>VZQC01000722.1:511018-683981 GCA_009823505.1 Rhizomys pruinosus | reverse complement strand
GAGTCACCATGCCCAGATCTTAACATATAGCTTTTTAGAGGCTTGTATCTACATACATAGAAATCAACATACAAAGAGTTCACTTATAGAAAATGGAGAAAAGAAATTATAGAAAACATAAAGTATATGATCCCATTTTTAAACACATATAATTATCCAGTCAGTCACCACAACTCCTCTCAAATCTGCATAAGGAAAGGTTGGAAGAATTATTTGCAGGTTTCCTGTGGGGTAAAATATGGGTGACTGGATTTTTAATTTATTTTTATTACTTTTTTCAAACAGCTTGAATGACCTTTGAAACAAAAAAGTCAAATATAAATAATATTTAAAACTGAAGAGTAATATCACACCTATCAGAAGAGATTAAAATCAAAATACTGATGATGACACATGTTGGCAAAGATGTAGGACATTATAGCCCTGGTAGGACAACTGTAACCTTTGTGTGGCTTTCTTTCTCACTTTTTTTGTCTTTTCGAGACAGGGTCCCCCTGTAACCCCAGCTGTCTGGGAACTCCCCTTGTAGACCATGCTGGCCTTGAACTCAGAGATCTGCCTGCTTCTGCCTCTTGATTGCCAGGATTAAAGGGGTGCACCACCATACCAGGCTTTTCTTTCTCTTTTTTAAACATTACCTTAAAAGTGGCCAGCACTTGAAGCTGAATAGGAACACCTTCAAGTGTGCACAAATATCCAAAAATAAGTGTGAATATTCATAGCAGAGCTATCCATAGCAAAATTCAAAAGCCTAATGGAGCCAACCGAAACATTTATGAACAGTCGAGAGATTAGGTGGATTGTGGTTCAACCACACAAACAGTCAGGGCATGGCAATGAATGAACTGTAATACTGTGGGATCTCAGGCATGAGGTTAGCCAGACTTTGCTTAGCATGCATAGGGCCTTTAATTCAATCCCCAGGAGAGAGAGAGAAAAAGAGAGAGAGGAGGAAGGGAGAAAGAGAGAGAGAGAGAGAGAGAGAGAGAGAGAGAGAGAGAGAAACATATGTAAGTGAAGTTTAAAAAATTGGCCAGCAAGATGGTTCAGCTTGTAAAAGTGCTTGTAACAAGCAAGTCCACCCAGAACCCATGGAGGAAGCAACTCTTGATAGCTGTACACACACACACTAAATTAATTAATTAATTAATTAGTTAATTTTAAAAGTACTCTAAGGTGGTAGAAATCAGAATATCCATTTCTATAGGGAGGGGCTTGGGTGATTAGCTGGGAAAACAGCTTGTTCTGCGTGTGTGTGTGTGTGTGTGTGTGTGTGTGTGTAGTCAGCTGTATGAAAATTCATCAAACTGTACATTTGTTTTTTATTTTCTATATTATTTTTATGCATATGAGTGTATTATCCACATGTATATAAGTGCCTCCATGTCATGCAAGGCCCACAGATGTCAGAAGAGGGCATCAAGTTCCCCTGGACCTGGAGTTATGGATAGTTGTTAGCTGCCATGTAGGTGCTGGGAATCGAACCTGGGTCCTCCACAAGAGTAGTCAGTGCTCCTAATTGCTGAGCCATATCTTCGGCTCCTTCCCTGCCCCCCCCAGCAAACTGTACATTTGTAATTTGTGCATATATCATGTTTTAACAAAATTACAATAAAAGAACAAATGGAAATCCTGATTCTGGGCATTTTCTGAATATACATGGAATTTCTCATTTTTGAAGGGAAATTCACTTGAAAACTGAAGCTATAGGTACTGAAGTAGCAAGAACCATTCCTGTAAAGGATGCTCTGTTCATTGCACACCTGGGCCAGCACTGCGTCTGTGTTAGTCACTTTTCTGTTGCTGTGATAGAACTACCACGACCAAGAGAACTTATAAAAGGAAGAGTTTATTTGAGCTTACGATTGACGGTTCCAGGGAATCAGAGTCTGCCATGATAGGGAGGCCTGTGGCAGGAGGTGCCTGAGCTGGAGCAGAAAGCAGAGGTTCACATCGTCAAGCAGACACAGGAAGCAGAGAGCAACTGGAGACTGGCAAGGCTTCTTGAACTCTCTGGGCCCACCCCCAGTGAGCTTCCTCCAGCATGGCCACACCTTTTAAGAACTCCCGAAGGAGTGCCAAGAACTGGGGACAAAGTGTATGAATACTAGGAGCCTATGGGGGACATTCTCATTCAAAACACCACAGTGTCCAAGGAACCATAGTTAGCTTAGTTATGAGCTTAGAAAGGCAGGTGAAGAAATTCTACCTGAGTAGTCCAGCTTAGACTTTCCTCTTAGAGTTGGTTTCTAAAAGGACTCAGGCGTCTGTTGACCTGTGGTTCGGAAAAGAGGACTGTACCCTCTTCCCTATCTTTCTTTTTTAATTTTTATTTTTTTTGGTCTTTTTGAGACAGGTTCTCCCTGAAGCCCCAGCTGTCCTGGAACTCACTATGTAGACCAGGCTGGCCTTGAATTCACAGAGAGCCACCTGCCTCTGCCTCCTGAGTGCTGGGATTAAAGGCGTGCACCACCACACCAGGCTGGATTTTGTATTTTCTCTTGAGTTTCTCTGTATAGTGTTATCACATTTGCATAGTTCATATATATTTATATATATGCATACATAGTGTTAATATCTTCACATACAATTTCCCCTATTATTAACACTTTATATCAATACTTTGTTTGTTAGAATTAAATAACCTAGATGGATACATTATTGTTAAGTCTATAATGTATTCAGATTAATTACAATTTTTTACCTAAAATTTCTTTTGTTTCAGAATCTTACTTGGGGAACTATATTGCATTTAACTTTCTCTTTTCAGTGATATTTCCATATTTACCTGTTTCTGATGACCTTGAGGATTTTGAGGAGTACTGGGGAGGTATTTTGTAAGTTTTTTTTTGCTGGATTTATTTGATTTTTTTCATGATTAGTTTGGACTTAAAGTTTTTTATTTTTATATAAAAAGTTTTTTATTTCTTTATTTTTATTTTATATGTATGAGTGTTTGTCTGCATGTATGTAAAGTGCACTTATGCCTATGAAAGCCAGAAGAGGCCATACCTGAACTTATAGACACCTGTTAGCCGCCTGGAGGGTCTAGAAACTGAACCCGGGTCCTCTGAAAGAGCAACCAGTGCTCTTCACAACTGAGCCATCTCTCTAGCTTGACTGACAGGTTTTAAGGAGAACAAGAGCAGAGGCAAATTTCCATTGTCATCTCACAATCTAAAGACCACATGTTAGTAACATGACTTGGGGCTTTCAGTGTTCACTTTCATCACAGGGCTGAGGTAGGATTTGTCAGACCTTACCACTCCGACATTGTTCTGTCTTGTTTTTTCTCTTCCATAATTTTTTAGAGGGAAGAACCTTGTGCAGCCCATGCTTAAGGAGTCAGGAATCATGCTCCCCTTTTAAGAAGATTATTTATGGGGCTGGAGAAATGCCCTAGCGGTTAAGAGCACCGACTGCTCTTGCAGAGGACCCGGGTTCAATCCCCAGCATCCACATGGCGGCCGAGAACCATCTGTAACTCCAATTCCAGGAGAACTCCAGTTCCAAGGGAATCCGAGACCCTCTTCTGACCTCTGCGGCATTGCACGACATGGATGCACAAACCTACATGCAGACAGCACATTCATACACATACAAAAATAAATAAAATTTAAAAAAGAAGATTACATAAACTATTTATAATTCTTATGCATGGAAGATTTGTTGACCCCCACCAATTTGTTCATTTGCTCAATTATGTATTTATGTCAGTGTTTAGGTTTAGATATTTACTTTGCATTTTGGGTTATAATCTAACAATACTTATCCTGTTTCTCAAATTTTTCCATTTTTGGCTATTAGGAGCTTTTTCAGTTGGATCTAGTGCCTCTTCAACATACTATTATTAATCTGTGTTTGTGTTTGTGCACACATTTCGAGAATCTTGTTTTCTGTCACATCAGAATACTCTAGGCTCATGTTAGATATTTTCTGCCTTAATCCTAGAGCAGTCCATTTTCCCACGGAGCCCTTGTTCTTTTTCACTGAAGACTGGGTTTAGCAGGATCCTTTTATTATATAATTTATATTCAGAAGTTCTTTTATATCTATTGTATCAAGCTGTTTTTAGTTTCCTATTACAATTGTGTATCTCTGTCTTTTATCTCTGTAACTGCAGTAATCATGGTTGTTTTATAGTTAGCTTATAATTGAACTGTCAGCTTTCTGCTTGTTTTCTTTCACATTGCCATGTATTCATACATAGATAGATGATTACCTTTGATAAGTTGTTTGTCATTTCCTAGGACAGTTGTTTGATCAGATTCCTTCAGGTCATGGATGATGAATGTATCTTCTGGCTCTCCTCAAGAGTGTCTTTGGAATCTTGTTTCCTGCCTATTTCAGGCATGTCTGTGAATAGGGAGATAACAGATGGTTTTGCATGTGTATTGTCTCTATCCTTAAGAGCTATGCTCATTGGAGAACCTTGTAATGATCCTAATCTTGAGCACATTTGAGTTGGAAATTTCACCCTTTTGCTCTGCTGCACCATGTGACCAGAGTCCAAGAAGTTATCATTGGCAAACTGTCCCAGAGCAAATATTCTCGGCACAACAATTTTGACTTATGCACCATATAATAAAATTGTGGATCTTGACATTTTTCTCTTAACGTGATAATTGTTTCTTAGTTTTATCCAAAACTACTTTTTATTTTTATGTTTTCAATCATGCTGATAGGTGTATAACTGATTTCAAAACAATTATCTACCATTGGTAAACTGAGATTATTCTTTTAGATATCTCATGATGGAGAAATAAAAATATTTTTTGAAGCACAAAGTTTCAATTTAGGAATGGAGAAAGTGGATTTCCATAACTCATATTAACAATAAAAATAAGGGTGTGCTAATTTCAGATATTGTAGGGAAGAAGAGAAACAGAAGGAGAGTATGCTGAGTTATGCCTGTTACTAGATGGATTTTGATTTATGGACCACACTTTTTCGTGTGTGTGTGTGTGTGTGTGTGTGTATGTGTGTTTGTGTGTGTGTACACATGAGTACATGTGTGCAGGCCAGAGAACCACCTCAGGTATCATTACTCAGCAGCTGCTGTCCACATTATTTTTAGACAGGGTCTGTTAGGCTAGGCTGGCTGACGAGTAAGCCTCAGAGATGTGCCTGTCTCTGCCTCCCCAGTACTGGGGTTATGAGCATGTGCCACTGTGCTTAGTTCTCTTACATGGGTCCTCATGTTTGTCCAGCAAGTATTTTACCAGTGGAGTGGCTTCCCTAGACCCTGGACCACCTCCTTCTATTCCAGCCTGGCACTTCCTATTTTCTCTTGCCAGCCTAATGCTAAAAACCTTGAGAGAATGATGCTTACTTTAATGAGAAACATATAAAGTCCCCAGGTCAGACCACTTTTATTCTAGATGGAGTTTAAATTGCTGCAAGTATTCTAAAGACCTATTCAACAACATGTAGTGTGATTAAATGTACAAATACCCCAAACCCCCAGAAATTTCACTTCAGAAGAGTGTTTCCAGGGAAACATTCATGGAAGCAGATAAAGATATGTATCTGAGTATTTTTGTGAAGGAAACAACTGGAGGCAGACCGACTGTTCATTCCTAGAAGGAATGGATAAGTCAAATATGATGTGTGCAGATGACAGATGCCATCCAGTAGCCAGAAGGAATGAGACAGATCTTCAAATAGAAATGGCTCAAATGTGTAGTGTTAGGTAGGGAAGAAAGAAAAAGAAACACAGTGAGATTCATAGCTCTGTCATGTCTGTTGTTACTAGTGAGATATCCCAAACTTATGGGGATAAAACACCTGTTTACTTGCTTAACGGTTTGGGCCTGGGCTAAGCAGAATAATCTGGCTAGTCTCTCCTGGCCTCACATAATTCCCCTAAAGTTTATTGGTGGCATGCCAACTGTTAAGGTTTGTCTAAAATGGCTTCTCCCACAATGTTAGCCATTGCTATCAGCTCCTCATGTCCAAGAGGCTGCCAGGCTTGCAGCAACTGGCAGGCTAGCTTAAGTTTTCTTATGTAGTCCTTGACACCATGCCAGCATTAAGAGAAGGAAAGCCCTAATGAACAAGATAGAAAGCCTTTCCTTGGACCATGGTGACTAATGTTCCACAGAGCAAGTTATGTGCCAGAGTTGGAGACAGTGCCAGAGAAGGATCCCTGAAGGCCTCAAAATTCAATGTGGTTCATTGGGTACCATGGCTGCCAGAGTCTACTCTTGTAGCACAAGATTTGGTTTAGGTTGAATTGTGTGTCCTCCCCGAATCCTGGCACTCACTGCCGTAATGGGCTATGCATTGTGGTGTCACAGCACTTGGGAGGTAGAGGCTGGGAGATCAGAATTTCAATGTTATCTTAGGTTATGTAGTAACTTAGTTCTGCCTGCCTGGGATACGTGAGCTCCTATCTCAAAAACCTCAGTAAGACACAAGACCCACACACGATCAAGCCAGACAAAATGGGTGGGGAGGGGCTCAGGAAGTCCCACCCCTAGCTGAGGAGCTATTGGCAACTGATGGCTGTTGGAAGAGGGAGAGTCAGCTTTCTTCAGAGATGCAGGTCTGGGAGGCCGCTGTGTTCCAGGAGGTGGCCCTACATCCATGCACGCACTGCAGCTCTAAGTGGACTCACTGGGCTTTAAAGAAGAACATATGAAATTGGGAGGGAGAGGTGATGGCGGCAGGGATAGGGAAAGAACTGACAAGAGGGAGTGGAGGGTGGATGTGATCCAAGCACATTATGTGCATGTATCAATGTCTCAAATAATAAAAACTCAGTAATAAATATGTATGCCATAACTGAGGCTCCCCATATCCCAAGATATAATAATATTAGAAATAATAGGTTAATACAAGACTTAGAGTGAACTCCTTTTTATTCTTTGGAGACAGAATCTAACTGAGTAGCCCTAGTTCTCCTGGAACTTGCTATGTGGACCAGGATAGCCTCAGACTAACAGATATTTATCTCCTGAATGATAGGATTGAAGGCATGTGCTACCACATCTTGCAGAGTGGACATGTAAATGATAGGCTTTAATCTGGTCCACCACGTTTTCTTGTAGGGAGAGATCATTAGGACACAGAGTGTCAAGGGCTGTGCACACACAAAGGGGAGATCATGACAGCTCAGGAGGGTTGCCCAGCTACACACCAAGACCAGGGGTCTTGGAAGAGAGCAACCCTGCCAACACTTTGATCTTTGACTTGTAGCCTCTACGACTGTGAGAAAATAAATATATGTTGCTTAATAAACTTAACTCCCCGACCTTTTATTATTCTAGTCTTAGAAAATGAATATAATGCTACTTAGCAGAAATTTAAGAAGTTGCCCTTGGAGGAAACCAGCAGACCATGGAATTGTCCATGTAATAAGTCAATGTTTGACTTTTCCTGGATGGATATGAATAAATGTCCATTTACCCCATATATTACAATAATTACAGATGAAAGAAGTGATTCTTTCATCTGTAACCAAAGTCTAGCTAAGTGAGTCAGTGAGTTTTCTGGAGTCCCTTACAGGAGTATGATGGGCAGCTCA
This sequence comes from Rhizomys pruinosus, assembly GCA_009823505.1. NCBI lineage: Eukaryota > Metazoa > Chordata > Mammalia > Rodentia > Spalacidae > Rhizomys > Rhizomys pruinosus. The sequence goes on along the minus strand of VZQC01000722.1, from coordinate 676,453 downwards.
CCCTAGCATGGAGTTGACTTACAAAAATTGTATCCCTGGATCTTGCTGTACACCTTGCAGACAGCTCATCAAGTAGAAGAGTCTGTTCTTTCCAGCCCTGTTAGTGCTTAATAGTCTTAGGAAAGTGCTGGGCAGCTCAGCTGAAAGCATCAGAATCCACTGAGGTTCCCATATGCTCGTGAGTCTGGCCCTTGACTGACCTGTCTTCTGCTCTGGCTGCGCTCTGGTCCTCTCCTTGCTTATGGGCTCTATGCCTCACTTTCCCTCACCCATTGCCATGGTCACTAGATCTTTTCCTTTCTCCAGGCTCACCCTGAGCATTTGCATAGATGAGGATCCGACTCCTTCCATCAATCAAGTTGAAAAATATGCAAAAAAAAAAAAAATGGAGATGTTCACTCAGAAAGTAATGCTGTAAATGTTCTAGAGATACAAAGATAATTGAGAAAAACTATGTAGATGAGAAACATGTATGTTAAACTCCAGAGCTCTTTGAAGAGCTGAGAAGGAAAATAGATGCCGGTTTAAGGAGGTGCTGGTAGAACAGGCAGCGCATGTACTGAGGAAGGTGATCAAGTCTAGCTGCTATCAATGAGCTCAGAGATTAGGATAAAGCAAAATAAAAGTAATTTTCCTCAATGGAGGTAGAGTTGTTTTTATTTACTTTAATGAAAACAGTTTAAAAACCACCATTATTTTTTTTTTAATTTTATTTATTTTTGTATGTGTATGAATGTACTGTCTGCATGTATGTTTGTGCACCCGTGTCGTGCAATGCCTCGGAGGTCAGAAGAGGGTCTCGGATTCCCCTGGAACTGGAGTTTTCCTGGAATTGGAGTTACAGACGGTTCTTAGCCGCCATGTGGGTGCTGGGGATCGAACCCGGGTCCTCTGCAAGAGCAGTCGGTGCTCTTAACCGCTAGGCTATCTCTCCAGTCCCTAAAAACCACTATTATTAAATAGTGCCATGGGATAGATTCTCAAATTGTGGAACCTTTTTCTATGAACATATTATTGCTTCCACTTATAGGAGAGGAAACTGAGGCAAGACAAAAGACAATGCCACTAAACCTCCTGCAGGGGCACAGCAAGGAGAAGGGTGGTGGAGGGCTGGCTCCATCCTCTCTGCCTCTACCTGGGACCTCAGTAGTTCTGTAGATGGCTGTTCCTTGGCGACCTGGTGCCTGCCTCATCTGCTGTGTAGACCTGCTCTGCCTCTTTGCTCAGGACTGCAAGATGCCTTGTTTCCCAGGCACTTTGCTCTTCATACCCTGCTCTGCCTTTTGCCATTTGCTAGTGCTGATTTTTAGCCTGGCTTTTAGAAATCTAGGTGTTGTCCTTGCCACTCTGATTTGCTTTCTGCCCCTCACAGAAGACTCCTGAGTTTGTATCCACAGAGCCTGAGAATTAGGAGGCAAAGAGCAAAAGAACGCAGCCAACAGTAGGTGGAAAGAAGCATAGGCTCAGCCTTAAGTCCCTCAGCTGTGGACCCTCTGTAATATATGTGGTCATATTTCAAAATTAATGGCCAGAGAGGACTGATGGCAAGGTGTGGGAAGTGTTTACAAGCTGACTGCTTGTAGCTTGACATTGGTCAACATGGGAATATTTGTGCCACAGACATTGACAAATATGACAAACCTAGACTTGCTGTTTGGAAAACTAGTTTGTCAGAACACCGATTATAAATTTCTTATATGTAAACTGATGTGACACTGCAGCATCTGAGCTCAAATCAAACCTCCTCAATTAGTCAAGAGTTGAATGGAATGTTATATTTTACTTGAGTTTTGGTTCTTTCAGCCTTCACATGCAAATAATCATACCACCTTTACTGAAATGTGGTGAAGAACGAAAAGGATTCAGGAGAGAATTTAGCATTGTGCACACAGAAGGCACTTAAAATATTGGTTGATTTAGCCTAAAGAGAAAAGTCTAGCTAAGAAATCTACCCATCATTCTTTCAGAAATTGTAAATAATAATAATGGTGTTTACATTCCAAAAGCTATATTTTTCATGAATCGGGCTCTCATTATTTAGGACAGATGCTGTTTCTTTGCCATCGTTTTAAGGGTGTTTAAACTCACAGGACTATTTTTATTCTAACGGGGCTTTCCGGACAGATTTCTGAGCCCTTTCAATCCTCCCATGCTATTGGTAAACAGAGATAACTGCTGAATGGCGATAATGCATGCAATAAACATGATTACATGGGGTATGTGTGTCTGTTTGTTCAATTAGGTGTGAGGTCATCTGGAAAACAGAATCCTTGTATCAATTAATGTGAAATCACAGCTTTGTTGTCCCTCAGGGATTAGCTGAGATCTTTTCTAGAAAATGTGCCATAAATTGTGGGTTGTTTTATGCAGCGTGGTCACTCTTTGCAATCCTATGGGGATTAGAATCTTACTGAAAGAGGTTCTTAGGGTCTTCAGCTAAACCACCTTAAAGCTCGATTTTCATTACAAGATCCTGTTAGCAGACCTTTGGTACTGCACTGATAACTGCCCACCACTCTATAATTAGTCTCTGTCATCTTTCACCTCTGGCCAGCTCCTTTAAAGAATATATAAAGTAAAGTCATTTCATCCCAGTGTCCAGGCTTAATAAACTATGGGCCATTAAAAGGTCCTGACTTGGGGGCTGGTGAGATGGTTCAGTGGGTAAGTGTGCTTGCCACCAAGCCTGAAGACCCACCCTCAATGCCTGGAACCTACATAGTAGAAGGAAAGAACTGTGAGTCGTCCTCTGACAAGTTACCATATGCTTGTTGTGGTGCGGGAGCTCACACAAAATAAATATATAAAACTTAAACCTCCATCTCAAAATTCTTATGTACACTGAATTTCAAATAAAGACACAGATCTTCCTTTATCCTCTGGTATCTTATCTCCTCCTGGTGGTCTGCTAAGCACAGGCTTATAAGAAACTTCCTCTTTTCTTTTCATGGATCTCCAACTTGGGAAATTAATTTGATCTCTCTACCCCTGGCTTTATTTATTCAGTGCCCTTTTTCCTTTGGGGACAAAGTCTCTCACTAGCTTGGAAATTACCAAGTAGGCGAGGCTGGCTGGCCAGAGAGCCCCAGCCTGTCTCCACCTTCCCAGTGCTGGGCTTATAAGGGTGCATGCTGCCAAGCCGGTTATTTAGTGTAGTTTCAGGGGATGGAACTCAGGCCTGCAAGGCAAGCACTTTACCAGCTGAGTTAGCTTCCTCGTCCAGCTCAGCTCTACTTACTCTTCTTAAAAGGGAAATATCTCCATTCTGCCTCCTTCCTTCTTTCTCTTCTTTCTTACCTTCCTCCCTCTAACCCTAACAAAATGCCATTTAATAGGCCACGGTACAGCAAACAGTGTCTGAACAACAGACTGTACTAATCTCATCTATAAGAAGGTGCCAAAGTAGCATTCTGACTATCAAGAACAAAACAGAGACAATCTGTTTCTGTAGCAGAGTTTGTCAGGCAGGGAGAGGAAACTGGAAGCCTTGACTTGGGAGGTGAGCCTTGAAATATTTTGTGTTATCCTCTAATTTCTGAATAGTAAACATTCTAGTTTCTCTTCAATTTGCTGAGACAAAACACTCTGACCAATACCTACTTGGGGAGGAAAGGGTTTGTTTGTCTCACATCTTCTGGGTCACAGTTAATCACTTAGGAAGCCCAAGGTAGGAACTCAGGGCAGGAAACTGGAAGCAGGAGCTGAAGCATAGGCCATGGAGGAATGCTGCTTACTGGCTTCTTCCCTGGCCCATTTTCAGCCTGCTTTCTTATACAATATACAACCTGTCCAGGGGTGGCACCACCCATAGTGGGCGGTGCCTGCCTACATCACTCAACAATCAAGACCATTCTCCACAGACTGTGGCCACAGGCCAGTCCAATGGAGCCAATTCCCCAGTTGAGGCTCCCTCAACCCAGGTGTGTCAAATTGACACTAAAGCTATCCAGCACAGTAAATTGCTCCTCATACTTATAGCCTAGGTGATAAAAGAGATCTCCAGCTGGGGATCTCTTTTATCAGCACACATTAATTACACAGAGTGTTACATTTCATTGTGACAATTTCACGTTTGCAAATGATGTATTTGGATCATAGGCTCCCTTGTGCTTTGCTGCATTGCCCACTGCTCTGTTCTCTTAATCTGCGTCATCTTTTCTAATAGTTCCTTAGTCTAGTTTCCTGTTCCCTCCCTCCCTCCCTCCCTCCCTCCTCAATTCTATACATGAGAGAAAGATGATTGTCTTTGTGAGTGTGGCTTATTTTGCATAATATAAGCTCAAATTCTATCCATTTTCTTGCAAATACTAATATCCATGAAAAAATTTCAATGCCTTTAGCTGTGGGGGAAATGAAAATCAAAACTACATTGAGATACCATCTCAGTCAGAATGGTTATCATCAAGAAAACAAAACTCAGAATTCTGATGAGGATATGGGGAGAAAAGAACTCTTTGACATTGTGAGGAGGAATGTAAAATAGCTCAGTCACTATGGAAATCTACACAGAATCTTTGGTCAATCTTGTGTGTATGTGCCTGTGTGTGCTTGCTCTGTGCACACTACACTCTTGAGAGGTTCTGAGGACTGATTTAAAATGGCTGAGGAGTGCTCAGAGTTTGTTCGTGGTGAACCACACCTTTGTCCTAAATTATTGAATTTGGAAGAACCAGTGGAGGCCAAGGGAATCAGACCCTGTAACTCCCCAGGAACAGAAGGATAAATGGGGGCTTTGTGGTAGGGTGGGTGTGTGGCTGGGGTGGGGACATGTGGCTGTATTTGTCACTCAGGTTTGCATGAAGTCCCTGTTCCTCAAAGCTTTCTTAGTCTTTCTTACAGCTGGCCTCACAGGAGAATCTATCCATACAGGGAATAGTCAATACCTCTAGAGTAGAAAGCTTAACTGCAATAAATTCCAGGGTAAGGGTCTTGGCATCGGATACCTGGAATTCTGCTTCTTTTTCTTCCCATTGTCTGTATTGATCTAGGGAAATTCTTAAGGTTATAGGGCTCAGTCTTCTTTTTTTTAATTTTATTTATTTTTGTATGTGTACGAATGTACTGTCTGCATGTAGGTTTGTGCACCCATGTCGTGCAATGCCTCAGAGGTCAGAAGAGGGTGTAGGATTCCCCTGGAACTGGAGTTAAAGAAGGTTCTTAGCCACCATGTGAGTGCTGGGGATTGAACCTGGGTCCTCTGCAGGAGCAGTCGGCACTCTTAACTGCTAGGCCATCTCTCCAGCCCCATGGGCTCAGTCTTCTTAGCTGAAAAGTGGGACTCTTCAAAATATACCTAGAGAGATTAAATGAACCAATGCTTGAAAATCCTTTGAACAAGTAGCAGGTACCAAATGAGGGCTCAGTAACTGGATGGTGTTTGTTTTAATTATCTTTATTTGTTCAGTTCCTAAAATTAAGACGCATAGGGTTTTTACAAATTTCTGCTTAAATATCTTTTCCAAAAATTTCCCCTGCCCTGCCCTGCCAAGGCAGAACTTAGGCAGACTCAGTTCATGCCTTCACTGAACTTCAAATCATGTTGCCTTACAAGTTATCTACTTCTTTGCATTATTTCTAGTTCATGGAGACCTCTTGACCAGAAGAAATCAGAGTATTGTCCATCTTGCTACACAGCTAACTAATCCCTAGCTCAGCACCAAAACAGCACTGTTTGTGTGCTCACCAGATATTTTTCTGAGTGTCCACTATGTCAAGATAGTGAGCATACAGCCTCTTTGATAGTTGGCCCCAATTATCAACTTTACAAAGTCTAGAATCACCTGGGGGATGGGCCTCTGAGGATAACTGTGGGGAATTATCTGAATCACAGTCACTGATGTGGGAATCTGAGCCTTAAATTTCGGCAGGACCATTCCCTGGTCAGGGGAGCATGGATGAGTTGGAAGAAGTGACTGGGGAGCAGAATGCATTTGTTCATGGCTCAGTTTGGGCTGCAGACATAATGTGAGCAACCGCTTCAAGCTCTGGCTGCCTTGACCTCCCAGTCACTGTGGACTGTGCCTGAATCATGAGCTAAGCTAAACTCTCTGATGTCACTTTTGCCAGAGTATTTTATCATTGAAACAGAAAAAGAAACTTAGACAGCCTCTACCTTCCAGAAGTTCACAACTGAGCAAGGAAAAATAACTAATAATGAATTAAAATGTAATATAAGAAAAGGGGAGTTTATCTACTATTCCTATAATCAGAAGTGCTTGGAGAAGGCTTCCTGGAGGAGGTCGTTATAGCTAAAATGAGTACGGAGAGAAGGTTTTTTTGGGATCCCAGTTTTCTGTGTCTGTACATGTACCCATATGTGTTTGTGTGTGCACGTGGAGGCCAGAGGTCAATGTCAAGTGTCTTCCTCAATCATTCTTCACCTTATTTTTAATATTTATTTTATTTTTATTTATATGTAAGTCTTTTTCTATCTTTGTGTGTGTGTGTTTGCTTGCACACACACACACACACACACACAAGCACACACATGTCTGTAAATGCTTCTGGAGGTGAGGAAGGAGTATTGGACACCCTGGAGCTGGAGTTACATTTGGTTGTGAGCAGCCCAGTGTGGATGCTAAGAACCAAACTCCAGTCATCTGCAAGAGCAGTGAGCACTCTCAGCCATCTTTCCAGCTCCTCTCCACCTTATTTCTTTGAGACAGAGTCTCTTACTGATCCTGATGTTCATAGATTCTGCTAGATTGACTGTCTAGGTAGTCCAAGAGGTCCTCCTGCCTCAGTTTTCCTAATCTTGGATCATTGTCGTTGCTGCTGTGATTTTGACCTGTTCTGGGGCTCCAACTTAGGTTCCTCCCATGTGTATATGACAAGCATTTTACTGACTAGGCCATTTCTCCACACAGGAATGTTTTAATTCCCTCCAAACAGAACCTGCTGAGAGGACCTGGCTATAAGTGATTTGGAAGGTGCTCCCAGGAAGCAGGTTAAGGAAGGAAGGAAAGAGAGCCAAGAAAGCGTGCATCAGTGAGCTGGATATTCCTGTGGCCAGGACATGCAGCATCCTCTAGATTTCCCTCTTGAAGAACCAGGCTAGGTGGTTGTCTGTTGGCTGACTCTTCTCTTGAATGAATATTGACTCCAGAAGCATTATCTCTTTGGCATTTCTGGCTCTGCATAGACTTCATCTCTACTTGAGGAAGTAGGGGAAATATGTATGGTGACTAGCCATAAAAATGAGAACTGCCCAGCAGAGTTCCTCTGAAATCACAAAGTGACAGTGCACAATGCAGAGGGACTCCCAACTAGAGTTAACAAAAACAAGGACAATGCTTCTGTACTGGGTTTTTGTCTGGTTTGAGCTTGCATGTGTCTTATGCATGCTGTCACAGTTGTAAGTTGATATGAGCAAGTTGCAGCCATCTGTAAAACTTGTTTCCTTGTGGTCATGCACCTTTTGCAGTCTTCTCACCCCCTCTTCCACAATGGACCTTGAGCCCTGGGTGGCTTAAATTTAATATAGGAGTCCTATTTAGAAACCCACACTCTTTAGGTTGATGATGCTCCAGTGCATCGTGATCTTTGGATACAAACAGAGTGGCGTCTTGGGATACAAACTTGAGTCAATAGGACTTAACATACAAGACAGCACGTGTGAAATCTGGTGTGGGTGCTATGGGTTGTGCAGATGGAGAGGGGTCTAATGTGATAAAGATGTATTGTATGAAATGCACAAAAATTCGATGAGAAAAACCCCAAGAACAACAAACAAATAAAACCCTCCAAAATTCCTTCATAATGAAATGTTGAATGTTCAATTTTATGCAAGTTCCATGCAGGTCATCACAGTTGCTAGGTGTTCAAGAGGGTAATTACCATGCCATGCCTGGAAAATTGTGTTCAACAATATTATAACCCTTCTCCTGTCTCTTACATTATTTAGTGCTATGCACTTATTGTAGGTGTGTTTGCTTTCAAGTTGTTCAGAATAATGTACTTTCATCTTCCCTCCTCTGCTGGTTTTCCTCAGACTCAGTCCCAGCTCAAGTAGCATTCTTGGGTTCAGTTAGTAAGTCTTTGTAGTTCCTCGTGATCTCTTCACTCCACCCAATATATATTCCTCAATGAGAATAACCCATATGAAACTCAAAACAGAGAATTAAATCAACAAATAGATATGTTAAAAGTGTTCAAGGAGTTTAAAGAGAAAATAAATAAATATCTGCATGAATTTAAAGAGGATATAAGAGTAAACTCCTGATTGAAGTCCAAGAATACACAAACAACTAAATGAAATAATGAAGATAATTTAAGATATAAAAGCTAATTCAACAAAGATTGAAATATTGAACAAAACCCAAGATGAGATGAAGATAGAAATGAACCTCCCAATTAAAAACTCAGTGAAGCCAGGTGTGGTGGTACATGATTTTAATCCCAGCACTGGGGAGGCAGAGGCAGGCGGTTCTCTGTGAGTTCAAGGCCAGCCTAGTCTACACAATGAGTTCCAGGCCAGCTGGAGCTACAGGGGGATTCTGTCTCAAAAAAGGCCAAAAAGAAAAAAAAAATCAATGGAATACCTTACTAAGAGACAGAATGGATCAGGTAGAAGATAGGATATCAGGACCTAAAGACAATGTAGAGGAACTGGACCACTCAATCAAAGAAAATTATAAATTAACAAAAGCTCATGAAAGGAATATTGGGAACTTTGGCATACTATGAAAAGACTAAATCTATGAATCACAAGCAAATACTAATAATGACAATAATATATTAAATATTATATAATGTAAATATATAATTAATTATAATAATTATTTCCAGGTCAAATGCATAGATCAGCTCTTCAGTAGAATCATAGAAGAAAACATCCCAAAACTAAGGAATATTCTCAAAACTATTCAGATATAAGCTGCACACAAAATACCATATAAACAGGACTAGAAAAGAAGATCCCCTTGCCATAGTATAGCTAAAACAGTAAACGCATAGGACAAAGAAAGAGTATTGCAAGTTGCAAGAAAGAATCCACAAGCCACACATAAAGGGAAGCCCATTAATGTAACATCTGTCTTCTCAACAGATACTTTAAAAACCAGATGATATTGGGCAATGTATTTCAAGTGTTAGAAGAACACAGATACCAATGCAGACTAATTTACCCAGCAAAACTACTTGCCACAATTGAAGGAGAATAAAGAACTTTCCATGATATAAATAATCTAGAGTAATTTATGTGTACTAACCCAGCCCTAGAGAGAATACTGGAAGGAGGAATTAAAACTGAAGAAAAGTACAAGGGTAAGTAAGAGGACACAGGAAGACAACTAACAACACTACAAAAACTAGTGCACAACGTGGGACTAAGAACGCTAACAGCACAGAAGCAACAAAATGACAGCAACACACACACACACACACACACACACACACACACACACACACACCTACCTCTTAAGATCTTTATATTTGTGTGTGTATAATTTGGAATACCTGTAGAATCCAGGGAAGTAGAAAGGGACAATTGAGGAAAGAGGGAGAAGTAAATTGGTAGGGGAGTAGGAGGAGACAACAAAATGGGTGTGTGGGAGGTGGGATAAATATCATTAAAGGTATTTGAAAAAATCCACATGTAAACCTATTATTTTATAATTTTCTTAAGGAACATATTTTAAATATATTTAAATTAGAATTACCTCACATGGGGGATATTGCTCCTCCTAGAAACTATTGACTATCAATCAAAAGGCCCAGTCCCAGATGTGGGATACCTCCCTTTGCTGATGGCCAGAGGGGTCCAAGAGAGCCCCCAAACAATGAAGGCTATTGTCGTTGCACTTGGCTTCCCCTCATAACTTGAGGGTGAGACCCCATTTCTGCTGATACCACACACTGGTCACAGGATTTGGAGAAATCAAGCTGGTACTGAGTTGGAAGCCTCCCTCAGCTTTTGTAGTGTTGCAGGTTGTTAGGCAGGTTGCTGGGAGAGAAAAGTTACCAACAATTTTACCTAGCTGTGAACCCCGCAGATTATAATGACTCAGCTGTTGAGGTATGCCCATTAGTGCAATAATGGCACAAATGTCTTAGGTGGTGGTAACCAACCATTGTCTGATTGGATTTAAGGGCCATTAAACAAGGGGGCATTAATGCCTTGTACTGGTAACATGTCAAGGATCTTGCAATTAGAGAGGTCATTCATTGATCATAGAGGAGAGCCTACTACTATTGTTTTACTAAATTGATATAGTAGTGAACACCTTCCTAAATTCTTCTTGTACCTATATATTAGATCAACTCTCATCACTCATCGAGGTTAACACAGAGAAACTGGAATGATCAAAGTGTAGAGAGTAAGTGACTGTGGAGCGTTCATCTTCAAGTAAGATATCTTTATCCTCACTGTCTCCTGAGGCTCATGGAAAAGGAGGCAGAGAGATTATTAAGAGGCAGAGGTCAGGATGAATGGTGCAAAGCAGGGTCTTCTGGACATGACAGGCTCTGTACTTATGACATCTCAATAGCTGTGATTACCTACAGAAGACCTGCACAAAATCATTCTAATCAATATTATAGCACAGATGGAAGGGGCTTACCAGACCACACTCACAGTTGAGAAACTACAGGCAGTTGATAGCTGCCAGGAGAGAGAATATCAGTTTCTTTAGGGGTGAGGTTGCCTATACTGTAGTGGGCAACCCATTGGCACAGAGGAAATACCAGCTGGACTCAGTTTGTTTGTATGTATGCATATGTGTGTGTGTGTGTGTGTGTGTGTGTGTGTGTGTACAAGTGAAGGCTGGGTTTGATCAAATAAAATGCATTCATGTATGAAGGAGAAGATTTTCAGAATAAAGTTACATTTTCTAAAATTTGTTTTAAAAATTATTATTGCTAGTGTGTGTGTGTGTGTGTGTGTGTGTGTGTGTGTGTGTGCACAATACTGTGGGTGGAAGTCAGAAGACAACTTTTAGGATTTGCTTCTCCTTTCCCTCAGTGGGTTCTGGGGGTCAACCTCAGGTCATCAGGCTTACATGGAAATACTTTCATTCAATGAGCCTTCTTACCAGCCCTAAAACTTCTTTTATAGTCACCAAACTCCTGGCTATCATCTTCCCCTTACTATGCCCATTGAATCATCAGCCGCCTGAGGAAGCAGCTGATCTTTCTTCCTGAAACACTAACCACTGTTTTCTTAAGGGGAGGACAAGCAGTGGAAAGAAAATAGAATGAATATCAGTTCTGCACAGTACGTACAGCATAAAAATGTACACTGTGATGGTCACAGTGGTTTTTGGACATATAAAGGGAAGAGTGTGTGTCTCTGAAGATATTAAATTATTATATTTGAGGAAAAATTTGGCAGAATTTTTAGATCCCCAAATAGTTATTTTTGGAAGAATAGCTACCGTTCATGACCCTTAAACTTTATTAACCTCTCCAAACAACTCCTCTTTAAACAATGCTGCCCCTTAGGATACTAATTCTCTTCTGTGGTTGAAAGGGCTGTACTGTAGAGGCAGAGAAACCTCCAAATTATGCCTCTGCCAGAGGCAGGCTCTATGATCTTAGACTAGATATTTAACCTCACTGAGTCTCCATTCCTCATCTTCAAAGAGGGAAATAATACCATTTTACAGAGTTGCTGCAAGGCTTAGATGAGGTGATAATGATTAAACTCTGGGTGGAAGGTCGTGCTTAGTGATATTAGTTTTTACTCGATGTTGTCAGCTAAAGGGGTGCAACACCATGTTGGATTCAGACTCTAGGCAGAGACCTATGTCTTTGTGAACAGTGCTTACCTAAGTGCAGCCATCACTATGGAGTATGCAAACCTTGAGAAACAGATATGAACACTGGGTTACAACATTCCAAGTAATACAGTTTTATCAAACTCTTATGTATTTCAAACACAACATCTCAATCAATCTTAAACATCATTATACCCCTTTCTCCACTGACACCCTCCTATAGCCTTGCCTCTGAATTCATGTAGTCTATCATTTGTGTTAAGGGTCATTGTGTCAAGTTAGTGTTTCCAGATGTTCCTCAGTGCAAGTTCAGCCACTGGGGTCTAAATCAGCTTATTTAAAGGCTTTTCCTTTAAGAAGATTTTCCCTCACCTAAGGAGTAATCAGCTGCCAATACTTCTTTGACTAAGATAGGGCCTTGTTTCTACAGCTCTGTGCTGAGGTATGAACATATTTTGTATGTTGAGAATCTTCTATAGCCCTCCTCTCTCTTTTCTCACCCATCTTCCTCACAGTGATCCTCTTTGTCTCTCTTGACAGTTTTAACTTTTACTTTCATGTCTTATATTCATACTTGATTAAACAATTTATTGCATCATTTTGTGTGCATAAGTGGGAGGGTGTGCACCATAGTATGTGTGCCAAGGTCAGAGGACCACTTACTTGACAAGATTCTGTATCATGTCAGTACCGGGAATTGAACTCAGGTCATCAGGATTGGTGACAATCACTTTTACTTACTGAGTCATTTCATGACCCCCTAACATATAAGATTTTATATATCTATATAAAATTTAGGAACCACATATGAGAGAAAACTTACAATATTTGTCTTTTTGAGACTGGCTTAATTCACTTACTATAATTATCTACAGTGGTATCCATTTTCCTGCAAGTAATGTAACTTTGCTGTTCTTTGTGGCTAAAAGTTCCATTGTGCATATATACTATGTTTTCTTTATTCTTCTGCTGTTGGACACCTGTGTTTGTTTTACAAGTTAAGACTCATGCATATTGCTGTGAAAACATTAGTATATAAGTATTTCTCTGATATGTTTACTTAGAGTTCTTTGAGTGGCATAGGTGAGTTATATGGAAATCTATTTTTAGTTTTTCAAAAGCTGTCACACTGACTTCCATGGAGTTGACTAGTTTGTAGTCCCATTTTGTTCACATCTTTGTAAGTACTTATTATTTGTCTCTTAATGATTGGCATTCTAACTGGGGTGACAAGGAATCTCAATGTAGTTTTGATTTTCATTTCTCTGATGGGCAGTGAGCCTGGACATTTTTCATGTGTAAATTAACCTTTTGTATTTCATCTTTTGAAAACTGTTCATTAGCTAGCCCTGCTCATTGATTGGGTTGCTTGATATTTTGTTTAATTTTTTTGAGTTGTGTATTCTAGATATTAATCCTCTGCAAGACATATGGCTAACAGATTTTCTACAATTTTGTAGGCTGCCTCTTCACTTAATTGCTTCATTTTCTGTATGAAAGCCTTTTAGTTTCATGAGGTCCCATTTGTCAATTATTGGCCTTATTTCCTAAGCAACTGGAGTCATTTAGAGAAGTCCTTCCCTGGGCCTATATATTTTTTTATTTTTTTACTTAATTTTATTTATTTCTGTATGTGTATGAATGTACTATCTGCATGCAGGTTTGTGCACCCGTGTCGTGCAATGCCACAGAGGTCAGAAGAGGGTGTCAGATTCCCCTGGAACTGGAGTTCTCCTGGAATTGGAGTTTCAGACGGTTTTTGGCCACCATGTGGGTGCTGGGGATCAAACCCGGGTCCTCTGTAAGAGCAGTCGGTGCTCTTAACTGCTAGGCCATCTCTCCAGCCCGTTGGGCCTATATTTTTAAGTGTTTCCTCTGCAACAGTTTTAGAGTTTCAGGTCTTGTATTAAGGCCTTTGTTATGTGAGTTACAAATTATTTTACTCTCTAGAGTTATTTAATTTACTATATAAGCATAAGAATTTAATTTTTGTACGTCAACTATGCTTTATTTTTTCTTCTCTTTTTTCTTTTAAATTAAATTTATTTTGGCTGCATATACAAATATAAAGCTGAACATATTACAAGGGTCTCATGGTGCTTCATACATGTATACATTGTTTAAAGCTTAAATCTGCTGAACATGTCTTTGTCTTTAAATACGTATAATTTCTTTGTGGTTAAAACTTCCACAGTTCTTTCTTTATATATTAATTTTGTAACCTGCCACTTTACTGAAACTGCTAATCATTTCTCAGAGTTTTCTGATGGAATTCTTGGCATCCCTTAGGTATAATATCATGTCATCTGTGAAAAGGGATAATTTGTCCTCCTCTTTTATAATTAGTACTCATTTAATTTCCTTCTCTTGTCTTATTGCTCTATCAAGAGTTTCAATCACTATATTGAAAAGGAGTGAAGATAGTTGACAGCCTTGCTGGGTTCATAACTTTAAAGGAATGATGTTGGCTGTGGGTTTGCTGTATATAGCTTTAATTATGGTGAGTTATGTTCCCTCCAGTCCAATTCCCACTAAGACTTTAAACATAAAGCCATGGTCAATTTTATCAAAGGCCTTTTCTGCATCAATTGAGATGACCATGTGGATTTTGTCTTTGAGTCCATTGGTATGATTTATGACATTTATTGATTTAAGTATATTAAACCACTCCTGGAGCTCTGGAATAAATCTGACTTGATCATTATGGATGACCTTTTTGATGTATGCCTGTATGAGGTTTGCAAGTATTTTGCTGAGAATTTTTGCATCTATATTCAGTGGTTTGAATGAGAATGTCCCCCATAGGCTCTAAGTATTCAAACATTCAGTCCCCAGTTGTTGGCACTGTTTTAGGAGGTCTTAGAGGTATGGCCATGCTGGAGAAAACATGTCACTGGGGGGTGGGCTTAGAGAATTCAAAAAGTCTTGCCAGTCTCCAGTTGCTCTCTCTGCTTCCTGTTTCTGCTTGAAGATGTGAACCTCAGCTTTTTTCTCCAGCTTATGCCTCCCTGCCATGATGGACTCTAATTCCCTGGAACTGTTAACAGTAAATTCAAATAAATTCTTCAATTTAGAAGTTCCCTTGGTTGTGGTGGTTCTATCACAGCAACAGAAAAGTGACTAATACAGTATTTGGTACCAGAGAGTGGACTGTTGGCTGTGAAGAACCTGACCATGTGGGTGTTTAGAGAAATGTGGAAGACTTTGACTGCTATGAGAAGAGCTTAATGGGCCATTCTATAGGAGCCTGGAAGAAAGCAGTGCTGAGAAAAACGTAGTTTCAGAGGAAAATAAGGACTTAAGCAGCAATTGGGATATTTTGGCAAAGAGTCTGGCTGGAATTTGCCTGAGGCTAAGTTGAAAAGCAACGGATTAATTTCTTTGGCAGAGTATATTTCAAGACAGCCTAACGAAGAATTGGTAGCATGGCTATTAATGGTTAATATTATTACAGATCTACGGTGACTAAAAAACAAACAAACAAATGGGGCAGAAAGAAATGCAGAATATATAGTTTGGATTGGAAAACTGCAATAGGAAGATTGATGTTCGATCCAAGGCACCTGCTGAAGGAGAGGATCCATTTGATAAGGAGATGAAAGTGAATAAGCAGAGGCCTAGAGATTTACAAGTAAACAATGGGAAGTGTACCTTCGGGGCAAGACCACACCCAGCTAAGCCTCCAACTTTTGAATGGAAAATACTGAAGCGGTTTTCTACTCCAAGTCCAGGGAAAAGAAAAACTGTGAAAGTGGTTGAAGTAGGTCAGGGTCCATCCTAAAGTAGAAACCAATCTCTGCAGTTTCATTCACATGGTGCTGGCTTTAGAGGCATGAAGTTTGCAAGAGTGAAAGGGTCTTCAGTTCTTCCTCCATGGTTTCAGAGAGCTGCTGTGGCCAGGCAGAGTGCAGCAGGGGTGTCCCTGCATAAAGAAGGCCCTGGTAGGCCATTGCATGAAGTTGTGAATGTGAAGCCTGGTTGGCAGCGAAGACCCCAAGAAGACATTCAAGACATCAGAGCTGTGAGATATTTGCCAAGGAGAACTGCATACCGGGAGTGGTACCAGCCTAAGAAAGATGTATGTTTCAGTAAAACCTTGAAGAGCTGAACCATCTAAGCCCTTTGGAAGTAAAGTCCCAGAAGTTTCACATGGAGCTACTGGATTTGTTGTTTACCCTGCAGTTTTCAGCCTTGTTTTGGTCTGGTATTTACTCATTATGCCCCTATTCCTCCCTTTTGGAATGGGAATTTGTATTCAGTTCCACCTTATGTTGGGGATATGTGATTTGTCTTTTGATTTTACAGGGGCTTACAGGTGAGAGACTGGCCTGAGTCTCAGAAAAGACTTTGGACTCTAGATTTTTAATAGTATTGAGATCGGGAAAGACAATGGGGACTTTTAAGGCTGAACTAAAGGCTTTTGCATTTTATATGGCTATGAGCCTATGCGGGCCAGGGAGTAGAATGTGGTGGTTTGAATATGTCCCCCATAGGCTTCAAGTATTTGGACATTTTGTACCCAGTTGGTGGCGCTATTTTGGGAGATCTTAGAAGGTGTGCCTATGCTGGAGGAAGCCCGTTACTGCGGGCAGGCTTAGGGAGTTCAAAAAGTCTTGCCAGATTCCACTCATTCTCTCTGCTTCTTGTGCCTGCTTGAAGATGTGGACTTCTGCTTTCTGCTCCAGCTCCTGCCACCATGCCTTCCCCATGATGGACTCTAAGTCCCTGAGTAAGCTCAAATAAATTCTTCCTTTTAGAAATCCCTTTGGCCATAGTGGTTCTATCACAGCAACAGAAAAGTGAGTAAAACAGGATCTGTGGTTTTCTTTATTGGTTGTATCTTTGCCTGGTTTTGGTATTAGAGTGATGCTGGCTTCATAGAAGGAATCTGGGAGAATTCCCTGTTTCTATTGTTTTGGATAAATTAAGTAATATTGGTCATAGGTCCTCTTTAAATATCTTCTAGAATTCTACTGTTAACCTATCTGAGCCTGGGCTTTTTTAGTTGGGAAGTTTTGTATTACTGTTTCAATTTCCTCATATGTCATGGTCTGTTTAAGCTGCTGATCTCTTCTTGGTTAAGCTTTGGTGAGTCCCATGATTTCAGATATTCATCCATTTCTTTTAGGTTTTTGAATTTAATGGAATTTATGTTTTTAAAGTATTCCCATATAATATTCTGGATCTCTTTGTTATCTGTTGTAATGTTTTCCCTATCATCTCTAATTTTGTTGATTTGGGGTTGCTCTTTCTTTCTTTTGGTTAATTGGGCTAAGAGTCTGTCTATCCTGTTTATTCTTTCAAAGAACCAGCTCCTGGACTCATTGATTCTTTGTATTGTTTTCTTTGTTTCTATTTCATTAATCTCTGCTCTGATTTTTGTCTGTTGGGTTTGGGATTCATTTGTTGTCTTTCAAGTGTCTTGAGTTGCAATGTTAAGTCATTTATTTTTGCTCTTTCTATTTATTTAATATAGGCATTTAGAGCTATAAATTTCTCTCTTAGGACTGCTTTTTATTTTTTTTATTTTACTTTACTTATTACACTTTATTTATTTATTTATTTATTTATTTTCCATTTTTTATTATTAACATTATTAAACTTTTTCCATAGGTCACACATCATTTCTCAATAAAATCTAGAGTCGCTTCCTGTGCTGGATAGCTTTAGTGTCAACTTGACACACCTGGGTTGAGGGAGCCTCAGTTGGGGAATTGGCTCCATTGGATTGGCCTGTGGCCACATCTGTGGAGTATTGTCTTGATGGTCGAGCAGTGTGGGAGGGCCCAGCCCACAAGAGTGGTGCCACCCTGGGCAGGTTGTTGTATACTGTATAAGAAGGTGGGCTGGGCATGAGCCAGGGAGCAAGCCAGTGGACAGCATTCCTCCATGGCCTGTGCTTCAGCTCCTGCCTCCAGGTTCCTGCCCTGAGTTCCTGCCTTGGTCTCCCTGAGTGATGAACTGTGACCCAGGAGATGTAAGCTGAATAAACGCTTTCCTCCCCAAGTTGGTGTCAGTCAGAGTGTTTTGTCATAGCAATGGAAGACAAACCAGAAGACTTCACCTTCCATGCCCCCCATACCACCCAAGTCTCTGCACTCTGCCATACATGTCCTGTATCTCTCTCTGAGTCTCTCCAGAGTTTTTTCTCAGTTCTTTTGTTGTTGTTCTCTCCAACGTGTATTGCTACAATATATACATATATATACATAGTTTTATATATACATAAATATATACATACATACATACATACATACATACACATATCACTTGAATTGGAGGATTTTTTTTCCTAATAGATGTCATATTTTCCTTAAGGAAATGCTTGAAGGTTCCTCCTTGGCAATCCCAAACAACCATCAAATCTGCACTTTTGCTCCACATTGGGGTCTTTCCCTCCCATGGTCCCCCAAATGAAGTCCAGTAAGCATGCATCCTGTTTTGATCCCCTGCACTGGCCTCCATGATACAGCCCAGGTAGTCCAACAATGGCAGTCTATATTCTGATGAGGCTGACATCTCCTTAGCTGTTTAGTCCACAAGCTGGGTATCTCAGTAGTCCCCATCTGGCATTGAAGGTTTGGAGGATTCTTGGAGAGACATGAGTCCTCAGTCCATATTGGAAGGTTAAAAAGCTGTGTCTCATGTTTTTGAGGAGTGCCAAAAGCAGTGGCAGCCAGAGTAGATGCACTTGCCAGTAAGAATTGGAGATAAGCCAAACAACTGTACTCTTTCTTTATTCTTTTTGTCTTTTTTACTAAGATCTCAAGTTCTATGTCTGCAGTACAGTTTCTCTGGTCTTATTGATTATTTGTATCTGGTCATACTTTCCTTTTAGATGCTTAAGGCCACACAGCCCAGATTAACCAAGGTTTTTGTGTTCTAAAGGTCAGTTGAGGATCTGGTCTTCAGAGGTCTCTTGGATTTTTTGGGGGGGGGGAGGGCAAGGGTGGGAGCCCCTTGGTCCTTTCAGCTTTTCATTCACCAGTTCCATCCACTAGAGGACAAAAGCAGGTCTTGCTAGACCAGGCTTCCTTTTCTGAAGCATGAGCAGATTTTCCTCTCTTTAGCCTGGACACTGGCTGAAGTCCCATTAGTGGCTCTCCAAGACCTCCCTGAACAGGAATAATGTTAATAATTTCTCTTTTGATCCATTCATTATTAAGGAGCATGATGTTTAATAACCATGGGTTCCTGTAGTGAGGGCTTCTTCTGGTGTTGATATTAAGCTTTATTGCATTGTGGTCTGATAGAATGCATGAGATTATTTCAATATTTTGTATTTGTTGAGGTTCGTTCTGTGCCCCAGTATGTGGTTGATTTTGGAGGCAATTCCATCTTTTTATTAAACCTTTTAATAAAAGGTTTCCACCCTTCTGTTCAGGGGTGCCGAATAAAAGTATAGTATATTCTTTTGTGTTTGGGTGGAATATTTGGTAGATGTCTCTTAGGTCCATTTGGTGTATCATATTGTTCAGTTCAGATGTCTCTCTGTTTATTCTTTGTCCAGTTGGCCTGTGCAATGTACACGGTGAAGTACTGAAGTTCCCTACTACTAGTGTGTTAGGATTAATCTGTGCCTTAAAGTCTTGTAGAATTGTGTTTATAAAGTTTGATGCACCACAGTTTGGTGTGTATATTTTCATGACTATGATACCTTCTTGGTTAATTATTCCTTTGATAAAAATGAAATGACCCTCTTTATCTCTTCCAATTCATTTTAGTTTGAAGTCTAGTTTGTCTGATATTAGAATAGCAACTCCTGCTTGTTTGTTAGTGCCATTTGCTTGGAATATTTTTTCCACCTTTTCATCTTAAGGTAGTATCTGTCCTTGAAGGTGAGATGGATTTCTTACAGACAACAAAAAGATAGATTTTGTTTCTTAATCCATTCTACTAGTCTACACCCCTTGATTGGGGAGTTCAGTCCATTGATATTTAAAGTTATTATTGAGGGATTTATATTGCTTCCCATAATTTTGATTTCTAGTGCATTCTTGTTCTAGGTTTGTATTTCCTCAGTTATGCCCTCATTACATACTTTCTGTTGCTGCTTGGGTATAGTCGTTCCTTCTTTGTATTGCTTTGATTATTCCCTGAAGGGCTGGTTTTCTGGACATTAATTACTTAAGCCTATTTATGTCATGAAAGTTTTACTTTCTCCTTTAACTACAATAGACATTTTTGATTGGTAAAGTATTCTGGGTTGACATCTATAGTCATTTAGAACTGGGAATATTTTCGTCCAAGCTCTTCTGGCTTTCATAATTTGCACTGAAATGTCAGCTGTAATTCTTATGGGTTTGCCTTTATATGTGACTTGTTTTTCTTTTGCAGCTTTGTTTTGAATATCTAGTGTTTTTACTATGATATGGCATGGGTAATTTCTTTTCTGGTTCTGTCTATTTGGTGTTCTATGTGCTTCTTGTATTTGTATGGGTTTGTCTTTCCTTAATTTGGGGAAATTTTCTTCTAAATCCTGTTGAAGATCTGGTTAATACCATTATCCTGAGGTTCTTCTCCTTCCTCTATACTTATGATGTGTATGTTTGCTCTTTTCTAATTATTACATTCCTGTGTTTTAAAAAAATTCATAATTTTTGTTTGAGGAGTTCAGTTCTTCCATGTTGTTTTTCAGTCATGATATTCTATTTTCTACTTCATTCATTCTGATACTAAGACTTTCTCCCAAACTTTCCAGATGACTTATTGAGCATTCCACTTCCTTTTTCATTTCAGCCTGAGTTTTCTTCAGTATTTCTATATATTTTGTGAAATCATTTAAAAGTTTATGATTATCTTCTTTTAGTTTATCACTATATTATTTTAGTTCCTTGATTTGTTTGTGTGTTCTTTAAATTCTTTGATCACTCTATGATAATTCTTTTAACATGTGTCCTAGGCTACATCTCAGTGGTCCTCATTATATGAGTCTTCTACAGGACTGGTAGTATTTAGCTGAGACTATTATTTGTGTATTTCATATTATTCTTTTTTCATTGTGCTCTTGACATGTAGATTTCTTTATACATAGGTACTCATGTATTCCTGTGTATATAGCTGCCCATTTGGGTTTAAATAATCTCTCAGGGAGCTAGTATCTAGAGACAACTGAGTATTCCTCTGTCAGCACCCACTGACATTTCTTGTAGCTCTTCATCATGTGGTAGGACCCTATGACATTTCTCTAATACACCTTGGCATGTCAACTGGTTTTGTCATTATGCAGATCTTGTTAGACTACCACACTGTGGAGATTTCACTGGTGCAGCTTCCCTATCATGCATCAACTAACAGCACTTGTTTTGTGCCTCTTCTTTCTGGTTGTATTCATTTGCTAGCTATTGTGAAAAGAGCAGCAATAAAATGACTGAGCAAGTATCTCTGTGGTAGGATACTGAGTCCTTTGGGTATATCCCAAGGAGTGGAATAGCTAGATAATATGGTAAATCTGTTTTTAGTTTTTTTTCTTTCATTTTGAGACATCTGTCCTCGAACTCACTCTGTAGACCAGGCTGGTCTTGAACTCACAGAAATCCACTTGGGTCTGCCTCCCAAGTGCTGGGATTAAACCCTTTAAAAACTAAAAATAACCAGGCATGGTGGTGCATACCATGCCTGGTTATTTTTAGTTTTTAAAGAGTTCTCTGCATTGAGTTCTACAGTGGCTGTACCAATTTGCACTTCCACCAGCAGTGAATGACTATTCTCCTTTACCCACATAATCATCAGAATTTGTTGTCATTTCTTCATTCAGTTTTGAATATGATTTCTTTTTCTAAAATAAACACAATAGGGATTCTTAAAAATTAGAAACACAGTCTTCTAATGGTCACCCAGAAGAAAAAGAAGTAGAAGGTATGGGCATGAAACTGATGGACAATGAAGATGCGAAATTTACAAATAAACATGTAAAGAGAATGAATATTATGAGACGCCATTTCAAATCTATCGACTTGCACAAAGTTGACTGATAGTGCTAAGAGATGGAGAGATTGTAGAGCAATGAGTATCCTCAGACACTTCTGTGCAAAAGAGCACAGGCAAATGACAAGCATGTCACGCCTTGCTAAGTTGCAAGTCACCCATGCTTTGATTAGGCAACTGAAATCCCAGCCTCTTACCATGGAGAAGCTCTCACCCATGTCCAAGAACAATAAGCATTACCATTATCTAAACAAAGGGAGGGGAAATTGATGTTCTACCATAATTTTAGATCAATATAATTTAGTTCTTTCATATACTGGAGTGCTGTTCAAATATTCAAAGAATGTTTTGAGACAACATGTAATGACATGAAAGTATCTCTGTGGTGTGCTGTTTAATTAAAAGCATGTTACATCCATTTCACATGTATGCAAGAAGCCAAGTTTAAGCATGTTCATGGATATTTACTGTAGCAATATCATCATAATATAAAGAAGTGACTTAACTATATACTAGCAAGAGAATTGAACAGTTATTGTGGCAGATTCATGAAGTAGATTGTTAACAGGCAGCTAGGTTCAACTAGACAGTCCTATTATATGAATAAATGTGAAATGCAGAAGGAAATATATATATATATAGATATATATATATATATATATATATATATTTGAAGTTACAAGTATGAAGGCCTGAGTTCCCTAGATCCTGTAAAATACCAGGCATGGCAGTGTATGCTCATAATTCCAGTGTTGGGGAGGTAGAGACAGCTGGATCCCCTGAGGATCACTGGAAAGCCAGCTTAGCATACTTGGCAAGCTCCGGGTTCCATTGAGAAACTCTGTCTAAAGAGCAAGGGAAATGGTTCTTGAGCAAAAACACCCAAAGTTGACTTCTGGCCTCCATATGCATGCACACAATGTTACACATGCATACACACCCACACCCAATACAAAAAATGTTAAAGCATGCTATTAAAAGTTTAAAATGTTATGGATTGTTGAGTACATATATTATAGAAATATAGGTGGGACAAAACACTGAAATTGAAATAATTATTACAGGGGATATATTAACTCAGCTCTCCTTCATCTCTTCCTGTACCCTCAGCCCTGGCTTCTTAAGTTCCACAATCTCTAGGGTTGTCTAATAAGTCAGCAGGTTTATCATCCGATTCAGCCTCTAGGATCAGATCTGGATGGTGACTACCTCTTTGAAATTTTCCAGTTGTGCTTTATGTTGTGTTGATGGATGAGACTTACTACACTTGATCTTAGCCAAAAGGCCGAGAAGCGATGATGGATGAGACTTACCAGTGCTTTGTTTTAAGTTATGGTGGATCCAAACACAAGTTTCTACATGAGGAAAAGGAGAGAGGCATGTACATTTATTTGGCTTCTATGCTGCTTATTGTCCTCTATAAACTATCCAGCTTAAGAAGGATGCTTTCAATGGACAGAGATCTATTCTTATACTCTTCTGAGTTCTTACCACTTCTAGAATGAATGAGCTATGATCTGGGACCTTTTTTCTTAATCTTCAGGTATTTATCCTTAGTTGAAAAAAAATACAGACAGCTTACTGGTAGGGTTTGTTTTTTACTTTCTTGACAGTATAAATTCTGACAGTCCCTTTGGGTGTATCCTACTGTGTTGGCATTCTGCCCATGCTTAAGCAGATATTGAGGCCAAAAGAGGGGTGGCTGCTTCAGTACATTTAGGAAATACCCACAGAGTTAACCAATGCTCTGGCAGAGTCCAATCCAGGACCAATTTAAAAAAAATTCACTATGACTTTCATTCATGGCTCTAGGGTTCAGATTTTTAGTTGAGCCCCTTTGGATTTAGAAGTCTAGTGTGGCTTATTTGGGTTGACGAATACTTTTTGCCTTCAAACACAGATCATAGGAGGTGAGATGGGGCCGTTCATTTCAGATGAGTCTGGATGTAGTTATTCAGGCTCTTGGTTTCCATAGGAAAGCATGCTTGGTTCCAAACACTTTTTCTTCCAGCTGGTAAACATTTGTTTAAATAATAAATCTTAGAGGAAAGCTACCAGGAAGAAGAGAAAGCCCTGCAGAGTGTGATTTATCCATTTGCTTGATGGAGTGATCCTGCTGTGGAATTAGTTTAACTCTGTGATGTCTGGCTAATTCCATGCATATGGAATTATAATTTATAATTCATTTATAATTCAATCAGCTGTTTAAACATCTAGAATATAACAGAGCTCAGAACAAGCAGAGAACCCACCTTCACAAAAAAACTGCATAAGTCTAATGTATTGACGATATACTTCAAATAAACATTGATGTTGTTTTTGTTCTATATGCTGTTTGCGTTGTGAGAATGAGGTAAACGTTCAGCCTGAACCTCTTGTTTTTTGTGTCTTTTGTTTTTGGTCTTTTCCAGACAGGGTCTCCTTGTAGCCCCAGCTGTCCTGGAACTCACTCTGTAGACCAGGCTGGCCTTGAACTCACAGAGATCCACCTGCCTTTGCCTCCCAAGTGCTAGGATTAAAGTCGTGTGCCACCATGCCCAGCCAGCCTGAACTTCTTAATAATGATCTGAAATCAACTTTAGAAGAGGGATCATAACTGTGCCTGTAGAGAGTCCTCATTCATGATTGGCATTTGGGTATAGATTTTTGTGGCCCAGACTGGATATTTTACAACTGGCTTCTGTTGTTTTCAGTTGTGTGTATTCTATTTGTTAGTGATGATTCCATGCACGTGTTAAATATAGTTGATTGTTATCCTCATTCCATTGTTCAATGTTGTGCTGGATAGCTTTAGTGTCAACTTGACACACCTGGGTTGAGGGAGCCTCAATTGGGGAATTGGCTCCATTGGATTGGACTGTGGCCACATCTGTGGAGTATTGTCTTGATGGTTGAGCAGTGTGGAAGGGCCCAGGCCACAATGAGTGGTGCCACCCTGGGCAGGTGGTTGTGTATGGTATAAGAAGTCAGGCTGGGCATGAGCCAGGGGAGCAAGCTAGTGAACAGCATTCCTCAATGGCCTGTGCTTCAGCTCCTGCCTCCAGGTTCCTGCCCTGAGTTCTTGCCTTGGGCTCTCTGAGTGATGAACTGTGACCCAGCTGAGTAAACCCTTTCCTCCCCAAGTTGGTGTCGGTCAGAGTGTTTTGTCACAGCAATGGAAGACAAACTAGAACAAACGTCTTTATCATTGTTTATTTCATCCGTCTCAATTTGATTATATCTTTTTTTGTTGTTTTTTTTGAGACAGGGTCTCCCTGTAGCCCCAGCTGGCATGGAACTTGCTATGTAGACCAGGCTGGCCTTGAATTCACAAAGATCCACCTGCCTCTGCCTCCCAAGTGTTGGAATTAAAGGCATGGGCCTCCAGACACAGCTGATTGTATCATTTTTAATCTTCTAGTTATTTGCCACTGTGAATAATGCTTCCATAAATATTATTACATAAAATTATAAGTTACATATAAATATATGTAAGATGTCATATATAGCATTTTGTATATGTGCATGATATTTATTAGATGTATATGTAAAATGTGAACTTTATGATCAAGTGAAGATTTAATGTGGAAAGATATTACTAAGTAGTTCTCTTTAGATATTACACAAATCCTGAGGCAGAAGGAAGAGAATGGGGTTACGGCATGCATGCAGAGCAAATTCCTTGATTATTGCTTGCCACATTCTGGAGGTTTGTTTTGTTTTGGATTTCACCTGTGGCTGTATTGGGCATTGGGTATCCTATACTGGGTCCTGTCTCCTGGGTATTAATAGCCTCTTTTACCATCTGCCACAGAGATTTCTTTGAGGTTTATGGTGCTGGCTCATCCAGTAACAGCCTTGAAGTGGAACTGGATGTAGCTAGCACTATTCAGGGCAACTCTCTTCTTGGAGGGACAACAATCAGTGGCTAAATGCCACGAGGATTAGGAGGGTTATGCGTTCACCCGAGGGTTCTTTGGGAAGGTATTCAAAATTCAAAACATAGCAAGTTTACTTAGCCTTTAATCCCACAATTTAAAATAAGATACAATGTAAGGGACTGATAACTTGGACACATACAAGAAAATGATAAATATCATTAAAATTAAAATGTAGAAACTGTGTTAGACTAATAGATGAAGACAAATGGACGACCTCCTCTGTGCCTTGTACTTTAAACTTTTATGTCATATACCCTTACAACCCAGGACTTCACTTGACATTAAGTAACATTTACAATTTCATTGGGAAATATTCATTTTATATACAACAAAGCACCTTTCTTCTCATAAACTCCTGGATTGGGGAACACTGGGGAGGTGCTCAGAATGGGGAGACAATTTCTCCATGTCATAATATAGAGCATTCATCCTTTGCTTCCCAGGTTTTCCCAGTCAACGTCTCACTTCTCCTTTCTCTCAAGAATGGCTAATTTTGTCCCCATACCCTACGACCTAGGCTTGGTTCTCATTACTGGAACAGACAGGGCGAGGAGTTTTCAGTGTGAGAACTTTCGAGTTGCTTGTTTCCTTTGGTCATTCTCCCGTGGGAAGCTGTGGAGCTTCCTTCGCACAACGCAAAACTCCTTTCCTGTGTAGCATTAGCATCCGCCAGACGCTTGGATTTCCTCACCAAGGAAATTGATGCTTGGTTGAAGGCAATAATTTCAGATTAAAAGTTATAGCAGAAAAAGAATGTGAGAGGTTGACATACACTCAAGAAACTTCCTAGTGATGGGTGTTTTGGATTTGAAACTGCTTCTTGCATCTTTCAAAACAACAGACTTCTTTCTCTGAAATTACTAGCACCAACTTGGTTTCTTTTCCTCCAAAGGATAAGAACTGAGAAAAACAGAAAGAAAAAATAACGTCATGAAGGAGAAGAAATAGGAAAAAAAGAGAAACTGAGCTACTACTGGGGTTTCAGCTTCTTCAGAGTATAGACTGCCACTGTTGGACTACCCAGGCTGTATCAAGGAGACCAGTACAGGAAGATAAAGACAGGATTCGGTGCTTATTGGACCTCATTTGGTGACCATGGGAAGGGAAAACCCCAGTGTGGAACACAGGGCAGAACTGATGGTGGCTTGGGCTTGCCAAGGAGGAGCCTTAAACATGACATCTTTCAGCCTAATAAAGAAAAATCATAAGCTGAAGATGCTAAAACACATGATATATGTGGCATGCATATGTGCACATACTGGAGCGATGCATATTGGAAGGAACAACAACAACAGAAAGACTGCATCAAAGAACTGACTGAAATGGTGAACTTCTGCTCAAAACAGTAAACTTTTGCATCGAGAATTTTGAGAGAGACTGAGAAAAAGATGAAAAACATGTTTGGCATAATGCATGAGATCTGGTGGGGTGGGGGGAAGGGAGGGGGGCCCAAGTTAGATTTGATTTGAAGTTTTATATGAAATGCACAGAGCTTCCATAAAAAATTGGGTTTGAAAAAAAAAGAGCAAAAATTAAGCTAAAATACCAACTGTGAAGAGAATCAGAACCACACATAGAAGCAAGAGTCATGTTTTGTGGACTGCATTTTCTTCTGTGGAAACAAGTCCAAGGCTGGAGGGTTCTGTAGAACTTACCAGATGGAAGGGTCTTCATCCTCTCTATAAGATGTCTATATAGGCATCACCTGGACAGGGCAGAATTGCCAAGTTCAGCAGTGAAAGAGGGAAGGCTTCTTCTGCTTCACACCCTGGGCCATGCAGTGTAAAACATCCCACTCTTATGAAACACTTCAGCCCTTTCTTTGTCTTTTTTCCCCCTTTTAAATAGGGTCTTACTGTGTAGCCCATGTCTGCTCCAAACTCCTGATCATCCTGCCTGTGTCTCTAAAGTGCTCAGTTTATTAGGTGTATGCTGCCATACTTGGCTATAATTCTAGTTTTGTTATGTTCATGAAACTTTGGTTCTGTGGCCATCGATCCTGGACCCAATGTAGCCTGTGTTTCCAGCTGTTGTCGTGCTTCTGGTGATGAAGCTGGTAGATACCGCTTGGATGGGAAGTAGGTGACATTCTTCCATCTTGCTGAGAATGTGTCCTCTGTGAGTATGTGCAGGAAAGTAGGCTTGCTCCTGAGCTCTGACAGCAGCTCTAAGATCTATAGTCAAACAATACCTGCATTAACTGGGTTACCTGTGATACCATATTCTCTTCTTGTCAGGTTTCCTCTCACTATGCTAGAAGTGGGCATGTCTCTCTTCTTAAAGAGAATGTATAGTTGAACATGAAGAAAGAAGGCATTTCTAGGTTTCAAAAGTCCATATTACCAGTAGAAAAAGGAGGAAAGGGAAAACAACCCTGCAGAAAGCAAAAGATGTGTTCCGGCGAGTCATTCATTCGAGAAATTCCCTCTGAAAGTGAACGAGGAAATAAAGATCAGTGGAGCTGAGTTTCTGAAGAACAGAGAATTATTCCCCTTGAAGGGTCATATCTATCACTTGGACAGAATAGTCAAGAAGTTTTCATAAGTGTTACATATCCCCATTTTACCTACAAAGATACATATCAGAAGAACTGACTGGCTTGCTGGCTCATTGGCACAGAGTTGGATATTAAGGCTCTGAGTTTTACAAAAGAGCTTCAGGGAAGGTTAACCAACAAGGTAACAGCAGCTCAAATCTGAGAAAGCACGTGGTGAGAAGAGGAAGACAGTTTTTGGTGGAATGGTCTACACCAGGTATACACATCCAGGCAGAGCTTGACATTAGCTCTGATCCATCCTGCAACTGTTGACGGCACCCTTGACTTCAAACCTGGCTCCAGGATGCACTGCTTTCCTTCCTCAGATTCTGCCCTTTCAAGATTGCATTCTTCTAGGCTCTCAAAAGTCTTTTTAGGTCAAGTCCTAGGCTCCTGTATTTGGTTCCGAAAAATAACCTCAACAGTTTTTAGGAGTGGGGAAGTTATAGTTTTATGTCTTGATTTCTGTTGTGACCTGGGTGCAAACTCGGGCTTTGTGATGAAGTCTGGCGTGGATTCCAGTAGATCATCACCACTTTCCCTAAATGGGGATGGTGATAATCAGAGGCAGGAGGGACTCATTATTAAAGAACCATGGCCACAGTAAGAGCTAGGAAAGAGACTGTAATATAAGAGACCGAGATGCAGCTTAGTGGAAGAGTGTAGAATGTGAGGAGGCCTGTATTCAGTCTTAGCACTGCTCTTAAAAAGTAAAAACCAACCAACAAGAGCGACCAAAAACTCATCTAAATTTCTAACATGCTGTTCATTCTAGCAATATTTTAAAGACGTTATTTTTAGTGTGTGTGTGTGTGTGTGTGTGTGTGTGTGTGTGTGTGTGTTGGCACCCAAGTGCCCAAGTGGAGGTGAAGGACTTGACGTATTCAGTTCTTTTCTTCTACTATGTGGGTCTTGCAGATCGAATTCATGTCAGGGTTGGTGGCAGCCTTTACCCACTGAGCAATCTCCCTGGGCCCCTTTTGAATGTTTTGTATAACTAAAAATTACCAGGCAATAGGGCTAATATCTTGACAGTAATGACACAAACTTCTCACTTTCTTTCTTTTCATAGTCTTTCTCAAATTTCTGTTCTAACTAATCCTGAGTTCCTTGATTCTACCAAATAATTAAATTGATTTTTAAAAAGTAGATTTGTTTTTAGTATTGCATCTGCTTTAAGGAAACAGACAAGCTCTGGGGAAAATGAGTGTCTCTCTGCTTTCTAAATACACTTTTTAAAGGATAGACATGGCTCTTGGTGGAATAGGGATGACAGCTGCACCCTCCATGGGCCTGCTGGAGAGATTACTATGGAAATGCATTTATAGCACTCCACACGGTGCCTGGGATGGAATCGTAGCTTTTATTAGTCACAGTTATTATTAGTGTGATTTTTTAAACTAGCTGTGATTACGAGCACGTCACCCAGCATCAAACTTCTGTGACTAGTTGCCAGCATGCATCTACCAACTCCCAGTTCAAACACATACAGTTTCTAAAACATTTGATGCCAAGGACTCAGAATGAGAGGACTGCTCTCTTCTTTCTCAGAATTTGTCTCTGGTGATAGATTTAAAATCCACTAATATGGAAAGGCAAATCAGTCTTGCCTTAAAAGTGCTGTTAGTGTAAAATAATCACAGCAGGCTCATCTCAGCCTCGTTGTACCCAGTGAAACCCAGATATATGCTTATTCAGGTCCAACCCTCCATTCACAGGCAATGAGATTAAGCCAAGGGCTCAGGTCTTTGGGTCTGTTAAGTCCTAGAAATGAAGCTATTCCCTGGGATTCCTGGCTGGACAGTGCTTTGTTAATAACAATGAATGTATGAGCTCAGCCTTGTGTTCCCCTAAGATGTGGCCCAGGGAGTTAATCTCCCATCTCCTGGTTAATCGGTTTCATCACCATCCTGAATGAAGCTTCAATTTTCATTTTTGATTGAATTTGTCTTTGCTGGCAGAGTTATCTGGGTGAGCTGGAACATCCGCAGCATGAACTAGTATTATAGAGGCAGCAAGGAGCCTGTAATGTCTCTGCTGGAATTGTTTCCCAGAACCCTTCACTGTTGAGATACTTAGTAATCTGAAATGTCCCCCAGGAAGTCCCCAGGCTGGTAGACAACTAGATGAAGGACTCTAAGAAGCGTGCGTGCCCTCTTCCAAGCATGCCCTTCTCCTTTGAAGAAGTGACATGGAGGCGAGGGGAGGGGAGATGACTATTGGCTCTGCATTCTGGCGCCTCCACCTATATGCTCTTGTTATGGAGCACACACTAGTGTATTAACACAAACAATAATCACTAAGGGATTTACATCTTATAAATCCTCACTACTCAAAACGTGCTGTATGGAGCATGTATCCATGTTTCCTGGAATTCTGTTAGAAATTCAAGCCGTCAGGCCGTGCCCCAGATGTAGGAAGCAGAATCTGTATTTCATCATGATCCCTCAGTAATTTGCACGGTCTAGAAAGCTTGTACAGCTCTTGCAATGATCACAGTTCTTCCTCAGTCCAATACTGAGGAATATACCCGTTAGATAGACACGATCTCCTGGTGATACTCACAGATGCAGCCCATTCACTGTCAAACAAACGTTTAGTCTTCCATCAAAAGAGGCCCTCCTAACCACCATGCAGTTAGAAGGCTTACATGAGATACTGTTGTACCCACAGAGAAACGCCATGCAGTTTTGGTTGAATCAAGAATCCTTTGTATTTAGCAAAATTCCAAGGATCTAGGGGGTGCTATTGTCAGAAAGAACCGTCTACCCCAAGGAGAAGCAGAGCAGGTTTTATAAAGCTGAGATCCACGGTTGCATCATACCAGGTGCAAGTCAGATAAAAAAGGTTATAGAGTATCAGGATAGGTCAGCAAACAAAAAAGTTTTCAATTTTCAATTCAATAAGTTTCTCAGTTATTGAAGCACTGCCCCCTGGAACCTTAGGTGTGTGGTCTGAGATGGTTCCACCTGGCTAACTGTGGTTGGCAGGGGAAAGGGAGGGGCTGAGTGAAACACAAAAACATAATGAGTTAGAGGAAATGACAGATCTTTGCCAGTTCAATACTAAGTACCTGTCCCTTAGAGAAGGCCTGGCCATCAGTAGATAGACAATATGGTTGGTCTTCTCTACTCATAAGTTTAACTGGGCGTGATCAAATGTGGACCAAAAATATTCAGGAAAAAGGTGTCTGTTTTTAGTGTATACTTTCATTGGAATTTTGTGAATTTCATACAATATATCTTAATCATATTTAGACCTTCCCTGTCTGCACCGCCCCCATCCACAGGATTTCACGCATTCTGTCTTGTACGTTAAGACCTAGCTAGTCAAGTTTGTGTGCCCAGATGTCTCTCAGTGTGAGTTCATCCACTGGAGACTGTTCAGGATCCTCTCGAAGAAGATCAACTCTCCCTCGCACAGCATTGACTAGCTGCTAATAGTTCCCTTGCGAAGGTTGTGGCCTTCTGCCCATTTCCCCAGTTCTGTGCTGTTTTATCTGACTGAGCTTGCATGGGTCTTGTGCATGCTGCCACCATTGCTGGGTCATGTGAGCAAGTTCCCAGAGGCCCAGACGACTCTGTTTTCTTATGGTTGTTTATTTCTTTCAAAATCATTATTCCGAAATAATGCAGTTTAACTACGATTTACATAGTGTATATTAGGCACTGGAAATTCTCTAGAGATGATCTCATGTACATGAGATGGTAGTTTGAGAGTAGCAGTCCCCTGTGCATGCTGAAGCTTCTCTGCTCCTTCTCTTCTGTGTTCTTGGAATTTCCCAGTTTCCAGGTTCTCCCTTTGGTCTGTCTTAGGTAGGCTGGGTATCTCTCTGATCGTGTTTTCCAGCATGACTGCTTTGTGGGAGGATTCTCCACTGACCCTGTGTAAACTGAAGCATTTTTTGGCAACTGGATATGGCTCTACCTCCTTTTCAACCCACTCAAATAACTCAGGGAAGCCAGGATGGGAGATTGCTTCCTTCTTCTGGACAGATATGGGGTGGATTCAGGATTTTATCACTAACTTCCTTTTGCCAGTAAATGCTGTGTGAGTCTGGTCTTTGTGGAGTCGGGGGAGA
The DNA here is from genome assembly GCA_009823505.1 of Rhizomys pruinosus. Taxonomy (NCBI): domain Eukaryota; kingdom Metazoa; phylum Chordata; class Mammalia; order Rodentia; family Spalacidae; genus Rhizomys; species Rhizomys pruinosus. The sequence goes on along the minus strand of VZQC01000722.1, from coordinate 644,275 downwards.
TTTGTGGTTTCACAGTTTATTTTCTTTGGAAAGCTGAGTGCCTCTGTGTTATAAATACTTTTACCAAAAGGGACGGGCATATTTATAGTTAACCACCAGCTTTTAGTTTTTTTTTTTTTTTTTTTTTTCAGTATTTCAGTAATAAGGATGATAAAGCATAAAAGATAGGAGGATCTGGGAAGGATTTAAAGAAGAAAGAAACATGGAATCTGGATTAAGTAAACAAACACCCAGCCTATCATTTCTGCACTTTAGAGGACAGATCAGATAAAGAGCATGTGACACTGACATGCAGTCTGGTTAACCTTATCTCAGTTGTTAGGCTTGAGTAACCATGAGGAAATTACTTAGGGAAAGGATAGAAACTTCTAGGCCAGCTGGGTGAAGGCTACCAGCAAGTCAGATTATTGGAATAACTCTTCTCTTTTGATTAATTTCCCTTAAGAGTGCATTTAAGAAGCTGTTTGAAAAGTAGATTTTTGTTTAGGTCTTGGGACAAGACATCCCGAATCGAGAAGGGAAACGTGCCTCTCCCTTAAAGCACCAGAATGGAAGCACATTATTTATTGCTTCATAGAAAATTACCCACAACCGACTTAAACAGCAATAAACAATTGTTATGGCTTACAATACCTGCATGTCAGGAACTCTGGTGTGATTTCGATGGTGGCGCTGGCTCAGAATTTCTCCTGAGGCTACAGTCAAGGTGCGGGTCAAGTCTGTGATCATCTGTGGGCGTCCTACTTGGGGCTGGAGCACCCATTTGCAAAAAACCTCTTCGAAGGGGTGTTAAGGGTGCTCAAGGCATGGCGGATGGCCTCCGGAGAGAACACAATATCTCAGAGGGCAGGACTCCAGGGTGCCTTTTATGATGTAGCCTGAGAAGTCATCCACTGTCATTTCCACTGGGTCCTACGGGCATACAAGCTATTCCCCTTTGTGTGGAGAAGACTATGAAAGACAATAAAGGGTGGTAGATGGAATACACTGAAGGCCATCTTTGAGGATGAATGTCACAAATATAAATCATCAACAACTGGGATGATGGCATTTGGATTCTGGTCCTGGTGGGATTCCTACCTTGTTTTTTAAATTCTTTTTTGGTTGTTTTGAGACAGTATCTCCTTGTAGACCCAGCTGGCCTGGAACTCATTATGTAGATCAAGCTGGATTAATCTCACAGAGAGCTATCTCCCTCTGCATCCTGAGTGCTTAGATTAAAGGCCTGTGCTACCTTCTTTATATTTTAAAAGATATTCATTTTTATTTTATGTGTAAGAGTGTTCTTTTATCTACATGCATGCATGAGTACCAGATGTGTGCTTGGTGCCCATGGTCGCCAGAAGAGCATCAGATTCCCTGGAATTAGAGTTACAGAAGGTTATGAGCCTCCAAGGAGGTGCTGAGAACCAACCCTTGGTCCTCTGCAAGAACATCAAGTGCTCTTAACCATTGAGCAATCTCTCAAGCCCATCCTACCTTCTTTGCAAATTATATGATTTTTATTATTTATCAAAGTTTAAGAAAATTATTTGTTTTCATATAAGTATATATTGTATTCTGAACATATTTCCCCTCATACCTCCCTACTCTCCTGTTCTTACTCACCATCCTGTCAGTACCTCTAGGGAGTTGTACTTCTTTCTTTTAAAAAAAATTAAAAAGAAATTTAAAATTACTATTATTATTATTATTAGTGTGTGTTTGTGTGTGTGTGTGTGTGTGTGTGTGTGTGTGTAACTGTAGAGTTCAGAGGTGTTGGATCAAAACTGTTGGAGCACTTGGAGCTGAAGTTATAGGTGGTTGTGATCAACCAGTGTGGGTGCTGGGAACCAAACTCTGGTTCTAAGCAAGAGTAGAAAATGATTTTAACTCCTGAGCCATCTTTCCAGCTCCTTAATTTTTATTTATATGTGTTCATATGTTCATATGTGTAGGTACATGCAGGCCATGTTACACATGTGGAGGTTAGAGAACAACTCCTGGGAGTGTTTATCCTTTCACCATGTAGATCCCTGGGTCAGAACTCAGATATTTGGAAGCAAGCAGCTTTGCCCACTGAGTCATCTCTCTGGCTCTTGCCTCAGCTTCTTTTTTATGAAATATTTTTGTTGATGTTTTGTGTATTTCTTGCAACATTTCTCAGCCCAATTTAGACTCATTCCACTTCCCATGCCCCCCCCATCCCAGCCAAGTTCATGCATTCTGCCATACATGTCTTGCGTCTTTTTCTCAGTCCTTTTAAAGATTTTTTTTCTGCAGAGGTTTATTGTTTTGTTGCCTGAGCTTCTTTTTTAATTTAATTTATTTTGGCTGACATATACAGGTATAAAGTTGTACATATTAATAGGGTCACATGATGTTTCATGCCTGAATACATTGTTTAAAACTTAAAACTGCTGAACATATCTAGGTCGTTAAACATGTATAATTTCTTTGTGGTTAAACATTCCACAGTTCTGAGCAAAATTACATAGCTCTTTCTTTGATGCTTTTGAAATGCATGCAACATCACATCTATATTCATCCTACTGTAAAATCATACACCAAAGCATCATGCTATATATAAGCAACTTGGTATTCATTGATCAGTTTCATCCACACATCCCTTCTTTTTTTATTATGTTCAGGGGCTCATATTTTTTTCTTTTAATTTTATATTACTCTAAAATATGAATATATACCTTCTGCCCACATACATTAATTACCATGCCTGAAAGTAGGTTGTAAGTTAATTCTAGGACTCATTAAGATATTCACATTATAACATCACAGTTGCTTTCAGATAGAAAGAAATATAACAATAACATTGCTCAGGTTTTCTTTCAATTGGGGGATTTGGCACTAGCATCCACAAATGAGGGAAACCATTCCCTGTTTGTTTTTTGGGGGGACTGTGTTACATCACTTAGCATAATGGCTTCAAGTTCCATCCATTTACCTGCAAACCTCATGATGTCATCTTTACTGCTGCATAGAACTCCATTGTGTAGATGTACCACATTTTGTTATCCAGTCCTCAGTTAAGGGGAATTTGGGTTTGTTCCAACTCTTCGCTATTGTGAAAAGAGCTGCAATAAACATAGATGTCCATGTATCTTTGCAGTAGGATGAGTCTTGTGGGCATATACCCAAAAGTGGTATGGCTGGGTCAGTGGTAGGCTCATTTTGAGTCTTTTAAAGGTTCTCCACACTGCTTTCTACATTGGTTGTATGAGTTTACATTCCCACCAGCAGTGGATGAGTGTTTCCTTTTCCCCACAACCTCTCTAGCATTTGGTGTCTTTTGTTTTCTTGATCTTAGCCAGTCTTATCGGAGTGAGATTATATCTTAGAGTGGTTTTAATTTGCATTTGCGTAATTATTAATGATGTTGAACACTTTTTAAGATGTTTCTCAGCCATCTTTACTTCTTCATTGGTGAAGTCTATTCATCTCTTTATCTTTTGAGTGAGTCATTTGTTTTCTTACTTAAAATTTTTTTTTTATTATTTTATGTGTATGAGTGAACTGTCTGCATGTAGGTTGGTGCAACCATGTCCTGCAATGCTGTGGAGGTCAGAAAAGGGCATCGGATTCCCCTGGAACTGGACTTAAAGATGGTGCTGGGAATTGAACCTGGGTCCTCTGCAAGAGCAGTCAGTGCTATTAACCACTGAGCCATCTCTCCAGCCCCCACTTCTTTGTTTTTTGAGTAGTTTATATATTCTGGATGTTAATGCTCTGTCTGATGTATCACTGGTGAAGATTTCCTCCCACTCTGTGGGTTTTCTCTTCACTTCCTTGATTGTTTCTTTTGCTGTACAGAAGCTTTTGAGTTTGATGAGTTCCCATTTGTCAATTGTTGACCTTGTTTCCTGCTCAGCTGCTGTCTGATTTAGAAAGTCTTTTCCTACATCTATGTCTTATGTGTTGTTACCAAATTTTTCTTCTATCACCTTCACGGTTTCAGGTTTTATGTTGAGATCTTTGATCCACTTGGAGTTGATTTTTGTACAGGGTGAGAGGTAGGGGTTTAACTTTGTTCTTCTACAAATGGTGATCCAGTTTTGCCAACACCATTTGCTGAAGATGCTATCCTTCCTCCGTTGAGCTTTTTTGGCCCCTTTGTCAAATATGAGGTGGCTGAAGTTACATGAGCTCAAGTTTGGATCTTCAATTTTGTTCCTTTGGTCGATAGGTTTGTTTTTGTGCCAGTACCAGGGTGTCTTTATGACTATGGCCCTGTAATATAGCTTGAAGTCTGGTAAATCAGTCCCCCCTATATGGCACTTTTCACTCAGGGTTGCCTTAGCTCTTCAGGGTCTTTTGTCTTTCCATATGATTTTAAGGATTTTTTTCTAAGTCTGTGAAGAAGCTCATGGGGGTTTTGATTGGAATTGCATTCAATCTGTATATCAATTTGGGTAAAATGGGCATTTTTACTATGTTAATTTTTCCAGTTCATGAGCATGGGAGGTCTTTTCATCTTTTGATGTCATGTTCAATCTCTGTCTTCGTCTTTAGGGGTTTAAAACTTTTGTTGTAGAGATCTTTGGTGTCTTTGGTTAGGTTTGTTCCCAGGTACCTGGGAACCTGCCTCAGCTTCTTAATCTCCAAAGATGTCAAAATAGGTGCTCTCAAATCCTTAACTGTGAGGGGCTTTGGCTGTAAGGGGAAAATGGGCAGCCTCCACTGAGGACCTCAGCTCCAACATGGAAGGCAAGTAATTTCCAGTTCTGAGCAACAGGTTTTGGACTTTTCCCAGAGAGGGTAGTCCTGACGATTAAAAGAGGTAACAGGTGTGGAGATGTTTTGCAAATCTAAGTTCTGTGAATCTGTATGATGCTGTTTTATTTCCCCATGAAGAAATTAGAGCAGAGGCAGCCCAAACGCAGCATCATTATCATGAAAATAAAATTACCTGCTACTCTGTAGTGCATTTTGAACTCTCAAGATGGCTCTTTTTTTTTTTTTTTTTTTTTTAGCTGCTAGGATAGGTTGTGATCTTTTGAGCTTTGCCAGGTGTTTATTATAATAGAAACTAAAAGCCACACTATTTCATATGTATGCTTTACAATTGATAAAGAGCTTTTACCAGTATTATGTTATTTGAGTCTCATTATCTTCCAGCATAAAATACCTTATTTGTGTACTTTTTAGACTAGTATCTCTTAGAAGTGTGAGGGTGTGCTTCTCATGCCAGTGGTTACTTTTATATGTGCTTCTCACTCCTTCTCATGCAGTAGGAAAAGGCAGTCAGTTAGATTGCTTCCTATCTATGAAACACATGAGGAATTTGCATCTCAGAAAAATCAAGTGGCTTATCTAAGAGTTTAGGTTGAATACAAAGGCAGGTCTTATTTTTTTTTTTCTTTTTCTTTTTAGGAGATTGTGCTCTAAACTACTGAGATGAAAATGACCATAAAATTAATCAAAACTATTGTTATCATTAAATCTATAAACTCTATTATGTTTTTCTTTATGCTCAGTATTGGAGTCATAAAGAGGTTCTCAATGTGGATCTTAATTCTGGGGAGCTCATTTACTGGTGGAGGTGGTGGATTAGACTAGAATAATGGCAAATAGTTTCAAGCTTCTTGCAGAAGTATGTGGTTTGGGGAACAGCTGGTGACTGAGGTATGCTTTTCACTGAGGCTGTGTGGAAGAGCAGAGGGTTACAGAGGTGATGTCAGAGGTAGCAAGCAACCTCAGGGTAAGGTTCCAGAAAAAAAGAGGGGCTCAGCTGCAGAACACTTGGCTCCATCAGTGATAGAAGTCAAGGGTTACAATAGAATGCCCTGCTATACCTTTCACAGATATTTTAGATTCTGTTTTATAGATGATAGATTACCACTGGTGCATTAAAATATATTTCAAATTAAGTTTCATGAAGAACTAGAAAGGGGAGGCTCAAAATATTCAAATGGGAAGAAATGATTAGAAGGCAACACTAATTAATCTGATTCGACCATTGCATATTATATACATATATAATGAAGTGCCATATTATGACCTATAACTATGTATAATTATTGTGTCAATCAAAAAGAAAAAAGTATGTTTTTCTTGATTAAAATGTATATAGAAAGCTTTTGAACAGGGAGCCCACATGAAGAAGTCATGAAAAATATGCTCAAGAAATAGCCAACCAGGGAATGGCTCAGGCTGGGAGGAAAGGTTAGCACTGGTCCACAGTAGGGGATAACAAAAACTCAGAGTTTTTTGTACAGCCATGTGCGTAGATCAGGGGTTGGCAAACATTTTTCTGTAAAAGGCCAGATTGTAAATGTCTTGGGCTTTGTGGGCCATATGGCCTCCATTTCATTTACTCAGCTCTGCTGTTATAGCAGTGAAGCACCCACAGACAATGTGTAAATGAGTGGGGCCATGTTCCAATAAAACTTTATTTATAGAGACTACATTTGAATTTCACATAATCTTCATATATCATGACACATTTATCCATTTTTTGTGTTTTTTCAATCATTTATAGATGCAAAACAATCCTTCTTAGTTCATGAGTATTCAGAAATGGGACGAGAGGCACATCTCACCTTCCAGTCATAGTTTTCTGCCCCTGTGGAAATGCCTTAAAAGTCCATGGCATATTCAGCTGCCTGGACCTGGCAGGATGCTCATCTGTTGTAGCAAATGGAAACATCAGAGGGCAGCCTCCTGTTCTCAGAATTCTACCTCAGTCATAGCACACTGATGAACTGCAGAATCCCATGTATGAGCTAGCAGAGATGGCCCATCCTGCTCACTCTTCACCAGCAAGGTGCACTGAATCCTGCAGACGGGTAAGGGCCTCACTGAACTCCTGACCCTGACCTTGCTCTTGAGTCTCTTAGGCTGACTGTGCTTGCAACTGCAGTCCATTGGATGGTTGAAATAATGTGGCTCAGGCGGAAGACAGATCTGCATGATTGTCAGGTAGTATTGGAAACGGTGAGTTAAAGGGGAGACAGGAGGCTCTAGCATATTAAACTGAGCAGTTGGAAGTCAAATTATTTTAATGATGCTTCTGGGACTTTTGTCCATGAACATTACTCCATATTACTCTACAAATGACGTTTCCACATCATTTGTAGAGTATTTGCAGTAGAAATCAGGGGGATGCTGCTTCCTGACGGGCTCACTCACAGGTTCAATGCTCCACTAGCTTCCTTCTATAGCACAAGACCACCTGCCCAGGAGAGAGGGCTGCTCCTAGTGGGCTGGGCCCTGCTGATCACAATAAACAAGACAACCCCTCACAGATGTGCTCACTGACTGACCTGAGAAAGACAATTAATTGCTTTCTTTCCAGGTGATTCTAGGTTGTATCACGTTGACAGTGAAAGTGGGTGGCGCCTACAAATACGCACTTTCTTCCTTTTATCCACTTCTGAATCACAATCAAGACTCTTCATCTCTCAGTTCTTTATTTTGAGGTTTGACTCCATACTTACTAGACACCCAGAGTCCTTAAGTTGCCACAGCCCATGGATTTTAACAAAAAATGAGTTCTGCAGCATTTAGAAGACTTGGTATCTTATCTTTGTATTGTCATTTACAAATTATGTGAGACCACAGAAATTATTTTATATCTTGGAACCACTTTCAAGGGAAGCCAGTATCTTTGCTGCTACCTCAAGGATTATAAAATAAAAAAATACCATCGCTAATAGGTGAGGAGTGCGACCATAATCAGGTACCATGCTAAGTGTTCTGCGTATGTGGCTGGACTCATCTTTGGCATTGAAATTATTTTCAGACTATTAAATTGATTGTCTGAACTGCTTAGCCACATGCCTAAGGTTATTTGCCCAACAGGAGACAGAGTAAGGACAAGACTGAGATAGGGGTGCTCTGTATACCAAAGGCACAATCACAGAGACCCTAGAGGGAAATCTGTTAAGGTTCACAGCTGTTTGCTCATGGAATGAGTGAAACTAGATCTCTCAAGATAAATGGAGGCGTTTTGTGAATGTCCTCAAACCAAGAATAATTTGGACTCACCTATGATTTTAGCCTTATTGGTATTTATGTTATGGTCTAAGTATGTTCCACAAACACACGCTTTGTGTAGTAGCTTTAGAAAAAGACTAGGGTTTGAGATCTGACTAAGTCACTTAAGTTTTCTGAGTTTCCGTTTCCTCTTTGATATTTTGGCATTTCTGTTTCATAAAACCCCTATGTTGAAAGCAAGGATTTGATGAGCTAGCACAGTGTTCAATATGTGGATGAGAAGTGGGTTGCAGCTGCTCAACCCCATTTGTTTATGAAGGATGATCCTAGCAACAATAATGAGGTATTAATGATTTAGTTAAAATTTTATTATAAAAATTCTCAGGGTTCTGACCTTAGTTCCCTGTTTAGTAGCTGCATAATTTTATGGTTTATATTGTGAAGACACTGGCAGATGGAGATATTTCATAAAAAGTTACATTTATTTATTTTTCTATGGTGTTGGTGGGATGTACATGCCATGGTGTGGGTTTGGAGGTCAGAGGACATTTGTAGGAGCTGATTCTCTCCCTTCACCATGTAGGTCCTGGGGATCAAACTCAGGTCATTAGGCTTGTTGGTAAAGTGCCTTTCCCTGCTGGGTCATCTTGCCATTCCACAGATAAGGATTTTGATAGGCCTGTAGAATGAAGAGCCCCAAGACTATATTTTTGTGAGTGCATTGTTTGTTTTGTGAACTTAAGCAAGATTCTGTTTCCAAGATAATCTAATTTATGAAAACAATGAAAATACCTTCCTTTTCTACCTACCCTTAACAGAGTCACATTTTATTGCTTTATAAATCCTGAAGTACTGAATACATGTTTTCTACCTTCCTCCTAGACATAGTATTTTTCTGGTCTCTGTAAATGACCCAGCACTACTGCCTTGTTCATAAATATACTTATGAGTGAACATTTGGCTAATACTATGAACTGAGTTTGCAATCGATATTTTCCTTTGAACAGCAAAGTAAGCCACTGTGAGCTAAACTGCAGTAGTGACGTTTCCTATAATAAGTTACGAGAGCAGTTGCCACCTTGCCTATTTTACTAGCATGGTGTAATAGGGACTATGGAGGGAGATTGGATCAGTAAACTGGCAGTTCAATAGAGCAGTTACAGAAGAAAGAAAAGAGAAACAAATGCTCAGGCATCTGCATTTGCCTTTGGATCAGCAAAGAATGGAGCATGAGAATAGCTATCATTTTTTTGTCAACATACCACATTTCAGATACATTCCTGATAGACACTATTCCCATTTTTACAACTGAAGAAGCCTAGGATCAGAGGTTAATGTCATCACCACCCAGCAAAGTCCTGCTCCTTAGTCTTGGCTTGTCCTTTCTCTTGCTTCCCTATCACGTACCCTTCAGTCCTGTTGATTTTAGCTCTTCAATATCCTCAGATTCTTTTCACTCTTCCCAGCTACAGTCTCACCCCAGCTCCTGAATGGACCACGGTTCTGGTCTCCTACCTATGCCTGTGCCTGTGCCTGCCTTGTCTCCCAGTCTGTACATCAGATTCCGGCTTGATCAAACACTGTACTTCCCAAACCCCTCTTAGAATGAAGACACAACTCTTGACTCTGGCCACAAGCCCTTTTATGTTTGTTCTCACTGTATGCTCTGCTTCTCACTCAGGCCATATTGCCTCAGCCTCTCACAGTGAACATGGTCCCACACAGCACTGGGACGTTCACCTGGGATGCCAGCTCCTTCCCTCTGCACCTGCTCATAGCCAATAGCCTTCTGATCTCACCTCTAGCTTTCTTTGCTTGGGGAAGCATGCTTTGACCTATGTCTCTAGAGAGAACTCTCCTGGGTGTGCTATTTACAGCTCTCTCTTCACAGCACTTGTAAGAGCAAACCCTATGCCTCTGGAGAGTACAGTAGGGAAAAGCAGACTGTATATTTTCCAGTGGTCTAGAGTTCTAGGTGAAACATTTTTTAATGAATGATTGAATGAATTCAGTAATAAATTATGGCTAGGAAGGAATTATTTTGCATTTAAGTTAATTTATTGTTTTATTCCTCAAAAACCCTAACAATTTATTAGGGTGAAAAGCATGAGCCCTTATGTATTAGTCACTTTTCTGTTGCTGTAATAAACCACCATGAGCAAGGGAACTTATAAAAGGAAGAATTTATTTGAGCTTACAATTGACAGTTCCAGGGAATCAGAGTCCATTGTGGCAGGAAGCCTGGTGGCCAGGGCTGGAGCAGCAAGCTGAGCGTCACATCTCGCAATGAGCACAGGAAGTCAAGAGAGAGAGACTGGAGACTGCAAGGCTTGTTAAACTCACTAAGCCCGCCCCCAGTGACATACATCCTCCATCACGGCCACACCTTCTAAGACCTCCAAGAACAGTGCCACCAACTGGAGACAAAGTGTCTGAATACTTAAAGCCTATGTGGGGACACTCTCATTCAAACTACCACACTTTATTTCATTATATAACCACTGGAGACTCAGGGGAGGGAAAGTGAGGCAGTTTATTTAATGGCTTTGCAAAACCAGCACCAGCCAGGATTGCAGCATGCTGAGTGAGGGTAGAGAACCATTTTTTGTAGCCCTGAACACAGATCCCTTTGCCTCTTTCCTCATTGGATGAGTAACTAGGAGGGCACAATTCTACACATCATCTAGATCTGATCTTTTTCTTTGCAACTTATGTTTGCATATTTCTTAACAAAGACTTTTTGTGGGTTCATCTCTGTGATTCACAGGCCATTTATTTTTAAGCTTATCACATGCATGACTTTTCCATGTCTGCAGATTGTTAGGCAACTGTATTAGTTATTCCTTTGTTGTTGTGCTAAAACACCATTACCAGGCCAACCGATAGAAAAACGTTTATTTTGGCTTAGAGTTCTAGAGGGCTAAAAGTCCGTTATGGTAGGGTCATGGTGGGACGCATGGAAGAGAAAGCTGGAAGAAAGAAAAACAAAAAAAAAAACGAAGGGAGAGGGAGGAGGAGGGAGGGAGGGAGGGAGAGAGAAGAGAGAGAGAGAGAGAGAGAGGAGAGAGAGAGAGAGAGAATGTACACTGGGGCAAAGCTCTGAACTCTCAAAACTACCCTGGGTGATAAGCTTCATCTAGCTATCCCATACCTCCTCTCCTGAAGGTTCCATGACCCTCCCCAAATAGCACTGCTAGCTGACCAAGTACTCAAAATACACTTCTCATTCAAACCACACATCACCTTGGCGTTAATCTTTCTTTTTCTCTATTTATAGTCATTTTTTTTGTTATTTTTTAGGGATTCTACAAATAGAACCGTTGTTTTGCAGATACATTTGAATGTACCAGTATGTCCTAACCATTAGTAATTTGTGGCATTTGCAAGTATCAATGTCCAAATTTGAACAACCCAGGTTCCATAGTCCAGTTGGAGAGTTTGTATGCACAGGCATTGTTGATCAGTTAGGAGTCCAGACTATATTCCTATATCTCAGATTCACCCCTACTCTCTCGAGCCCTTACAATCTACATGCCTCCTCTTCCGCAGTTTGTTCCTGGGCTTTGGGAAGGGGCCAAGTGGGTGAGAAAAAAGTCTAATTTCTTGTGGAGTTGTCATTTTGGACTCTAGTATGTTCAGGTTGTTTCCCTTCATGGGTTGACAGCTTATCCAGTGATACCTTTTTTAGTCATACTAACAAAGCAACAAGCTATTGATGTACAGGCATTAAGCAGTACCAATTATTATGTCAAGCTAAGCTGTGAGCATAGACACATGTTTGGACTGGTATGCTAATCCACACAAACTGTGGTTTCTGTATAAAGGTGACAAGTTCTTGTTGTGGCTCATACGCTTGTAACCACTGAGGACATAAGCTTGTGGGATCCACTGTGAGTTATTCCTCGAAGGAGAGAGCTAATAGCCATTAGATTTGGGATATATATAATATATATAATATATATATATATATAGAAAGTTATATATATATATATATATATAATCCCAGTGCATATATAAATAATATATAATATAATATATATATAGACACTTGGTGCCACTGTTGCACAGTATCTCCAGGCGTTGAGGTGTAACTGATATTGACGGAGGAGTCTTGCTTGTGCTCAGGGAGACCAATATTTTGCTGTATTGCTTTAGTGGCCTTGGTAACGCTCTCTGCATTTCAGAGGCCAGTTGTACACGTAGCAAGTGATGTCTCAAACATTTTTTCATGCTCACACCAGGTCTTTGACACAGGGACTTACTGCCTTTCTCCTTGATATATCCCACTTATAGGCAAAAGGCCTTTATAAATTTTGGGGAGGGGTGGGTTTGAATCCCCTAGCCAACATCTCCTAGGCAGAATAATCATTGCTGATGTAGAGCGTTCCTGTATCATATATTTTTGCTGAATTACCACTTATAAACAAACGATTCTCCGACAAGTAGAGTCTGGCTTTCTTGTCCACCTGTGCCCCCAGCTCTAAGGCCTAAGGGAAATAGCTGCGGAAGAGGGGGAGGGGTATATTGTGGCGGTGCGATGTGGGTGACATGGTAAGACTACGACAATATAGTCTGGACACTTATTGATCAACGTGATTGAATTGCAAGCACCCTCCAAGCTGGATGGTGAGCCGAGTGTCTGTGTGGGCTGGGGCACCACTGCTTGCAAATTGGTTTATATGAAGGAGCTGTGGCGAAAAAAAAAGGAGCTATACTGACATTTGAACTAACTGGAAATAAATGCTATTGTTTTATTTATAGTGTTGTGTATTGGTTGTCTGCTATATTTTCTGAATTAATACAACATCACAGTGAACACTTTCTTTTAAACTTTGTAGGACAATGTAAAGAATTAAGCTTAAATTTTACTTCCCCAAATAAGTAGAAGTCATAGTCCAGTCATAAGCTTAAGAGCAAAAGTGTTTATTGGGTAAAATTTATTTAGCAGTGTAATCAACTCTGTCCAAGCTTTATCCACTAAGTATAGGATATTTAAAGGCTTCGTGAATTGTTTAGATTAGTAAAATTTAGGTGTCGGTTTGGTGGAAGATGGTACAACCATTGAGTAATTGGGGAATATAAAATGTTAATTGTTTTAATTTAAATAATTTTAATTGGGTTAGGTACACAATGCCTCTAATTTTTTCATGACTATACACATCAGCATTTACACTTTCTTTTTCTTGTAGGACAATTTACAAGGAACTAAGCTTAAATTTCCTTCCCAAATAAGTAGCATACAGTCATGAAAACAGTTGGTAATTTAATGAAAGTGATTGCCTTGGCTCGTTCTTATTTGTATGTGTAATACAACTTATTGGCATCTATAGGTCAAAACATAAAAACCTAAAAAAAAAGAGGGAGGTGGGAGGTGGGGTAGATTTCTGGGATACAAGGAAAACTCTGTGTTTCCAATCCTATTGATAAAGTTTCAAAAATCTTTCTGACCTTGAAAACTACAATGGTGAGGAGAATTTATGTTCCCACGGTAAAAATCACCAATCGAAATGCCTGAAAACTAACAACTTATGGCTATGCAGGATGGGCTGGGAAAATGTCAGCAGAGAGGTTGACCCATCTGAACATTAAAGAAAGAGGAACCTCAGACTGCCTGAGTCACAGACACTGAGCATTTCTCTGAATAATATTGGGGTTAACTGTTTATAATGGGCCCTAATGAAGTTTACCTTCCAGATACTGAGAAACCTTCCTACCTCTCCCCTCTATAGGAAAAAGAAAAACATGATGGTAATGAAACCACTCCCTAATTGTAAATTAGAGCCAATTGTTACAGTGGTAATTTCCTATAAAACAGGTATAACTACCCTTTTTTAATTGACTGATAGGCATAGGAACTGTGAAAGGATAATTCTCTATCTAGAGCCAAATTCAATGGTAACGTTTTTATAAGTTGTGTAATTATTTTCTATTGTAAATTTTAATTTGGGTGGTGGGGTAGCTAGACTCAGTGTTTGGATGAGGGTGGTTAAATTTAGCAGGCTGCAACAGAGGCTCAGTGTGTCCTGTTCATACACAGCTGGGCCAAGCTTACTTAAGGCACTTTTAATTTGGAAAGAACCATCAGATTTTATTTCTTACAATTCATTAATTTCAATCTTAGTGGATTTTCTTTAACTTGGGCAGATTTATGTATAATCCTTTAAAAATTAATTTATATTCTGATGATTTTCTATATGTATATAATACATTCTGGTCATACCCAGCCTCATATTCCTCTCACCTTCATAGCCTCCCCCACTTCCAACAGGTGTCCCTCCACCTATCATGCCTTTTTTTCTTTTATTTGCTTTGTGATCCACTGTGCTTAACCAGGGGTATCCTCAGAATTTCCTTCCAGCTCAAAAAGAAACATCATTGGCTTTTGGGCAGTGCTACTATAACAGTAGAGCTGATAAGAGAATTTTATGCTAAGATGAAATATTTTAACTCTATCAGATGAAGTTTGATAAAAAAATGGATTATTATGAACAGAACTGGTGAAGCAGAGATGCCTGATCAGGGCTTCTATGTGCCCATGACCTTCTGGCTGAAAGGGCCCACCCTATATATATTAAGTCAACATGAATTATCTGTCAGGCTTCTTCTCTCTCTCTCTCTCTCTCTCTCTCTCTCTCTCTCTTTCTCTCTCTCCTCTTTCTCTTGGTTGTGCTATGTTGGAGTGGGACAGGTCCTGAACAAATGAGGCTGTGTAATTACAGAATTTGTAGAAAATTGCAAGTGTGCATTGGTCCTTTGTTCTAGATATTTCTTCCCAAAGCCACATTTTCTTAAATGTACCACAGGAAGATGGAGGGAGGAGGGTGAAGAAAGGGCCTGGCAGGACAGTAAGAGCTCCCACAGTCATCTTTACAGCAAGCTAGCCAACTGAGGTTGCTTACTTTAATCTTGCTAGCTTTGCTTTGTTACTTAAAAACATAGGTGATCTAAATTCCTTCAAGATCTGACTGTCCACTTCCTCCATCACCACCAATGAAAACTGTGGAAGCCATTGTTTTTTTGTTCTCTCTGGTGGACATTATATATTATGTATTACAGAGGTGCCATTCCCAAACTAAGTACATTTCCCAGGAAATTAAGTGTTTAATCATTTCCACCTGGTAAGTCAAATGGTACTTGAGAGGATGGAGCTGGCTGTCAGTAATTCTGCAAACACGTGCTGACACAGCGGTCATTTGCCTTTCGTTTGCCTCTGCAAATCAGAAGAAAGTGACTAATTCCCAATGAACCACTCATTTGGACGTATTGAGAAAAACCATGTCATTAGCAAAAGAGGCATTTAGTTGCTTGATTACCATATATCTTTGAGTATAAAGAACGGTCATTTTTCAGTTGGGGGTAATTAGCTGAGCAGAAAGCTACAGCATCTTAAGGGTTGAAAAGTCCTTGTGTGCCTTACAGTTTTTACATTGATTACGTTAGTTTGGTTTTTGCTTTGGTCTGGAGATTGAAGCTGGGATCTCATGCATGCTGTTTAGGTGTATACAGTTGAATTATATCTCCAGAACTTATGTGGTTATCGAGAAAGAAAAGTGAAAGAGAGGGCGTCGTATGAGGTTATTAAATCACTAGCTTGGGGATCATAAGCATTTCCTCCTTGTTAAGATGTGAGTCCTTAAAACTGTGAGGCAAAACAATGGGCCAGAATGTATTTGTAGTGTCTGATTATCTACCCAAGAGGAGTACAGGAGAGAAGGCCCAAACAAGACTAAACCGTAAAGTTTACCATTTCATTTGCTTTTTAGCCCTTTCTATCACACTGACATTTTCTCACAGATAGGGCTACCCTGGCTTTCCCATTACAGGGGTGACCTTGACAAGTTGCTTATAATTTCTTTATCTCATTTCCCCCCTGCTACGCTTTGGGAGAAACAATCCCTGTTTTTTTTTTGTGATTGAGTAACTGCTACTCACACCTCATAAGATATTAGATTATATGCATAGTTCATAAAGAGAGCCATCCAATACATCAGAGACAACCAGACACAGAAGTCATGGCTCCTGTGTGCTTAGATTTGGCTGTGATTACTTGGGGAGGAATGAAAAAGAGACCAATGTAAATTTGCTTAGATCTTTTATTTTTTCCTCTCCAGAAAATGACATTGCTCTTGTATTTGAAAACACTAATATGCCTAGGAATATAGTTTGATAAAGCTCTGTAGAGCTTCAGGATTGGCAGTACAGTGCCATTATTTTACAATATAGGTTTCAGTCAGTGGGCCAGTCATGCTTCCTCCCTAAAAAGAGGATCTCGTGGATGAGTGGGTTTCAGTCGCTGGAATACATCTTCCATCCTTCAGATCTGGTCCCATGAGAGCAATGCTAAATATTTAGTTGGAACATATATCTGATGTAATGTGGAATCCGGCTCCTTAAAGGCTTCCTAGCAGATTTCCTGAACATTTATGAAAGACAAAGCATTGACTGACTGAATCTGATTCCCTCTCAGTGGAAACAATTCAGATCCCTAGGCCACTTACAACATTTGTGTTCCCCCTTGATTTATAACTTCCATCCACAGAAGTTATTTACAGAGCAGCCTATGCTACTTAATTGATTAGCAGCCAGCACACACATGACTTATCCATGCAAATCGAAGCATCATAATGGACTTCACTTGAAAACCATAAGAATTTTTCTTTGATACAAAGTTTTGCTATAACTTAAGCATTAAGATATGGAAATTTTATAATGCTGTAAAATTATTTGAATTTTTCCATTCAAAATCTAAAAGCTTTCATTTAATCCAAGTTTAAGAAATATTTCATTTCCCCAGTATAGAATAATTGATATTTAGGTAGACATGTAAGAAAAAGTTTACCCTTAATGTCAACTCCAAATATTAGTAATTTAATATGTTGGTCTGTCCTATTTTTTGGCTATGTATATGTTTTATATAATCTCATCATATGCCATGACAAAATGCATTAATTCTGAAACAGTTATTGTTGTAAGTGAAATATATTTCATATGAAGCAATTAGAGCATGTAGAAAAATATAAAAAGGACAATTAAGATAGTTTATAATCTTACTGGCTAGGGACTGGAGAGATGGCTCAGCAGTTAAGAGTGCATACTACTCTGACAGTGGACCTGAGTTTGGTTCCCAGCATTCATGTTAGTCAGGTGGCTTACAACTGCCTATATCTCCAGCTCCAGGGCACCTGACATCCTCTTTTGGCACCCACACTTATGAACATATTACCCTCCTCATATATATGTAATTAAAAACAATAAAAATAAATCTTTAAAATCTTATTGGATATCTGTCTATTTTTCCTATGCAGTTTTTGTCCTTATTATTATGTTAACCACACAGAAGAGGCTGAAAATAATATAACAAATATCCATATAATGATCATAGAAAATTTAAGTGTTGCTATCATCTATACACATGCTTCGGATTCTTATTCTGTTATTCATTGCTCCCTCCTCCCCTTTCCTCTTCCTTTTTCCCTCTCTTCATTCCTCCTCTTTCCCCTTCTGCATTTTCATCCTCTTTGGAAAAGAAAACATTACAGATATTTTTGAAGGTACAAATGGTCACATTTTATTCTCAGGATTTATCTTTGGTGATATAACTAACTCTGGTCTATTTAATTTCTCTGTGAAATAAACTTCCATTTGGAGATGACTCAAAGTATAATTACAAATAATACTGCTAAATACACCTTGTATAAGAGCCTCCTTTATTATCAATGGATGTTTTCTAAGACCTCAATGAATGCCGGACACCTCAGCTATCAAATCCAATGCATACATTTCTATGGGAAAGTATGAATTAATTATTTTTAACACTATATGTATATTATGTGTGTATATCCGCATGGACATGTGCGTATGAGCACAGGTGCTTTCAGAGGCCAGAAGAGGGCTTTGGATCCCCTGGAACTCGAGATTCAAGCTGATGTGAGCCACCTGATGTGGGTGCTGGAAACTGAACTTAGGGTCCTCTGGAAGAGCCAAAGTGCTCTTAAGTGCTGAGCATCTCTCCAGCCTTATAAGCATCTATGATGACTTAAATTGTATAAAAGTTACGAGTTGTGGCTGGGCATGGTAGAGCCCACCTTTATTTGCAGTACTATGAAGGCAGAGGAAGGCAGATCTCTGTGAAATCCAGGCCAGCCTGCTCTTAATAGCCAGTTCTAGGCCAACTGAGGCTACAAGAAGACCCTGTTTCCACTACATATGGATATGAATTGTTTCATTTCAGGAGTCTTCCATTTGCTATTTTTGAACCACAGTTTACTATAGAAAACTGAATCCATTTGTGCCGCTCTGTTCACAACAGCAAAAAACTGGAATCAACCCAAATGCCCCTCAACTGACGAGTGGATAGAGAAATGTGGTACATGTACACAAGGAATTCTATGCAGTGTAAAGAAAGACAACAATCAGGAACTTTGCAGTTAAATGAGGAGCTAGAAGACATCATGTTAAGTGAAGTAACACAGTCCAGCGAAAAACAAACAAACAAATGGTATCTCTCATATGTGAATACTAGTACCAAGAACCCAGTTATAAAATTTCTTGTGGAGAGGGATGCAATTAAAAGAACAACAACAGAAAGATTGCATCAGAAAACTGACTGAAAGTGTGACTCAGGAAGGGTGGGAGGGGTGGGAGAGGGACACGGGTGTATATTCGATTGGTGCATGTTTAATTGAAGGTGAATTCAACAAGTATCCAAGTTTTGCCCAGACTCTGTCTACAGGATACATGGGTTTTAAGGACTTAGTAAAAGTAAATATGTGCATATTGGACAACATTGGTTTGAAGGCGATAAAAACGGTAATGCATCTGAGTTAATTGGTTATATAAATTGCTGGGTCCACATTAGCATTAATTAAAAAACTGATAACAATTACTTTGGGATTGGTATAAACAAATGTTCTCTATTATTTTGCTGTCATATAGTATCACCTGGTAGCAATCTCTTTCACCTATAGGATGATTTAATTTAAAAATAAAGTTTGTGTTTCCCAAGTTAATCACATACAGTAACCCCAAAACAGCATGGGTGAACATTGATGAAATCTGTGCCTTGATTCCACCCTATAGGTAATATAATACAACTGCTTTTTGAGACTCATGGGTCAAAAATAAAAACCAAAATAAAAAAAGGGGGGTATAAGATAGATACGAAAACTTTTTGTCAAAAAAACCTTGCAATCCAAATCTTAAAACTAACTATGGGAAAGGATTTGTATGTTCCAACAGGCCAGAGTATCACCAACTTAATGGCTGAAAAGAAAATGCAGCTTTGCAGTGAGTAGGATTACCAGAAAGTGCCAGCAGAAGGATTGACTCCTCTGGGCATTGAAGGGAAGAAATGCCTCAAGATTGTTGCAGACAACAGGCCCCTCTTGGATCCTCTAGTAACAACCATTTAATATGAGTCCTAACGAAGCTTATTTCTAGGTGCTGCAAAGATTTTAATACAAGAGACTTCTTAACTCCCCCCCATAGAATAAGGAGAAATATATGATGATGAGGTCGTTCTCCAGCTGTAGATTGGAGCCAGCTGTTATAGAGGTATTCCTTGTAAAATCGTTTTTAAAACTGCCTTCTTTAATTGACTAATGGGCATAAAACTGTGGAAAAGGATTATTTTCTATTCGAACCAAATATAATGCTAAAGTCTCCTTAAGCTATGCACTTAAGCAAAATATATTATACAGGAGCTTCTGACATCAAACAATGGATTATTCTACCAAGGAGATGTTGGCCAGGGGATCCAAGCCCCCACAAAAGGTAAAGGCTCCTTGCCTCCAAAACTGGGATGTCTGCAGGAAGAGAGGCGATAGGCCCTGCTGTTGAAGACCTGATATAAACATGGGAAAGATCTATGGAGACCGCACTTGCAAGCATACGGATGGTCTCTGGAATGCCAGAGAGTGTTACCAAAGGCCACTAAACCAATAAACAAATATAGGTCTCCTTGAGTCAAGCAAGACTCCTCCGTCAGCACCAGCTACACCTCATCTCCTGAAAATACTGTGCAGCAGTGGCAGCCATATGTCCTGTATAATCCCAAATTTATTGGCTATTAGCTCTCTCCATGAGGAATAACCCTGATGGTGATGCCACAAGCTTACATCCTATGGTTAGGAGATGTTATAAACCACACAAGACCCTGCATACTTAACAGAAGAAAATGTAATTCATGGATAACACCATCCAAACATCTGTGTCTATACCAAAGTAACCTACCATAACAATTAGTACTGTTTAAATACCTATATACTAATTGCGTGTGCTTCATTTAGTAGGATCGAAAGGCTATATATTATATACTGTTTAAATACCTATATATCTAATTTGCATGTGCTTCATAGTAGGATTGAAAGGTTATGCCTGGACAACTGGCAGCCCCATGAAATGAAAACAGCCAGAATTGACTAGAGACCAAGACAACAGCTCCAGAGAAAGTAGACTGTTTGCTTCTCATCCACCTGTGCCCCTTTTCTAAGCCTAGGGAACAATCCTCGGAAGAGGGGCAGGGTAGAATGTAAGGCTGCATTGGGGTGAATGGTTGAAACTACAACAATATAGACTGGA
This sequence comes from Rhizomys pruinosus, assembly GCA_009823505.1. Lineage (NCBI taxonomy): Eukaryota > Metazoa > Chordata > Mammalia > Rodentia > Spalacidae > Rhizomys > Rhizomys pruinosus. The sequence continues at coordinate 623,764 of VZQC01000722.1, read as the reverse complement.
CACTCATTTGATCAACTTGATTGAACATAGCAAGCCCCCCTGCTGATGGTGGACCAGACTGTGTGGGTTTGGGCACACTGCTCGCAAATTGGTTTTACATGAAGGATGCTTTTACTAACAAATATCACTTATTGTAAAAAAATGAAAACAAAAACAAAACAAAAAAAAGAAAGATGCAGAAAGTTACGGCAGAATGCATGATCTGGGATGGGTAGGGGTGGTGGGGGGAGGGAAGGGGATATATGCCTGAATGAATAGGAAAATGATTATGAAATACACAAAGCAGCAAAAAAAAGAATTGGAAGAGTCCACAAAAAAAAAAAAAAAAAGAAAACTGATCGCATGGAAAGAAAAATTAAGGATAAATGGGGCATTGGATAGGCTTCTTGAGAAGAATCTGTCTTATTCCCACCAGCTAGACTGCAGAATTGTAGTATAGGCCAGTTTTCAACTTGCCTAGGAACTGACAAGTCATTTAAAGTAATTGTAAAACCTTTGTATCCCCAGAAGGCAAATTGAAAAGCTTGTTTATCTTTTTGCACCCCCACTTGCACCCTCCACAAATTTAAAATGTTTTAAAACCGGAGGATGGGGAGATGACTCTCTGGGAAGAGCACTTGCTTTCCAAGCAAAAGACCTGAGTTCCAATCCCCAGCACCCATGTAGAAACCCAGGCTTGGCTATGCGAGTCGAGTTTCGAATCCTACAGACATCAACTGCCAGTTAGCCCATCTGAAACAGCTTCCGGTTTAGCTAGCGACCCTGTCACAAGGCAATAAACCAGAGAGCAATAGAGGAGGACACCGAAGGTCCTGTTCTGACCTCTGTAGGTGTGCATGTGGGTGTGTACACCTGCATTTTCACATGTGTGCACCACATACACGTATACCTTGTACACACGAATAACATTCGTAAAGTTAATCGTGCTTTTGCCAATCTTTTTGTGTATTCACGTGTGTTCATTTGTGTTCATGTGTATGTGTGCGTGCATTCACATACGTTTGCATGGACATATAACACAGAAGTCAACTTTGAATGCCATTCCTCACCGTGCCTGCCCATCTTGGTTTCAGTATTTTATTTTGAGACATATGATACCAAATCATACAAAAAGTATAAAGCCCTCATTGCTCCTATTAATAATGAAATGCATTGAATCTCTACCTTTCCCTGCTTAACTTGTGTTTATGCACGAGTGAAAGGAATGCTCTAGGGCACCTGTCCTTGTTTCCTTTTTGGCTATCAGCAGAGTTGCACTTTTTTTTTTTTTTTAACTTGATGTTATCTGTAAACATCAGCACAGTACTCTAGAATTTGTAAATGTCATAATTAACTCTTCCAATTATTGGCATTTAGAATGGTTTTAATTTTTAATATGTCAAACAATGTTATGGAAGACATTCTTTTTTATATAATGCTTTTATTGGTGTTTTGTATATTTCAGACATTTCTCAGCCCAGTTTAGACATATTCCCCTTCTCCACCCCCCCATCATGCATTCTACCATAACTGGGAAGACATTCTTTTTTTTTATGTGTATGAGTGTACTGTCTGCATGTAGGTTGGTGCACCCGTGTTGTGCAATGCTGCGGAGGACAGAAGAGGGCGTCGGATTCCTCAGGAACTGGAGTTAAAGACAGTTCTTAGCTGCAATGTGGGTGCTGGGAATTGAACCCGGGTCCTCTGCAAGAGCAGTCAGTGCTCTTAACTCCTGAGCCATCTCTCCAGCCCCAGGAAGACATTCTTATAAATGTTTTTGGTATCAGTGTGAGAAGCACTGCAAGAGTGATTCCCAACAGTGCTTCCTCTTTTCCAATTTATAAAACTCCCCAGAAAGCAGTGACTTCTACATGTTTGTAAAACTCAGTACCTAGATCCTCTGAGCATTAAGTCCTGCATAAAATGGGGAGGGGGATTAATTTATAAAAATAGGTACTTTGGGGACTGGAGAGATGGCTTAGTGGTTAAGAGCACCACTGGTTGCTCTTGCAGAGGACTGGAGTTCAGTTTCCATCACCCACATGCGGGCTAACAACCATGAGTAATTCCAGTTCCAGGGGATCTGACGTCATTTTTTTACTTTTTTACCTCTATGGGTACTGCAGGGCATGGGTGCACCTACCTACATGCAGGCAATACACTCATACACATAAAATATAAATAATTAAAATATTTCAAAAATTGGTAGTTTGAAGAAGTGCGATTAAAATGATATACTGTACAAATCATACTATGAGCCTTGAGCGGCTGTATTCCTATCAGATACTGTAGTACAAGTCAATGAGCCAGAGATAAGGGGTGTGATTCATGAGAGTGGAAGAATCATCTCATCGGGAAGATAGATGAAAGAATTCTAAGTACCCAGTATCAGAGCTTCCATCTATACTACACAAAACATATGTAAATGGATAGTTAACTCATAATATTTGCTGCTGATTTTAATATGTGATTGACAGATGGACTAAATAAGATTCTAATAGAGATACAGATGCTCTCAGCACTATTTTAACTACCCTGTAGAAGATTATACACAGCAATGTATCCAGTAACCATGGAACACACATCCTTTTCAACTACACATGGTATTCATCAAGATAGATCATATGTTGTGTCATTCAAAAGATGAATCAGCATCAAATGTGAAATCTGTACCTGTTTCCATAAGGGTCTTGCTTCCAGAATATGTGATTCCAAAGCTCACATGATTAAGCCCTTCATTTACTGTGGTTCTCATTCTATTTAAAACAGTACATTTTCTTAAGACCAGTAATTTAGTGAATCACATAATCAGGAGAGAGACAGAGAATAAAAAAAAAATCAACAAAAACAACAAGGGTGTGGCCATTTTTACCATTTGGGATATGAATAATTTTAATGTGGTTTAGCAACTATCTTAATGGTTAAATCACTGATTATGTCTAAGCTAAAGGTGTTAAAATATAAGAATATGTGTTTTTGAGAGTAAATGTGTGATAATTTGAAGGGTCATAATTTATTTGCTTTTGTGTGCTTGAGTGTGTTTATGATTGCAGATGTGCATGTTCTGTAGTGTGTGTGCAGATCCAGAAGACAACTTTGAGGAGTCTGTTCTCTCTTTCCACTGTGGGACAAAGGATGGAGCTCAGGTTGTCAGACTTGAAAGACAGGCACTGTTACCCCACAAACCCAACCCACTGGCCCCATGGGGTTGGCTTTTTAACATGAAGAAAAAATACATAAAATTTTTAGAATAATCGGTTGCCCAGTAAAAAGTTCTGTGCCAAGTGTGGGTGAGCACCGCTAGAGCTGTTGGTCAGAGGTGTTCTGGAGACACCCCAAATCAATGGCCTAAGCCATTGCTCTTGCTGGCTCTTGCCCATCAGAACTTATTGGTAAGATGCTCCTGCTGAAGACACCACATACACTGATTATAGGACGTGGAGAAGTCAAGTTGGTATGGCCCAGAAAGCTTTCTCCCTGCTGGCTACCTTTCTGAGTGCTATAAGGTGCCATGAGACAGGTGTATGAGGAGAAAATCATTGGCAGTGTTACATAGCTATGAACCCTGTGAACTGCCATCATGACTGGCATGACAAGATATGCCAATGGGTGCAACTGGATTTAAGGTCGTCCCGACAGGAGGAAACACATGCTTGTTATTGTAAACCTGGCCAAGAATCCATGATTGGAGACTTAGNAATACTATTGTGATCATGGAACACACAACATACAGTTTCAGTTTGATTTAATATAGTCAGTCTTTTTTATCTTGATCTACTTATTGAGTTTTTTCTACCTTCAAGTGGTGGCAATAAATTCATTTATTGATTTTATTGCAAGTTCTTCTATAGGCACCCTCCAGATTTAAACATATCCAGCAGGAAAGATAATTTTGAAGGGAAATACCTGTATGTTACGAAGTAAACATGGAGCAAAAAGCAATGTTTATAAATAGTTTATAATATTCAAGTAAATGATGTTCATGTTTTTAATAATATCTAAAATATTGTTCATTAGAATTATACATAAATTATATATATATATATATAAAAATATATATATATATATATGATTCTTAATATATATATATATATATTTATATATATATTTGACCAAAATAGTTAATTCAACAGTACTTCTGGAAAAGATAGATTTCACTCAAAAACGGCAAAACATCACCATAAATTGATCTATTTAGATGGAGAAAATCCTAGAAGTCCTATATGCCCCATGGAATTGCTTATTTAGAGAAACAAAGGCAGAAACCTTACTCGAGATAAATGTCCTTTATCTAAGACAGAGTTTCTAAGTTTTGTAGGCAAAATGAATGAACAGGAATCTATGCTTGTAGCATGTGAAATACACTTTATTGCTCCATAAATGTTTCTCCGTTAACACACTAGCAATTACAGACTTCCAGATATAATATGAAATGGTAGTCTCCTTGAATTTTTTTTAAGATTTTCAAAACTTTGCTTAAATTATACAAAACATTTTTGCATAATAAACTTTTATTGGGGATCTACTCTGAATTTTTTAAAAAGTTTTTTTTACTTTTATTCTTTGATATATCAATATGGTTTTGATCTTATTACCCCACTCCTTCCCTCTCTATTCTCCCAGATCCACCCCTACCTTACTCCACCTCAAACTTAATGTACTCTTTTTAAAAAAGCCCTATTAACTCCAATTTGTTCTCCTCATATTCTCCTAGGCATAGAGCCATCCACTAGCATATGATCTACCTACCAGGACCCACGCCTTAGAGAAATCCAGCTCTTCCTCCCACAGAAGCCACTGTCAGTAGCTCTTCAGTTATTGGTGGGAGCTTGTGAATCCTTTCCCACTCCGGGCTGGAATACTCACAGACTTGAGCTCATGCAGGTTTGTGCACAGCTACTCTGAGTTTAGGAATGCAGAGGTACCTTCGTGTCTAGAAACATATTGATCCTCCCTGGCCTAGGGCTTCTTACACTCTCTTTCTGCCCCCTTGTCCACGATGGTCTCTGAGCCTTGGAAAGGAGTATCATATAAATGTCCCATTTGTGACTGATGCTCTCACTGAAACTTGTTTTTTGCAGTTGACCAGTTGTGAGTTTCTGCATTAACCAAGTCCACTGCACAAAAAACTTCTCTGCTGCTGTCTGCAAAATTGCCCTAATTTATGGGTAGAAATGATACAAATTCTAGAGGAACAGCTTCATACTATGTATATTTAGTAGAATATAAGAGTTTTGGTTCATCCATGGAATCTGTTTTAATCCTACTAACAAAGCACAAGCAATTAGATGTACAGGCATTTAAACAATATTATTATGGCAAGCTAAGCTGTGAGCATAGACACAGATGTTTGGATGGTATGTTAATCCACAAGCTGTGGTCTCTCTATAAAAGATGACAAGTTCTTATTGTGGCTCATATAATCTCCTAACCACTAGAGACATAAATATTTTCTTTTCTATAATTCATTTTTTTGAAATCTCAGGACTTAAGCAGGTAGATCACTGTGAGATGGAAATCAGCCTGGTCTACATAGCAAGTTTCAGGCCAGCTTGGGCTATGGGGTACCCCTTTTTCAAAAAGACTAAAAATAAAATAAAGAAACATCTATCAACCATGGATATGTTATTTCAATCTTTATATGTATACATAGATCATAACACTTTTATCGTATTGAACTAATTGCATATTATTCTATATAGTATTTGTAATTCAAATATAAAATACAATTACATTTTTTCAAATATGATTTCTTTGTCAATATTCTACAAAAATTGTAATGTCTGGAATTAATTACGAAATTTAGACTGAATTCCTTTTTTAAAGAGTATTCAGCCAGTCTAGAATCAGTGTCTTAAAGAAGGTCAAGTAACTTGACTCAATAGGCCTTAACATAAATGAGTGTATGCAATCAGGGAGGAGAAGGCTATGAGAAAGTGCAGATTGCAGAAAGATTATAAAGATGATTAAGTAGTTTTGTATGAAATACACAAAATTCAATAAAAATTGGCAAATATTTAAAAAATGAAATGAAATAGTGCTAAAACTCCTAGTTATTTTATTTCACTAGCATATATATGTTCATATATATATTATATATATAATATATATAATATATATATATATATATATATAGTCAAATATATATATAATATATATATATATGCTACATGCTTTATGATAGATATACTGTTGAGATTTTAAAACAAATATTTTAGATCATTATAAAAACTATTAACATCATTTACTTAATGTTATAAACTATTTATAAAAATTTGCTGTATGCCTCATGTTTACTTTAAATACAGGTATTTCCCTTCAAAATTATCTTTCCTGCTGGATATGTTTAAATCTGGAGGGTGCCTATAAAGAACTTGCAATAAAATCAATAAATGAATTTATTGCCACCACTTGAAGGTAGAAAAAACTCAATAAGTAGATCAAGATAAAAAAGACTGACTATATTAAATCAAACTGAAACTGTATGTTGTGTGTTCCATGATCACAATAGTATTAAAATAGGAGTTAAATATTTTGGAAGGTCCCACATATTTGGAAATTAACTATAATTCATATGCCACAAGTAAAGATAGAAAATATTTTAATTTGAATCATAATAAAAATACCACACACCAACAATTTTAGAATATGGTTATATTCATTCCTACAGGGAAAGATAGCTTTACATGTTTATACTAAACATATTTTGGAATTAATATACAGTTTATTTTCAGAGATCAAAATTTGGGTATATATGTAATGTTTATATAGGCATATTTTGGAGCAATACAAATGGGAGGGAACAAGAACAACATAAGTACTTGGTTAAAGAACTGACTGAAACACATAAATTCTGCCCCAAACAATAAACTTCTGCAGAGAAAAACTTTAAAAAGACTGAGAAAAAGTTGCAAGACATGTATGACAGAATGCACAAACTGTGGTGGGGTAAGGGCATGGAAAGGAGAATGTGTCTAAATTGGACTGAGAAATGATGTATGAAAAACACAAAACATCAATAAAGTATTTTATAAAAAATAGAATCTATTAAAGCCCTCTCAGTAAGAGTGAACTCATGGGTGGCACTGTAAACACAGCTGAATTCACATGGCTGGAGAGGCCATAGACCATAGAGAAAACTCTAGCTGTGTCATATGTCTACACAAATGAAACTTCTTGCTAATAGAATATGCTTAATGTGAACTCATTTACTTACAGACAAGTATACCATGCACGACCCATCAAGAAGCTTCTTTTGCAACAGGTGGAGGCTACTCCAGAGTTCCACAACTAGTCACACATGGGAAAAATGTATGTCTGAGAGATGCCCAGTCCTAGGTGACACATCTCAGTAGATCCTCTACACCTAAGGCTCATGAAACACCAGTAATGTAGAGAGAATACTAGTGCATCCCTCAACTCTCAAGAGCAAAGCTTCCTTATAGAACAGAGCATGATGTACACAGAAAGCCAAAACTGGCCAAGTTTTAGAGAATAAGTGACTGCAGAGTGTGTGTCCCTGGATAGGACTCCTATATTAAAACTTATCCACCTACAGCTAAGGGACCATTGCAGAAGAAATAAAAAAAAGCAACAAAAAGCAACAAGGGTGTGGCCATTTTTACCATTTGGGATATGAATAATTTTAATGTGGTTTAGCAACTATCTTAATGGTTAAATCACTGATTATGTCTAAGCTAAAGGTGTTAAAATATAAGAATATGTTTTTTGAGAGTAAATGTGTGATAATTTGAAGGGTATAAATTTATTTGCTTTTGTGTGCTTGAGTGTGTTGATGATTGCAGATGTGGCATGTTCTGCTAGTGTGTGTGCAGCATGCAGAACAAACTTTGAGGAGTCTGTTCTCTCTTTCCACTGTGGGACAAAGGATGGAGCTCAGGTTGTCAGACTTGAAAGACAGGCACTGTTACCCCACAAACCCAACCCACTGGCCCCATGGAGTTGGCTTTTTAACATGAAGTAAAAAATACATAAAATTTTTTAGATAATCGGTTGCCCAGTAAAAAGTTCTGTGCCAAGTGTGGGTGAGCACCGCTAGAGCTGTTGGTCAGAGGTGTTCTGGAGACACCCAAATCAATGGCCTAAGCCATTGCTCTTGCTGGCTCTTGCCCATCAGAACTTATTGGTAAGATGCTCCTGCTGAAGACACCACATACACTGATTATAGGACGTGGAGAAGTCAAGTTGGTATGGCCCAGAAAGCTTTCTCTCCCTGCTGGCTACCTTTCTGAGTGCTATAAGGTGCCATGAGACAGGTGTATGAGGAGAAAATCATTGGCAGTGTTACATAGCTATGAACCCTGTGAACTGCCATCATGACTGGCATGACAAGATATGCCAATGGTGCAACTGGATTTAAGGCTCGTCCCACAGGAGAGGAAACACATGCTAGTTATTGTAAACCTGGCCAAGAATCCATGATTGGAGACTTAGATTCCATGGATGAACCAACTCTTACTATTCTACTAAATATACATAGTATGAAGCTGTTCCTCTAAAATTTGTATCTTTCTACCCATAAATTAGGGCAATTTTCAGACAGCAGCAGAGAAGTTTCTTTGTGCAGTGGACAGTGATTAATTAATGCAGAAACTCACAACTGGTCAACTGCAAAAAGCAAGTTTCAGTAGAGCACTCAGCCACAAATGGGACATTTATATGATACTCCTTTCCAAGGCTCAGAGACCATCGAGGACAAGGGGGCAGAAAGAGTGTAAGAGCCCTAGGCCAGGGAGGATCAATGTCTTCTAGACACGAAGGTACCTCTGCATTCCTAAACTCAGAGTAGCTGTGCACAAACCTGCATGAGCTCAAGTCTGTGAGTATTCCAGCCCAGAGTGGGAAAGGATTCACAAGCTCCCACCAATAACTGAAGAGCTACTGACAGTGGCTTCTGTGGGAGGAAGAGCTGGATTTCTCTAAGGCGTGGGTCCTGGTAGGTAGATCATATGCTAGTGGATGGCTCTATGCCTAGGAGAATATGAGGAGAACAAATTGGAGTTAATAGGGCTTTTTTAAAAAGAGTACATTAAGTTTGAGGTGGAGTAAGGTAGGGGTGGATCTGGGAGGAGCTCAGGGGAGGAGGGAGAGTGAATAAGATCAAACCATATTGTATGAAATACTAAAAAGTGTAACAAAATATTTTTAAAAATTCAGAGTAGATCCCCAATAAAAGTTATTATGCAAAAATGTTTGTATAATTTAAGCAAAGTTTGAAAATCTTAAAAAAATTCAAGGAGACTACCATTTCATATTATATCTGGAAGTCTGTAATTGCTAGTGTGTTAACGGAGAAACATTTATGGAGCAATAAAGTGTATTTCACATGCTACAAGCATAGATTCCTGTTCATTCATTTTGCCTACAAAACTTAGAAACTCTGTCTTAGATAAAGGACATTTATCTCGAGTAAGGTTTCTGCCTTTGTTTCTCTAAATAAGCAATTCCATGGGACATATAGGACTTCTAGGATTTTTCTCCATCTGAAATAGATCAATTCTGTATGGTGAGGTTTATGGCCTTTTTTGAGTGAGATCTATCTTTTCCAGAATTAACTGTTGGCAATATAACTATTTTGGTCAATATATATATATAGTCATATTTTAGAATATATATATTAAGTATATATTATATATATATATATTATTTGAAAGATAGCTTTACATGTTTATACTAAACATATTTGGAATTAATATACAGTTTATTTCTCAAAGATCATATATGTAAATGTTTATATAGCATATTTGGAGCAACAAAATGGGAGGGAACAGAACAACATAGTACTTGGTTAAAGAACTGACTGAAACACATAAATCTGCCCAAACAATAAACTTCTGCAGAGAAAAACTTTAAAAAGACTGAGAAAAAGTTTGCAAAGACATGTTATGACAGAATGCAACAAACTGTGGTGGGGGTAAGGGCATGGAAAGGAGAATCGTGTCTAAATTGGACTGAGAAAGTGATGTATGAAAAACACAAAAACATCAATACAAGTATTTTATAAAAAATAGAATCTATTAAAGCCCTCTCAGTAAGAGTGAACTCATGGGTGGCACTGTAAACCACAGCTGAATTCCACATGGCTGGAGAGGCCATAGACCCATAGAGAAAACTCTAGCTGTGTCATATGTCTAACACAAATGAAACTTCTTGCTAATAGAATATGCTTAATGGAACTCATTTACTTACAGACAAGCCTATACCATGCACACCCTCAAGAAGTTCTTTGAACAGGTGGAGGCTTTACTCCAGAGTTCTACAAACTAGTCACACATTGGAAGAATGTATGTCTGAAGAGAGTGCCAGTTCCTAGGTGACACATCTACGTAGATGCCTCTACACGCTAATGGCTCATGGAAACACAGTGTAATGTAGGAGAGAATACTATGTGCATGCCGCTCGACTCTCAAGAGCAAAGCTTCCTTATAGAACAGATTGATGTACACAGAAAGCCAAAACTGGCCAAGTTTTAGAGAATAAGGACCTGCACGAGATGTGTGTCCCTGGATAGGACTGCCATATTAAACTTATCCACCTACAGGCTAAGGACCATTGCAGAAGAGGGGTAGAGTAAAGAATGTGTAGTGAGCTAGAGTTGGTTCATTAACATAGGGAAACAGGGGCTTTCAGGCCACCAGAAGCTTTCACACCTGTGAACGTTGCCACATATGATGTTGCCGGCACAAGACCCGATGCCAACTCAATGAGACAAATGCCCCAGAGTGAGCAAGGGATATGGTTGACCAGCTGTACCCTAGCTTGGGATATTGTTGGAGGTGACTATCTATGGGTGAAGGAGACTAGACCGTTACTTAACAACTGCTAGATAGGCTTCTAGAGACTCACTGGATGGATTTTGCAACTGGAAGGAACATTCTGGGTATAAGTGGGTGAGTTGTACTGGATGACTTTAACATATACGGCAGAATGTATAAGTTCCAGTGGGGTTGGGGGGCATAGGTGCAGGAGGGAATCTAAATTTGATCTTAATTAATTGTTGTTTAGTGAAACGTTTTACAAAAACGCTAATAAAAAATAAGAAAAACAGAACCTGAAAGAGAGATAGGCGTAGGGGCCTTAAGAGTGGAAGTACAGGGGGCTGAGGAGAAGATATGGACGGGCACTAGTGGTTCATATATCACTGACCTTGCTCTGGTTGGTAGCGACCTGGGTCTTGGATCCCCCGGCACCCAACGATGGCACAGAGAACTTCATTTTTAACGTCCAGTTCCAGGGGAATCTCCACACCCTCTTCTGATGCTCCTGTGCATTGCATGACATGGGTACAACAACCTACATTGTCAGACAGATGTAGGCATTACACTCATAACATAAAATAATATAAAATAAAAAAGAGTGGAAGTATAATAGGACAGTCATGGGGTGTTCAAGGTTTAAGTGGTGGTGGAGGTGAGGGGGACAGGGGAGAGAGAGGAAGAGGAGGAGCAGGCGGTCATGTGATTTAACTAAGGTGTTCTGAGAAAACCCTATGGAACTCGATGTCACTATGAAAACTAATTTAAATAACATTTTAAAGAAAAAATAGCCATGTTTGTTCCTGTTCTCTTCACAATACCTAAGAAACAGAAACAAACTTAGATGGTCCTCAGCTGCGTGAATACATAATGAAAATTTGTGTGTTATTCACTACAATCAAAGTTCGATTCAGTGGTAAAGAAAATGAAATAAAATTTTTTAGGCAAATAGAGTGGAACTTAGGAAACTGTACACTTAAGTAAAGTTAACACAGACTTAGAAATAATTAAGTGACAATGTAGGTGGGCTGGAAAAGGGTGGGGAGCCAGCACCAGCAGTCTGGGCTTCAGGGACCAGGTGGAACACTACAGTCCTCCTCCTGCATGATCAGCATGCGTGGAGCCATTCACCTATGCTCAGGGAGATGTACAGGAGGGTGGAACCCTCTCAGGTGGGCCCAAAAAGGACAGAGAGCTAGCACCAGTAGCCTGGGCCACAGGGACCAGGTGGGACAGGCCGATCGAGCCTTTGCTCTCCCACTGATGTACGGCATGAGTGGAGGTCACGGCAAGCACACAAGGATGCTGGGTACATTGGCAATGGAGCGAAATCTCCCTGCCCTGCACCCCACCCCTCCCGAGTTGTGGTGCAGACAATCCAGCGGGCACAGTGTCAGTGATTCCAGGCCTCACAGCCATGTACGAGAGAATGACTGGCACGAAGCTCACATAAGTGACTTGACCAGTCTCTCCTATTCGAACGAATTTGATATTTAACCGAGAATCCCCCCCCAAAAAAGACCCACATATCAAAGTCACAATGAAAAATCAACAACAAGGGAAAAGAGCTCCACCACACCAAAATCACACAAACTCTACCAGTCCGTACAGAAAGATGTCCCTCAATGGAGAACTTCCTGGAAGAAAACCAAGACATTGACCTTAGAAGAACAATCGCTTTAGTGGTATATTTAAGATATCCAAAGAAGTATAAAGAACAAATCAAGAGCAATTAAAGGAAAAGAATGAACAAACTCAGAAGGATATAGAAGGGAAGAATGATAAACACTGGAAGAAGAACTAGAGGGGAGAGAATAACAGAACTTCCAAAAGAACTAGAAGGAGAGAATGACAACTCCAAAGGAAGTGGATAACATTGAAAAAGATCAGGCTGAAATATGAAAAAAAAGAAGCTGATTAGTGAAGCAAGAAGCTACACCAGTAGAGAATGACAAACTACAAACAGGAAGTGGAAATACTAAAGAATGACGAGGTTATTGGATATGAAAAAAGGAATCTAATCAATAGGAAAGGATGGGAGGAAAGCCTCCAGAAGCAGAATGGATAGAACAGTAAAAAAAAAGAATATCAGGATCTGCAGGACAACAGCAGAACAACTAAAGACTGCTCAAGTAAAGATTATGAAAAAAGATTTAAAGAATACAAGAATGAACACCAGGAAATGTGGGATACTATGCAAAGACCATTTCTCCCCATCATAGGGATAGAAGAAGAAAAATCATCACTCTAATGGCAGAATTGTTTCTTAGGATAATGAACTATAACTTAATGTGATATTTAAACATAAACCCAAACCAAAAAAAAAAAAAAAAAAAAAAAATACAAGAAGCATATAGAACACCAAATAGACAACACAAGAAAACAAATTCCCCACACCATACCACAGTATGAACAATATGCTAGATGATCCAAAACAACGTACAAAAAATTTGAAAACCACAAAAAAAACAAATTACCATATAATGAGGAAACCATCAAAATTACAGGCTGACTTCTCAGTGCCAAATCTATGAAAGCAGAGAACGATGAATCCAAAGAATTCCATGTTGTTTACTGAGCTTTGGCATGCCCAACCAGTTATTACTTACCCAGGCAAAAATGTCAATTATTAGTTGTAGAAAGAAAAAAAATCTCTGACAAAACAAGAATGAAGAAACATGTCAAGGCCTGGAGTGATGGCCAGCAGTTAAGAGTGCTGCGACCGCTCTTACAGAGGGGACCGGGTTTTGATCCTGCACCACATGGCAGCCTTGAGAGTTCTGAATCCACATTCCATGAGACTCCGTTCCCAGGGGAATCCGACACCCTCTTTGACCTCCGTGGCATGATGACTCAGGTGCACAGACTTACATGCAGACAGTACACTCATACATATACAAAAATATAATGAAAAAAAAAACGAAAGAATAGATGTCAAAAAGATTATGACTTCCAGAAAATATCGAGAGCAATTCAAAGTACAGAAAAAAGGAGAAGCTAGCTTCCAAGCAGGTATGAAGACAAATTTAAATAAAAAGCTTGCAACAGTTGTGAAATACAAAATCGTAGAATCCAGAATGCAAATGAAAAATAAGATGAAGGAAACAAACACATCCCTCGAACTAATAACCTGTAATATGTAAAGGATAAACTTCCTCCAATCAAAAGGCATAGACTTGGGAGAATGGATTAGGAAAGAGAATCCTTCTATATGCTATCTATAAGAAATATACTTTATACTGTCAAGGACAGACACCAAATTAAAGTGAAAGAATTGGAAAAAAAATTTGCAAGGAAATGGTACCAAAAAATCAAGCAAGAATTTGTTAAGTTCTAATGTCAGACTAAATAGACTTCAGAGTAAAGTTAATCAGAAGGGACAAAGAGGCCATTACATTCTTATCAAAGAAACAATTAACCGGAAGACTTTCACAGTCGCAATGATGTTTTTATGCACTAAACTCTGTGCACCTAACTTTATAACACAATTCGGTAGGACAGTCCAAGATACAGAGTTAATCTGCAGCATAATAACGAGGGCTTCAATACCCTTTGATTAGATCAACTGGACAAAAAAATAACAGAGAGACATCTGAACTAGACAGATACAGTTAAATACACATACAATAAATTGGACCTCATCAGACATTTACAGAAATATTCATCCAAAAGCCACCAGAGAACATAATTCTACATCAGTGTCCACAGACAGTCTTCAAGAATGAGACCGAATGATACTGCACACAAAAGAAATCTCAAGCAAATGCAAAAGGATTTGAATTATTTTCATGGCATTCATCAACCATCAGTACAAAAAGCTCTAGATATTGACATGCAGTATAAGCCGCTTACCAGCTACAAGTCACATGAAGATTAAACAGACTCAATCCTGAATAATTAATGGTGAATGGGTCATGGAAGAAATAAAGAATGAATAAAGTATTCAGGTTAACGGAAATTAAAAAGGAAAATGCGAATACTATAACTTATATCATCTTGTGGACTCTTTTAGATATAGCACGGTTCCATAAGAGGGAGAATTTTATAAGACGTACGTTTGTGTCCCACATTTAGATAAAAACATAAAGGGTGGGGTATTGTTGGCTTGTGCAGCTGTTGAGGCGAAGATACCCAGCCAGCCAGAACACCAGGTGGCCTGTTGCCTCTAGGGGAGTTGGGTGCATTCAGATCAGTTGCTTTGGCTGAATCAAGCTGGAGACATCATGGTGTCTGCGCCAGGCAACATCGAGCCAGGGTGCATTGTTGGAGGATTTGATTATTGGCCTGTTGTGCATAGAAGTTTGTTGCTTTGGCCGGAACATCTGATGCTCAGGATATAAGCCCAGCACTTCAGCCAGACAGAGAATTGTATTGTCGGTTTGTGCAGCTGTAGGGGCAAAGATAACCAGCCATCCTGAACACAGGTGGACCTGTTGCCACTATGACACTTGAGTGCATTTCAGATCAGTTGCTCGGGGCTGGATCAGCTGAAGCCACATGGTGGGGATGGCTTTCATGCAGCCAGGTGGATTGATGGAGGATTGGATTATTGGCCAGTTGTGCATAGAGGTTGGTTGCTTCAGGCAGACCAGCACCTCATGCTAACAAGCATACTTGTGGCGCCCCCCCCCGCAGACTGGAATTCTGCTTGAGGGAGTGGTCCAGGTGGTGACTAGAGTTACATAAGCGCCTTAACAAGCTCAACTAGAGGAACGGATGGCAGCAGGTGCCTCAGAGGGGCATCATCTGGTGTTGTTACATACCCAGTTTCATTGGAAAACCTGCAGGAACAGAAAAGAAAGAGTGTAGCTATTGCCTGCTAATATATGAACCCACAGTTGAAAGCCTGAAACCTGAGGACATAGTCAACACTCCATTAAAAGTAAGGAGAAAGCATATGAAGGCATCTGAAGGATCAAGCAAAGCAATCCCGTCAATCATAGCTGAGAGAATACATTGAGATTCACCTCAGAATTACAAGGCAAAAAAGAAACCCAGTATGCCAAAAGCTCAATGAGAAAAATTGGGAAAGTGCGAGAATGAACTTCAAATCACTTAAACTTCTACCAGAGCCTATAGAAGGTTCCTACAATGAGATCTGGCTAGAGGTAACCTAGGACATAGAGCTTAGAAGAACAATCACAAGTATATTCAAATAAATCATAGAATTAAGGGGAGAGTATGAAAAATTCAGAAAGGACATAGAGGGAGAGAATTGACAACTTTGGAAAGAAATAAGAGAAGAAAATATACAACTCTGCATAAGAACTAAGGGGAGAAAGAATGAAAAATGCCAGAAGAAGAAGTGGAAATTGTAAAGATCCCATGTTGAAATAAAAAGGAAACCAAACACACAAACAAAAAAAAAAAAAAAAAAAAAAAAAAAAAAAAAAAAAAAAAAAAAAAAAAAAAAAAAAAAAAAAAACAGGATGAAATGAAAAAAGAATGGAAGCACACATCCAATCCAAGAGGAAAGAATGGGAAAAAGTCTCAGAAGCATAATGGAGGAAGCAGAAATAAATAATATCAGACCTGGAAAATAAAACAGAACAACAAAAAGTGCTTTTCAAGTAAATGACTATGAAAAGCTAAAAATTACACAGGATTGGATCAACCAGGAAATGTGGGAACCTATGAAAAGATCAAACGACCATATCATAGGAATATAGGAAGAAGAAAAATCCCAAGAATGGGTATTGATGATAATCTTGCAACAGCGAATAATAGAATGGACATTTCCACCAAACTAATAAAAAGACAGGCCATACAATTAAAAGAAGGCACGTAAACACGCAAATTAGACAGGCCGAAAAGAAACTCCCCACACAACATCATAGACAAAACAAAGACAAAATTCTGAAGCCGCAAGAGAAAAACAAAAAGTCACATACAAGGGAATACCTATCAGAATAACAGCTGCTATCTCAGTGCAAACTATGAAAAGCAAGAAGAACGTGGACCAAAAGCATTCCCAGTGCTAAACAAACTACAGATGTCAACTCAGAATACTTTACCCAAAAAAAAAAAAAACTTAATTAAAAACCCCAAGGGGCCAAAAAACAAGCAAATGTCAATTCCAGTTTGGAAGGAGAAAAGAAAAATTTCCAGGGACATAAAAACCCCCAAATGAAAGAATACATGTCCAGAAACACAAACCCTTCAGAAATACTGAAAGCAATTCAAGGCAGGAAGAGGAGCAACTGATCCCCAGGCACCTAGAAAGACAAATTCAATAAAAGCATAACTGCAGAAGTAGAAACCTAACCACATTGCAATGGATAATAAGTGAAAGTAACACACATTATCTCTCAAATTATAAACCTTTAAATTATTAATGGACCAACCATCCCCAATTCAAAAGGCATAGACCTGGAAGAATGGATCTAGGAAACAGGAATCCATCTAATATGCTGTTTTGCAAGAACCCAACTCACCTTCAAGGATAGGCCACCCAACTAATGAAAGATGGAAAAAATATTCTAAGAACTGTTACCAAAAAGGAAGCAGGCATTGTTGTTTTAATATCATACAAAATAACTTCAAAGTAGAAGCAATCAGAAGAGACAAAGAAGGGACCATAGCATCCTATCAAGGGAAATAGCCATGAATACTTCACAATAATATATGGCAGGAAGAGACTGCAGTGCGCCACTGAACTTTATTTTTTACTTTATTTTTTTTAAAGATTTACTCTCTTTTCTTTATTTTTTTTTATTTTTTATTAATTTATTTATTTCTTGTATGTATATGAATGTACTGTCTGCATGCAAGTCTGTGCACCCATGGTCGTGCAACGCCGCAGAGGTCAGAAGAGGGTGTGGATTCCCCTGGAAACTGGGAAGTTTCCTGGAATTGGATTTCAGATCAGTTCTCGGCCGCCATATGGTGCGGGGATCGAATCCCGGAGTCCTCTGTAAGAGCAGAGTCGTGCTCTTAACCAGGGGCATCTCTCCAGCCCCAGCTGAGCTGAACTTTATAAACAAAATTGTACAGGACCTCCAGCACAGATTTAACCCCAGCCACTCAAGCAGGGCACCGTTAAACGGTCCAAGTGAGTCCTTTGAGGAGAGAATCAACAAGGCAAAGAAATAAACATGAGAGACATCTGGAACCTGAAACAACACAATACAAAAATGGACCTTCACAGACCTACTTAATATTTCTAACCAAAAGCACCAGAGAGATATACACTTTCTATTCAAGCACCCCATGGGACATTCTCCAAATGACACATACTTGGCACGAGAAACAAACGCTTTCAAATGAATACAAAGACTGAAATATATTCCATCATCTATAGATCCACCAGTGCAATAAAGCTCAATATCAACACCAAGGATAAGCCCTACTACTACAGGAACACAAGACCACTACCACACACACTCCTGAATATGAGATTGGCGGAAGGGAGAAATAAAGAACAAAAATGAAGCATTCCTGGGAGCTAATGACAATGACAGTATAACACAACGAAAACTATGGGATACTTTTTAATTTTTCATTTTTGAGTATAAGACCTAGCATTGTGCCCTGAACCCAGCATGGAGAAGGTGTCATCCCCTGAATAGTCTGATGATTGACGGTCCCCGTGGGTGCGGGTGCCGGTCTACATTAGCAGCGCGGCCATCAGAGGACCTCCAGCCAAATGGACTAAAGCGTCAAAGAATTTATAGAGTGAACATAAAAAAAGGGCATAATGGACTAACTTGCAGCTAAAAACATTTAGAAAGACAAACAACAAATGAATCTAACGCACAGAAGAAAAACAAAAATCAGGAGCAGGAATCAATGGAAAAAAGCAAAAAAAATACAAAAATTAATGAAATTCCAAGGGGTTTGGTTCTTTGACAAAGAATAAACAAGATCGACAGACTACTAGCCCAGTTAACCAAAAGAAAGAAGAGCAAACTCCAAATCAATAGCGAATAGGTGAGAAAGAGGAAATATAATCACAACAGACAATGAAAAATCAAGGGACAAATCATAAGTGAATATTTCAAATCTGTACCCTACTAAATTGTGAAAAACCTAAGGAGAAATAGATGGATATCTGAAAATCTGGGAATCATCAAAAAGTATACCATGCACGACCCATCAAGAAGCTTCTTTTGCAACAGGTGGAGGCTACTCCAGAGTTCCACAACTAGTCACACATGGGAAAAATGTATGTCTGAGAGATGCCCAGTCCTAGGTGACACATCTACAGTAGATCCTCTACACCTAAGGCTCATGAAACACCAGTAATGTAGAGAGAATACTAGTGCATCCCTCAACTCTCAAGAGCAAAGCTTCCTTATAGAACAGAGCATGATGTACACAGAAAGCCAAAACTGGCCAAGTTTTAGAGAATAAGTGACTGCAGAGTGTGTGTCCCTGGATAGGACTCCTATATTAAAACTTATCCACCTACAGCTAAGGGACCATTGCAGAAGAGGGGGTAGAAAGATTGTAGGAGCCAGGGTTGGTCCATGAACATAGGGCAACAGGGGCTTTCAGGCCACCAGAAGCTTGCACCTGTGAACTTGCCACAATGATGTTGCCGAGCACAAGACCCATGCCAACTCAATTGGACAAATGCCCAGAGTTGAGCAAGGGAAATGGGTGACCAGCTGACCCTAGCTTGGGAATTGTTGGAGGTGGACTACTACTGGGTGAAGGAGACTAGACCTTACTTAACAACTCTAGATAGGCTGTCTAGACTCCACTGGATGGATTTGCACTGAAGGACATCTGGGTATAAGTGGTGTACTGGATAGGACTTAACATATACGGCAGAATGTATAAGTTCCAGTGGGGTTGGGGGGCATAGGTGCAGGAGGGAATCTAAATTTGATCTTAAGAATTGTTGTATGAAATTTACAAAAACGCAATAAAAATTAAGAAAAACAGAACCTAAAGAGAGATAGGCGTAGGGGCCTTAAGAGTGGAAGTACAGGGGGCTGAGGAGATGGCCTAGTGGTTAATATCACTGACTGCTCTTGTTGAGGACCTGGGTTTGATCCCCAGCACCCACATGGCAGCCGAGAACCATTTTTAACTCCAGTTCCAGGGGAATCCCACACCCTCTTCTGATCTCCGTGGCATTGCATGACATGGGTACACAAACCTGCATGCAGACAGTACATTCATACACATAAAAATAAATAAATAAAATAAAAAAGAGTGGAAGTATAATAGGACAGTCATGGGGTGTTCAAGGTTTAAGTGGTGGTGGAGGTGAGGGGGACAGGGGAGAGAGAGGAAGAGGAGGAGCAGGGGCATTGATTTAACTAAGGTGTCTGAAAAACCCTATGGAAATCGATCACTATGCAAACTAATTTTAAATAATTTTAAAGAAAAAATAGCCATGTTTGTTCCTGTTCTTTTCACAATAGCCAAGAAATAGAAACAACTTAAATGTCCCTCAGCTGGTGAATACATAATGAAAATGTGGTTCATTCACACAATAAAGTTCTATTCAGTGGTAAAGAAAAGTGAAATAAAATTTTTAGGCAAATAGATGGAACTAGAAACTGTTACACTAAGTAAAGTAACACAGACTTAGAAAAATAAGTGACACATGCTCAGGTGGGCTGGAAAAGGGTGGGGAGCCAGCACCAGCAGTCTGGGCTTCAGGGACCAGGTGGAACACTACAGTCCTCCTCCTGCATGATCAGCATGCGTGGAGCCATTCACCTATGCTCAGGGAGATGTACAGGAGGGTGGAACCCTCTCAGGTGGGCCCAAAAAGGACAGAGAGCTAGCACCAGTAGCCTGGGCCACAGGGACCAGGTGGGACACCACAGCCCTCTTCCCACATGATCGGCATGAGTGGAGTCACCCAGCCACACTAAGGGAGCTGGTACATTGGCCAATGGAGCAAATCTCCCTGCCCCTGCCACCCCACCCCCTCCCGAGTTGTGGTGCAGACAATCCAGCAGGCACAGTGTTAGTGATTCTAGGCTGCACAGCCAATGTAGAGGAACTGACTGGCAGGAAGCACAGTAAGTGACTGACCAGTCCTCCATATTAACATTTGAATTTAGCACCAGAATCCCCCCCCAAAAAAGACCCACATATCAAAGTCACAATGAAAAATCAACAACATGGGAAAAGCTCCACCACACCAAATCCACACCAAACTCTACCAGTCCTACAGAAGATCCCTACAATGAGAACTCCCTGGAAGAAAACCAAGACATTGACCTTAGAAGAACAATCGTAGTTATATTTAAAGATATCAAAGAATATAAAGAACAAATCAGAGCAATAAGGGAAAAGAATGAAAAACTCAGGAAGGATCTAGAAGGAAAGAATGATAAACTCTGGAAAGAACTAGAGGGAGAGAATAACAAACTCCAAAAAGAACTAGAAGGAGAGAATGACAAACTCCAGAAGGAAGTGGAAACATTGAAAAGATCCCAGGCTGAAATGAAAAAAGAAACTGATTAGTGAAGCAAGAAGCTACACCAGTAGAGAATGACAAGCTCCAAAAGGAAGTGGAAATACTAAAGAAATGACAGGATGAAATGA
Source organism: Rhizomys pruinosus (assembly GCA_009823505.1). Lineage (NCBI taxonomy): Eukaryota > Metazoa > Chordata > Mammalia > Rodentia > Spalacidae > Rhizomys > Rhizomys pruinosus. The sequence continues at coordinate 602,498 of VZQC01000722.1, read as the reverse complement.
AAAAAGGAATCTAATCAATAGGAAAGGATGGGAGAAAGCCTCAGAAGCAGAATGGATGAAACAGAAAAAAAGAATATCAGATCTGCAGGACAACACAGAACAACTAAAATGCTCAAGTAAAGATTATGAAAAAATTAAAAAAATACAAGAATGGAACAACCAGGAAATGTGGGATACTATGCAAAGACCATTTCTCCCCATCATAGGGATAGAGGAAGTAGAAGAATCCCAAGACAACAGTATCGACCAGATCTTCAACAGGATAATAGAAGAAAATTTCCCCGAACTGAAAAAAGACAAACCCATAGAAATACAAGAAGCATATAGAACACCAAATAGACAACACAAGAAAACAAATTCCCCACACCATACCATAGATAAAATGCTAGATGATCAAAACCAAGACAAAATATTGAAAACCACAAAAAAACAACAAATTACATATAAGAGGAAACCCATCAAAATTACAGCTGACTTCTCAGTGCAAACTATGAAAGCCAGAAGAACATGAACCAAAGAATTCCCAGTGTTAACTGACTTTGGATGCCAACCCAGATTACTATACCCAGCAAAAATGTCAATTATAGTTGGAGAAAGAAAAAAATCTCATGACATAAACAAAATGAAAGAATACATGTCAAGGACTGGAGTGATGGCCTAGCAGTTAAGAGTGCTGACCGCTCTTACAGAGGACCGGGTTTGATCCCTAGCACCCACATGGCAGCCGAGAACCGTCTGAAACTCCAATTCCAGGAGAACTCCAGTTCCAGGGGAATCCGACACCCTCTTCTGACCTCCGTGGCATTGCATGACACAGGTGCACAGACCTACATGCAGACAGTACACTCATACATATACAAAAATAAATAAAAAAAAAAGAAAGAATACATGTCAAAAAAATAATACTTCAGAAAATACTCGAAGCAATTCAAAGTACAGAAAAAAGGAGCAACTACTTCCAAGCAGCTAGAGAGAGAAATTAATAAAAGCTTAACAGTGTAAATACAAATCTAGATCAAGAATGCAAATGAAAAATAAGATGAAAGGAAACAAAACACATCCCTCAACAATAACCTTAAATATTAAAGGACTAAACTTCCCAATCAAAAGGCATAGACTGGGAGAATGGATTAGGAAACAGAATCCATCTATATGCTATCTATAAGAAATCCATCTAACCTTCAAGGACAGACACCAAATTAAAGTGAAAGAATGGAAAAAATTTTGCAAGCAAATGGTACCAAAAATCAAGCAAGAATTGTTATTCTAATAGCAGACAAAATAGACCTCAGAGTAAAGTCAATCAGAAGAGACAAAGAGGGCCATTACATTCTTATCAAAGAAACAATTAACCAGGAAGACTTCACAGTCCTAAATGTTTATGCACTAAACTCTGGTGCACCTAACTTTATAAACACAATTCGGTAGGACATCAAGATACAGATTAATCTCAGCACACTAATAACGAGGGACTTCAATACCCTTGGATAGATCAACTGGACAAAAAATAAACAGAGAGACATTGGAACTAGACAATACAGTACAATACAATACAATAAATGGACCTCACAGACATTTACAGAATATTCCATCCAAACACCAGAGAACATAATTTCTACTCAGTGTCCCACAGAACATCCTTCAAAATAGACCAAATACTGCAACACAAAAGAAATCTCAACAAATGCAAAAGGATTGAAATTATTTCATGCATTCTATCAGACCACAGTACAAAAAGCTCAATATTAACATCAGTATAAGCCCTACCAGCTACAAGAACACATGAAGATTAAACAGACTCAATCCTGAATAATTAATGGTGAATGGGTCAGGGAAGAAATAAAGAATGAAATAAAAGTATTCAGGTAACTAAATAAAAAAGACAATGCAACATAATATAACTTGTGGGACTCTTTAAAAGCAGTCATAAGAGGGAAATTTATAAACCTAAGTGTCCACATTAAAAAAACAAAAGGGGGGATTGTTGGCTTGTGCAGCTGTGAGGTCAAAGATACTCAGCCAGCCTGAACACAGGTGGGACTGCTGCCTCTAGGGGACTTGGGTGCATTCAGATCAGTTGCTTTGGCTGGATCAGCTGGAGCACATGGTGTGGCCCAGGCACATCAGCCAGGGTGATTGTTGGAGGATTGGATTATTGGCCTGTTGTGCATAGAAGTTTGTTGCTTTGGCCGGAACATCTGATGCTCAGGATATAAGCCCAGCACTTCAGCCAGACAGAGAATTGGATTGTCAGCTTGTGCAGCTGTGGGTGCAAAGATACCCAGCCAGCCTGTATACAGGTGGGCCTGCTGCCTCTAGGAGACTTGGGTGCATTCAGATCAGTTGCTCGGCTGGATCAGCTGAAGCACATGGTGTGGGATGGGCTCATCAGCCAGGTGGATTGATGGAGGATTGGATTATTGGCCTGTTGTGCATAGAGGTTGGTTGCTTCAGGCAGATCAGCACCTCAGCTAAGCAAGCAACTTGTGCCCCCCCCCCCGCAACTGGAATTCTGGAGGGAGTGTCCAGGTGGGACTAGAGTACAGTAAGCCCTACAATCAACCTAGAGGAACTGGATGGCAGCAGTGCTCAGAGGGCATCATCTGGTTTGTTACATACCCAGTTCTTGGAAAACCTGCAGAACAGAAAGGAAAGAGTGAGCTATGCCTGCTAATATATAACCCAAGTTGAAAGCCTGAAACCTAGACAAGTCAACACTCCATAAATAAGGAGAAAACAATGAAGGCATCTGAAGGAATCAAGGAAAGCAATCCCTCAACATAGTGAAGAAACATTTGAGATTCACATCAGAATACAAGCAAAAAGAAACCCATATGCCAAAAGCACAATGGAAGAACAATATGGGAAAAGTGCAGAATAATTCAACACTAAACTCTACCAAGCCTATAGAAGGTTCCTACAATGAGATCTGGCTAGAGGTAACCCAGGACACAGATCTTAGAAGAACAATCACAGATATATTCGAAGAAATCATAGAACTAAGGGGAAAGAATGAAAAATTCAGAAAGGACATAGAGGGAGAGAATGACAAACTTTGGAAAGAAATAAAAGAAGAAAATAACAAACTCTGCAAAGAACTAAAGGGAGAAAAATGAAAAACTCCAGAAAGAAGTGGAAACACTGAAAAGATCCCATGTTGAAATTAAAAAGGAGACCGACCAGCAAAGCAAGGAGCTACAAGAAGAGATTGAGAAGCTCCAAAAATAAGTGGAAATACTAAAGAAATCACAGGATGAAATAAAAAAGAAAATGGAACACACATCCAATCAAGAGGAAAGAATGGGAAAAAGTCTCAGAAGCATAATGGAGGAAGCAGAAATAAATAATATCAGACCTGGAGGATAACACAGAACAACTAAAAAGTCTTTTCAAGTAAAGACTATGAAAACTAAAAATACACAAGAGTGGAACAACCGGGAAATGTGGAAAACTATGAAAAGATCAAACCTCCACATCATAGGGATAGAGGAAGGAGAAGAATCCCAAAAGAATGGTATTGATTAGATCTTCAACAGAATAATAGATGGACATTTCACCAAACTAATAAAAGACAGACCCATACAATTAAAAGAAGCACGTAAAACACCAAATAGACAAGACCGAAAAGAAACTCCCCACACAACATCATAGACAAAACAAAGACAAAATTCTGAAAGCCGCAAGAGAAAAACAACAAGTTACATAAAAGTGAAAACCTATCAGAATAACAGCTGCTATCTCAGTGCAAACTATGAAAGCAAGAAGAACATGGACCAAAGCATTCCCAGTGCTAAACAACTATAAATGCCAATGAGGTTACTATACCCAGCAAAAATGTCAATTCCAGTTGAAGAAGAAAGAAAAATTTCCATGCCATAAACAAGATGAAAGAATACATGTCCAGAAAACCAACCCTTCAGAGAATACTTGAAGCAATTCAAAGAGGAGAGGAGCAACTATCCCCAGGCACCTAGAAAGACAAATTAATAAAAGCATAACTGCAGAAGTAGAAACCTAGACCAAAATTGCAAATGGATAATAAGGTGAAAGTAAACAACACATATCTCTCAATTATAACCTTAAATATTAATGGACCAAACTCCCCAATCAAAAGGCATAGACTGGGAGAATGGATTAGGAAACAGAATCCATCTATATGCTGTTTGCAAGAAACCCATCTCACCTTCAAGGATAGGCACCAACTTAAAGTGAAAGGATGGAAAAAATATTCTAAGCAACTGTTACCAAAAAGGAAGCAGGCATTGTTGTTTTAATATCATACAAAATAGACTTCAAAATAGAAGCAATCAGAAGAAACAAAGAGGGCCATTACATCCTTATCAAAGGGAAAATTAGCCATGAATACTTCACAATAATATATGCAGGACGAACTGCAGTGCACTGAACTTTATTTTTTTATTTATTTTTTTTAAAGATTTACTCTCTTTTTTATTTTTTATTTTATTTTTTAATTAATTTTATTTATTTCTGTATGTATATGAATGTACTGTCTGCATGCAAGTCTGTGCACCCATGTTGTGCAACGCCGCAGAGGTCAGAAGAGGGTGTTGGATTCCCCTGGAACTGGAGTTCTCCTGGAATTGGAGTTTCAGACAGTTCTCAAGAAATGAGATTTTTCTGGTTCAATATTTAAAGCCAAAAGATTGTGAGATCGTTGATACAAAAAAATTCAAGGCAGACTACCATATATCATATTATATCTGGAAGTCTGTAATTGCTAGTGTGTTAACGGAGAAACATTTATGGAGCAATAAAGTGTATTTCACATGCTACAAGCATAGATTCCTGTTCATTCATTTTGCCTACAAAACTTAGAAACTCTGTCTTAGATAAAGGACATTTATCTCGAGTAAGGTTTCTGCCTTTGGTGGTGCTTTTCTACTTAATATAAGCTATACTACACAATGGGGCAATCTAATAGGACTTCTAAGAATTTTGTCACCTTATCTTAATAGATTCACTTAATAGGTGAAGGTTTTGCAGAGGACCGTTGTTTGACAGATGAGATCTGGGACCTCTTATATCCTTTAGTCTTCAGAAATACCACTTTAGTGGAGTAACTCATTTTGGGGGTCAATTTATTATTATTAACTGACCATATATAATAACTTATATAAATAGCTTATAAAGTCAACATATCATATTAATAATCATAAATATAATGCTACTGCGTTTTGATAGATACTACTATGAGATTTTTTTAAACCAAAAATTGATTTCTTGCAGATCATTAATAAACTGATATTAACATTCATTTTTACTTAATGTTATAAACGGTATTTATTATGGAGGAGAATGTTGCTGTATGCCTCCACGCTATGTTTATGTTTTGGTTTATAGAGACCTACAGTGTGATTTCCCTTCAAAATTGTTTTCCCTTTGCTGGATATGGGTTTGACAAACTGGAGATCGCGTGCGTCTGATAACTAACCTGACAAATAAAATCAATAAATGAATTTATTGCCACCGGTAAATCGAGTTTGCTACCATTGAAGGTGAGGAAAACTCATAGCCTATTGGATCAGATATGTAATAAGAACTTGACTTAGTAGTGCTAATGCGACTAAGCATCGGTGTAGAGTGTTATCGATAGTGTGTCCGCAGTATGATTTGATCATTAGGCAATATCACATAGGTAGTTAAATTTTTCCTGGGAGGTGTCCTAGATATTTGTGCAAGATTAAACTGATAGCTAATTTGTCCTGATGTAATGGACACTAGGTATAATGAGAGAGAATAGATATAAAAAATAAGTCACTTTGAGATCACATTTTCTAATATAAAATACTAAACAACGAACGACTCACAAAATTGCTAAGAATTATGGTGAAATATGGTCATTCCGACATGGGATAAGTATAAAGACGTCTTAAAACAACATGATAATTATAACTAACAGTATTCACTTGGAAATGAATATAGCAGTTTAATTATCAGAGGATCAAAGAGGTCGTGATGGGTACTCCCCTTATCAAGTGTAATCGATGTAGGAATATTTACGCGCATTATTGATTTTTATGTGGGCAAGTGACAAATATGGAGTGGAACAAAGATCACAACATACTTAACTTGGTGTAATTATGAAACTGGAACTCGAAACACAATAAATTTCTGCCCAAACAATAAACTTCTTGCAGAGAAAAACTTTAAAAAGACTGAGAAAAAGTTGCAAAACATTATGACAGAAGTGCAAAAAGGGGTGGGGGTAAGGGAATGGAAAGGAGAATGTGTCTAAATTGGACTGAGAAAATGATGTATGAAAAAACAAAAAACATCAATAAAGTATTTTATAAAAAATAGAATCTATTAAAGCCCTCTCAGTAGAGTGAACTCATGGGTGGCACTGTACACACAGCTGAATTCACATGGCTGGAGAGGCCATAGACCTAGAGAAAACTCTAGCTGTGTCATATGTCTACACAAATGAAACTTCTGCTAATAGAAATATGCTTAATGTAAACTCATTTACTTACAGACAAGTAATACCATGCACGAGCCATCAAGAAGCTTCTTTTGCAACAGGTGGAGGCTCACTCAGATCCACAACTTGTACACACATGGGAAAAATGATATGTCTGAGAGATCCAGTCCTAGGTGACACATCTCAGACAGAATCCTCTGTCCTAAGGTTCATGAACACAGAAAAGTAAAGAGAATACTAGTGCATCCCTCACTCTCACAGAGCAAGCTTCCTTATAGAACAGAGCATGATGTACACAGAAAGCCACAACTGGCCAAGTTTTAGAGAATAGTGACTGAGTGTGTGTCCCTGGATGGACTCCTATATTAACCTACCCACTACAGGTTCAAGGGACATTGAGAGAGGGGGGAAGATTTTAGGAGCCAGGGTTGGTCCATGCACAAGGGAATACAAAACTCTATCAGAATAACAGCTGCTATCTCAGTGCAAACTATGAAAGCAAGAAGAACATGGACCAAAGCATTCCAGTGCTAAACAACTATAAATGCCAAACAAGTTACTATACCCAGCAAAATGTCAATTCCAGTTAGAAGAAGAAGAAAAATTTCCATGACATAAACAAGATGAAGAGAATACATGTCCAGAAAAACCAACCCTTCAGAGAATACTTGAAGCAATTCAAAGAGGAGAGGAGCAACTATCCCCAGGCACCTAGAAGACAAATTAATAAAAAGCATCATACTGCAGAAGTAGAAACCTAGACCAAAAATTGCAATGGATAATAAGGTGAAGTAACAACCATAAATCTCTCAATTATAACCTTAAATATTAATGGACCAACTCCCCAATCAAAAGGCATAGACTGGGAGAATGGATTAGGAAACAGAATCCATCTATATGCTGTTGTAAAGAACCCATCTCACCCTAAGGATAGGCACCAACTTAAAGTGAAAGGATGGAAAAAATATTCTAAGCACATGTACCAAAAGAAAGCAGGCATTGTTGTTTTAAATCTCATACAAAAAGAACTTCAAAAGTAGAAGCAATCAGAAGAAACAAAGAGGGCCATTACATCCTTAATCAAAGGAAAATTAACCATGGCATACTTCACAATTAATATATCATGGAGAAACTGGCAGTGCACTGAACTTTATTTTTTAATTTATTTTTTTAAGATTTCCTCTCTTTTTTTATGTTTATTTTATTTTTTATTAATTTTATTTATTTCTGTTGTATCTGAATGTCCGTCTGTATGAAGCTGTGCAACCCATGTTGTGCAACGCCGCAGAGGTCAGACGAGGGTGTTGGTATCCCCTGAAACTGGCGTCTCCTGGAATGGCGTTCAGCAGTTTCGCCGCATGTGGGTGCTGGGGATCGAACCGGGTCCTCTGTAAGAGCGTCCGTGCTCTTAACCAGGCCATCTCTCCAGCCCCAGCTGACTGAACTTTATAAACAAAATTGTACAGGACCTCCAGGCACAGATTTAACCCCAGCACCACTCAGTAGCAGGGCACTTCAAATCCAATTGAGTCCTTTGGAGAATCAACAGGGCAAAGAATAAACGAGAGCATTCTGAACTGAAACAACACATACAAAATGGACCTCACAGACACTTACTTAATATTTACCCAAGCACAAGAGAATACACTTTCTATTCAGCACCCCATGGGACATTCTCCAAAATTGACAACATACTTGGACACAGAAAAAACCTCAATGAATACAAAAAGACTGAAATATTCCATGCATTCTATCAGATCACAGTGCAATAAACTCAATATCAACACCAGGATAACCCTACTACATACAGGAACACAAGGACACTACACAACACACTCCTGAATAAGGATGGGTCAAGGAGAAATAAAGAAAAAAATGAAAGCATTCCTGAACTAAATACAATGACAGTACAGCACAACAAAAACTATGGAATACTTTTTTTTTTTTAATTTTTTTTATTTTATTTATTTTTGTATGTGGTATGAATGTACTGTCTGCATGCAATTTGTGCACCCCGTGACGTGCATGCCCGGGGTCAGAAGAGGGTGTCGGATTCCCCTGGAACTGGAGTTCTGGAATTGGAGTTTAGGCGGTTCGGCCCCATGTGGTGCTAGGGTCGAACCCGGTTCATGTAAGAGCGGTCGGGCGCTCATCCCGCTAGGCCATCCTCCACCCCACTATGGACTTTAAAGCAGTCTAAAAGGGAAGTTAAGCACTGGGTGCATCATTAAAAAAACAGAAAGGGCAAAAATAAATGAGCTGACACTGCAGCTAAAAACATTGAAAGAAACAAAATGAATCTAAAGGCAACAGGAAGAAATAACAAAAATCAGAGCAGGAATCAATGAAATAGAACAAAAAAATACAAAAAATTTAATGAATCCAAAGTTGGTTCTTTGAAAGAATAAACAAGATCGACAGACCTCTAGCCCAGTTAACCAAAAGAAAGAAAGAGCAACTCCAAATCAATAGGAATAGGTGAGAAGAGAGGAAAAATATCACAACAGACAATGAAAAGATCCAGACAATCATATGGAATATTCAAATCCTGTACCTCTACTAAATGTGAAAACCTAAGAGAAATAGATGGATATCTGAAATCCTGGGAATCACCAAGCAAAACCAAGAAGAGATTGAAAAGCTTAAACAGACCCATAATATATGATGAAATTGAAAATGGTAATAAGAGACCTCCTTACTAAAAATGCCCAGGCCCAATGGTTTCACAGCAAGAATTCTAAAAACATTAAAAAAGTCTTACAACATTATTACTCAAACTGGTTCAGAAGGATACAAGCAGAGGAAAATCTCCCAAATTCCTTCTATGAAGTCAGCATCAGTCTAATATCAAAACCAGAAAAAGAACAAACAAAAAGTGTACTATAGGACCCACATTAATGAATTCAGATGCAAAAATTCTCAACAAAATACTTGCATACAGACCATATACAAGAACGATAATCATAAACAATGATCCATCATGACAAGTTGGATTCATACCAGAGATGCAGGGATGGTTCAACAATAAAAATCTAGTAAATATCATAAAACACATAAATGGACTGAAAGAAAAACCCACATGTCATCTCAATTGATGCAGAAAAGCAACAAAATCCAACAACGTTTCATGCTTAAAATCCTAGAGGGAAACTGGGACTGGAGGGATCATTCCTAAATAATCAAAGCCATATAAATAAACCACTGCCAACACATCCTAAATGGAGAAAAAGTAGAAGGTTCCCCTTAAAGTGAGAAACTCAGAAATTATAGAGACATTTGTATGTGTCAATCCCAAAGTTCTTGCTCTACATGATTATGTAAAGCAAATGTGGGCAACAGCGAATTATATTCCTCTTTAATTCAGATGCATTACCATTTTTATCAGATTCTGTAACACATGTTGTTTAATATAACGTTGTTACTTTTACTAAGTCCTAAAACACCATGTGTCCTGTAGACAGTGCTAGGCAAACTGGGTACTTGCTGAGCTCACGTCATTAAATATGCCTTAATCGAATATACACCCGTGTCCCTCTCCCCCTCCCCCCTTTCCAATTCACCATTTCAGTCTTTTCCTGATGCCGTCTTTCTGTTGTTTTTTTACTATCACCCCTCTCCATGAGAAATATTTTTATCTGGGTTGTTGGTACTAGCATCCACTATGAGGGACACCATTTGTCGTTTGGTTTTTTCTGGGACTGTGTTACTTCACTTAACATAATGTCTTCCAGCTCAATCCATTTACCTGCAAATTTCATGATGTTGTCCCTCTTTCTGCTGCATAGTATTCCATTGTTAACCATGTACCACATTTTCCTATCCACTCGTCAGTTGAAGGCACCGGGAACTGGTTCCAGCTTTTTGTTTTTGTGAACAGAGCTGCAATAAACATAGCTTGTGCATGTATCTTTGCAGTAAGTTGTGTCTGTGGGTATATATCAGGGAGTGGTATGACTGGGTCAATGGAAGGCTCTACTTTTGAGTCTTCTAAGGGTTCTCCACACTGCTTTCCACAGTGGCTGATAAGTTTACTATCCACCAGCAATGGATGAGTGTTTCCCCTTTCCCCACTAACCTCTCCAAGCACTTGCTATCATTCGTGTTCCTGATCCTAGCTCAGTCTTATTGGAGTAGGTTGATATCTCAAGAGTGGTTTTAATTTGCGTATTCCTTAATTATCAGAGATGTTGAACACTCCTTCAGATGTTTCTCGGCCATCTCTTAATTCTCTCCTCTGTGAAAATGTCTCTATTCAATCTGCTCCATTGCTTTTTGAATGAATTCAATTTGTTTCTTTCTTTCTTTGTTTTTTGAGTAGCTTGATATACTCTGAAATTAATGCTTTGTCAGATGTAATCTGTGGTGAAGGTCCCTCCACTCTGTGGGTCTTCTCCTCATTCCTTTATGGCTTTTTCTCTTTAAGATGATTTAATCGTAAAAATTAAGTTTTGCTTCCCAAGTTAATCATATATAGTCACGCAAAACACCTGGTGATTTTGATGAAATCTGTGCTTGACTCCACCCTATAGTCCTGTATACGAACTGTCTCGTGGAGACTCAATATGGCTAAAAAGGGGGGGGAGAATACGAAAGACATGAAACCTTTTCATTAAAAACCTTGCAATTCAAACATTAAAACTAACTACGGGAAAAAAATTGTATGTTCCAACAGGTAAAAAAGTCACCAACTTAACGACTGACAAAGAAAAGATACAGGGTTTGCATTGAAGTAGGAGTGTACCAAAAGGGAGGAGAGGCTGACCGATCTGAACATTCAAAGGAATCACAATAATATATGCAGGACGAGCTGCAGTGCACTGAACTTTATTTTTTTATTTATTTTTTTTAAAGATTTACTCTCTTTTTTTATTTTTTATTTTATTTTTTAATTAATTTTATTTATTTCTGTATGTATATGAATGTACTGTCTGCATGCAAGTCTGTGCACCCATGTCGTGCAACGCCGCAGAGGTCAGAAGAGGGTGTCGGATTCCCCTGGAACTGGAGTTCTCCTGGAATTGGAGTTTCAGATGGTTCTCGGCCGCAATATGGGTGCTGGGGATCGAACCCGGGTCCTCTGTAAGAGCGGTCGGTGCTCTTAACCACTAGGCCATCTCTCCAGCCCCAGTGCACTGAACTTTATAAACAAAATTGTACAGGACCTCCAGACACAGATTAACCCCAGCCCACTCATAGCAGGGCACTTCAATACCCAATTGAGTCCTTTGGAGAGATCAACAGGGCAAAGAATAAACAGAGAGACATCTGAACTGAACAACACAATACAGAAAATGGACCTCACAGACATTTACTTAATATTCTACCCAAGCACCAGAGAATACACTTTCTATTCAGCACCCCATGGGACATTCTCCAAAATTGACCACATACTTGGGCACAGAAAAAACCTCAATGAATACAAAAAGACTGAAATAATTCCATACATTCTATCAGATCACAGTGCAATAAAGCTCAATATCAACACCAGGATAAGCCCTACTACATACAGGAACACAAGGACACTACACAACACACTCCTGAATAATGAATTGGTCAAGGAAGAAATAAAGAACAAAATGAAAGCATTCCTGGAACTAAATGACAATGACAGTACAGCACAACAAAAACTATGGAATACTTTAAAAGCAGTCCTAAGAGGGAAGTTTACAGCACTGGGTGCATTCACTAAAAAAACAGAAAGGGCAAAAATAAATGAGCTGACACTGCAGCTAAAAACATTGAAAGACAACAACAAATGAATCTAAATGCAACAGGAAGAAATAACAAAAATCAGAGCAGGAATCAATGAGATAGAAACAAAAAAATACAAAAAAATTTAATGAATCCAAAAGTTGGTTCTTTGAAAGAATAAACAAGATCGACAGACCTCTAGCCCAGTTAACCAAAAGAAAGAAAGAGCAACTCCAAATCAATAGAAATAGTGATGAAAGAGGAAAAATATCACAACAGACAATGAAAAGATCCAGACAATCATATGGGAATATTTCAAATCCTGTACTCTACTAAATGTGAAAACCTAAGAGAAATAGATGGATATCTGAAATCCTGGGAATCACCAAAGCAAAACCAAGAAGAGATTGAAAGCTTAAACAGACCCATAATATATGATGAAATTGAAAATGTAATAAGAGACCTCCTTACTAAAAAATGCCCAGGCCCAGATGGTTTCACAGCAGAATTCTAGAAAACATTAAAAAAAGTCTTACAACCATTATTACTCAAACTGTTCAGAAGGATACAAGCAGAGGTAAATCTCCCAAATTCCTTCTATGAAGTCAGCATCAGTCTAATATCAAAACCAGAAAAGATACAACCAAAGAAGTGTACTATAGACCCATCTCATTAATGAATTCAGATGCAAAAATTCTCAACAAAATACTTGCAAACCTTATACAGACCCACATTAAAAAGATGATCCATCATGACCAAGTTGGATTCATACCAGAGATGCAGGGTGGTTCAACATATGAAAATCAGTAAATATCATAAAACACATAAATGGACTGAAAGATAAAAACCACATGATCATCTCAATTGATGCAGAAAAAGCAACAAAATCCAACAACGTTTCATGCTTAAAATCCTAGAGGGAACTGGACTGGAGGGATCATTCCTAACATAATCAAAGCCATATACAATACAACCACTGCCAACAACATCCTAAATGGAGAAAAGTTAGAAGGATTCCCCTTAAAGGTGAGAACTCAGCAAGGGTGCCCCCTGTCACCACTCCTCTTCAATATAGTGCTAGGGCAATAAGGAAAGAAAAGGAAATTAAAAGAGTACTAATTGGAAAAGCGGAAGTCAAACTATCCCTTTTAGCAGATGATATGATAGTTAACCTAAAGAATGCTAAAAACTCCACCAGAACACTCTAGAAACAATTAAGGGTTTCATTAAAGTGGTGGGATACAAAATCCACTTAGAAAAATCAGTAGCTTTTCTTCACACCAACAACAAGCAACTGAAAAAAGGAATAAAAGACAACTTCCCAATCAAAATAGCCTCGAAAACAATAAAATCCCTAGGAACAAACCTAACCAAAGACACCAAAGATCCCCACAACAAAAATTATAAACCCTGGAAGAAGGAGATTGACGAAGACATCAGAAGATGGAAAGACCTCCCATGCTCATGGATTGGAATAATTAATATAGTAAAATTATCCATTCTACCCAAATTAATACAGATTCAATGCAATCCCAATTAAAATNTTGATGTATCAGGTGGATGTAACTTAGCTTCTTGCTGTTAACATCTAATGCTAATTGGTGCAGGGGGGAAACTTTCCTTGCCCTCAGATGTCAATTAAGTCTCAGGGGGACTATGCATGGGGAAATCTCTTGAAATGTCCTGCAAATGTTGGTTCACCAGTCCTTCTGTGTATGGAGGTCTTGGAGATCCACTTAATGGACTTTTCAGCCAGTGTCCAGTCTATTTAAGAGGAAAAGTCTGCTTATGCTTCAGAAAAGAAAGCCTGCTTCTGGCAAGACCTTATTTTGTCCTCAAGTGGATGGAATGGTTAAAGAAAATCCAAAGGAGCCAGGGCCTCTGCCCCCCCCCAAAATTAAAAACGAAGTGATCCCTGAGGACCAGATTCCTCAACTGACCTTGAGAAAAAAAAAAAAAAAAAAAAAAAAAAAAACTTGTGGCCTTAAGCATCCAAAAAGGAAAGTATAACCAGAAAATTAATATAATCATTTAATTCCCCGAGACAAAAAGAAAAATTAAAAAGAGAGACCACTGTTGTTTTGCCTATCTTCAGTTTTTACTGGCAAGTGCATCTACTCTGTGGCTGCCACTGCTTTTGCCATCCTTCAAAGACCTGAGACTCAGCTTTCAACCCTCCAATATGGACTGAAGCCTCATGTCTCTCCAAGACCTCCAAACCTTCAATGCCAGATGGGTATGGCTGAAGAATTTCAGCTTGTGGGCTGAGCCAAGGCTACGGCCGGTTTCAGTCCTCTTCAAGAGCTATTAGACTGCCACTTGTTGGACTTTACCGAGGTATGTAGATTATGAGTAGTGCCAGTACAGGGAAGATCAAGTTAGGATGAGGTGGTTTTACTGGACCTCACTTTCTGTGGACCATGGGAAGGAAAAGGCACAAGTCACAGGTTGCAAGCACACAGCGACAAGAACTGATTGGCTGTTTGGGCTTGCTATGGGCGAGGAGCCTTCAAAACACCTTCTTAAGAAAAAACATGAGCATGCCTTTTTTAGCGCAAAAAGAAAAGAAAATCCTCTAATTTTGTATATTATATGATAGATAGGTACCTATACATGTATCTAAATTGAACCAACACAAAACCATATGAATAATATAAATATATACAAATAATATACTATATTATATATGTATATACTGGATGAGAAATCAGCAAACAGCGAACAACAAAAAGGAACTTGGAAAAAAAGACTGGAAACAGTGAAGTTTTTCCAAAAACACACATTAAAGGCTCGTCATCTTTGAAAAAACAAACTCCTAGGAAAGACTTAGAACAAAGTTGCAAGAGCAACACAGTATGTCTATTAGTGCATGAACTCAGGTGGGATTGCGGGCGCATGGAATAGAGGGAAATGACGTCTTAAATTTTATTTACGGAATGATGGTGTATGTGCATGGAAAAAAGTTTTACATATATAATAAAACAGGGCAAAATAAAGTTTAAAGACAATAGGTACATGTGCTGATATAAAATTACTCTTTGATATTGTTGCACATCAATAAGAATTAAGGAAAATGCAAGCATTAAAACCACTTTAAGATATCAATTCCACTCCAATAAGGCTCTGGCGCTAAGATCACAAGGAAACAAATGATACCAACATGCTGGCAGAGTCCTGTGCCGGGAAAGGCGGCAACACTCATCCACTTCTGGGGGCAAATGCCAAACTCATATAAACATTAATGGAAAGCATGTTGGAGAACACTTAAAAGACTCAAAATGACGCCTTAGCAGCCTGACCCAGCCATAATCACTCTCTGAGTTATATACCACAAGACTCATCCTACTCATGAAGATATATTGGTACATTCCATGTGTTACTGCAGCTCTCTTCACAACTAGTGAAAAACTACCAACTAACCCAAGTTCCCCTCATCTGCATCAGAGTGGATAGCGTACATCCTACACAATGGATGTTCTTCTATGCAGCGGTAAAGAAAGATTGACATTTGGGGCACTGGAGAGATGAGCCCTAGGTGGTCTGAAGAATTGCCAACTGCTCTTGCAGAGGCGCCTAGGGTTCGATCCCCAGCCCCCCCATGGCCGCTGAGAGATCACTTTAACTCCAGTTTCCAGGCGTAATCCGCGTTTTACCTCCTGTCTGACCTTTTGGGCATTTGACATGGACACGGGTGCACAAAAACTACATGCAGACCATACATGCGTACATTTACACAAAAAAATACAATTAAAAAATTTTTTTTAACATTAAAAAAAGAAAGATGACATCATGAAACTTCTGCACGGTTAAATGGATGGAATGGAAGATATTCATTTATTATTTTTTAGTTTTTTATTAATTTAACTCTTATTTCCCTGTATGTGTATTGTGAATGACTGTCCTGCATGCAAGTCTTGTGCACCCATGGTCCCGATGCAAAATGCTGCGGAGGTCAGAAGGGACCTGCTCTCCGGATTTCCCCTGGAACGGAGAGTTCTCCTGGAATTGGAGTCTTCCGAGCGGTCTCAGCCGCCATGTGGTGTGCTGGGGCATCGCAACCTGGGCTCCTCTGTAATAGGCGTCGGCGCTCGTTAACCTTCTTAGGCCATTCTCTTCCGCCCCAGAACGATATCTATTTAAGTGAAGTTAACACAGTTCCAGAAGAAAAGAAAAAGACCATAATGGAATCCCTCATTGTCCTTTTGTTGTCTTACTGCACCAACAAACACCTAGTTGTAAGGCCAACTGAAGCAACATATTAAGATTATATTTCCATGCATTGAAAAGAAATGTAGCTCTTCATATTGTGTAATCCCTTAGATAGGTTTCATATAGCTAACCTAACATTTATCTTTCAGGCTATGATTTCTTAGGCTATATGATGGTGTGGCATCGATATACATATATTTGAATAACATAAAGTTAAAATGGAAAAGAATGAGAATCAAGAAATTATTGCTTATGGCAAATAACCACACAAGGTTTTGTTTTCAGAAGATACTAATTATTTAGTATGGTGTGATGTTGCCAGGGCTGGTGTAACTTAGCCTTTCTGGGTGCCTAATGACCAAATTAATGCCACATACCAATTTGGACAAGGGTCATAAGGTATAGATGCTTGTCTTGCGCCTCTTCAGAGGTCAACTGAATTTCTCAGGGGACTAATGCAATCGGCTAGTTCTATGAAATTGTCCTTACAAAATGTCGGCGGTCACAGTCTTTCCTGGGTGTTACTGGAGGCTACTTTGGAGACCCACTACATGGGACTTCGCCAGCCCAGTTGTGTCTAGTCTATAAAGAGGAAGTCTGCTCATGCTTCAGAAACAGAAGCCCTGCACGATCTAGCAATGACCTGACTTTGTCTCAAGTGATTGGACTGGTAACAGGAAAATCCACAAGGAGCAGGGTCTCCCACTCTCTCCCCCCACAAAAACCCACAGGTGACCCCTTGCAGGACCAATCTATCAACTGCCTTGAGAAAAACAAAAACCTTCGGTTAATCTGTGCTTGGTGTGGCCTTAACCATCCAAAAGGATAAAGTATAACATAAATAAATAATCCAGTAAGCCTGTAGAAATTTGCTACTTTCAGACATAAACGTTGAGATCTTGTAAGAGAACAAAAAAGGAAAGAGAGAGAGAGAGAGAGAGCACTGAGATGAGAGAGAAGAGAGAGCAGAACTTGTTTTCCTGTCTTCAAATATCTGTCTACTGGCTGTACAGATATCATATCATGTGGCTGCACACTATCTTGTCATCTTCGTATGAAGATATGCGACACAGCTTTAACCCTCCAAATGGACTAAACATTCATTGTCTTCTCCAAGAATCCTCCAAGCCTTTCAATGCAGATTGTGGCACTACCTGAGATACCAGCTGTGTTCGTACTGAGCAGCTACTGGGATTTCAGCCCTCAGCAGATATAGACTTGCTGTTTGGTTGTGGGAACCTACCCTACGTACTGCGGTGCATGGAGGCCCAGTGCGAGGAAGATCAAAACAATATGCATGGCTTGCTGGGACCTCTTTTGAGTAGACCATCTGGAGGGTAGAGGGACCCCAGTGTGAAGCTACGGGGGCAGGATTATGGTTGTTGAGATTGCCAAGGAGGAAACCTTCAAGCATTTTCTTGGGGGGAAAACATGCATGTCTTTTAGCAAGAAAAAAAAAAGAAAGAAAGAAAGAAAAACAAGAACGCGAAAGAAAGACCAGAAGAAAATCTTCAATCTCAGGTGCATGTGTATGCAGTATGTATGATATGCTATATTTTGTATGGCTATAATATTCTTTATTGTATATATTTATGTTATATTATGATATAATCTAATAAAATATATTACATATAGATATAACAAAAAGGCGAAAAAGAGAACAACAACAACAAAAAGAATGGGGAATAAATGACTTGAAATATGAAGCTCTCCCCCAAATACACATAAGCATCTGCTTTAAAAAAATACACAACATTCTGCGAAAGACTCAGAAAAAGATTGAAGACATATTATGGCAGAGTTCAAGGGACTCAGGTGCGGTGGGGAGCAGGGAGGGAAGTGACTCTAAAACTGACTTGAGAAATGACTGTATATATGTATGGAAATAGTTTATTCATAACACAAATAAATTTCAAAAAAATATACACTGAAATTCTCGAGTCCGGGGACTTTAAAAGGGTTGCATGATATCTATGCCCCCTCCTGGTCCATGTCAGTCAATCCTTTCCCTCATCTTAAGATAATGAGTTGCATGAAGAAGAACTGCAAAATAACTAGTCACCCAGAGCAGCAGGTGTCTCCAGAGTCTAAATTGCTCAAGGACTGCTATTCCCTTCTCACATCTCAGTAAGGGGAACAAGAGCCATGGACTAGACCAGATGGAGGAGAAGGGAGTAGAGAGAAGAGGGAGATTCAAAACTTGAGAGTGGCCCACAACTTAACAACTGGCAATCAAGGTGTGTGTGGTGGTGTTGTGCTCGTGTGTGTGATGTATGTGTGTGTGTGTGTGTGTGTGTGTGTGTGTGTTTTCCACAGACCAAGCACAAGCTTCCACGATTAGGAACCCGCTATGAATCTTGAAGAAGATTCTACCCCCCAAAAGTTTGCTGCTTGGGATGACTCAGAAGAGGCCTCACTGGGCCATCAGAGGCAGATGGTAAGAGATTATGAGTAGCTGTTCAGTGTTGCCTGGGATCCTGAACTTCAGTGGAAGATCCCCACTGGGGAAGAAGCCCTGTACAGGACATCTTTGAGAAGCCCACAGACAGTTAGTTCACTGTGAATGCAAACTGCACCCTAAATAGGAGGCCCAAACAGGACTGATATATTCAGTGAGGCCTCCATATCCTTTAAGTCTCCTCACTGCCTTTCCAGCCTCTCCTAAATGGACCAGAGCCACAACAACAAAGGGGAAAGGGTTAGACAAAGTCCAAAGCTGCCCTCCTTGCTTCTTCACTGCAGGATTCTCTGGCTGAGACTGTTAGAAAGTGAGAAGGATGAAGAGGGCTTGTACTGATGCAGAAGTTTATTGAGTATAATGATGTTATATCTCCATAAACTACCATAAATTCAAGGTATCTGTATCAATAAGGGTTCTCTAGAGGAACTGAACCAAAAGAATGAATTTACATTAAGAAAAGATTGATTAGATCGGCTTATATGATATTGTCTGGGTAGTCCAACAATGGATGTCTTCACACTGGAAAGGTTGAGAATCCAGTAGCTGCTCAGTCCAGGAGGCTGTGTGGCTCAGCAGTGCCAATCTGACACTGACGACCTGAAGTATCCCTGGACAGCTACTGGTCTTCAGTCTCTTGAATTCAAAGCAGCTGGGCTCTAATATCATCAAATATCATCAAAGGAATGTAACAGCAGCATAGGTGGTGACAGCCAAGCAGATGAGCTAGCCGGTGGGACCTTCAGCAACGAGACAAAAAGCAGAGCTTTTTCCCTAGGACCCCCTCTTGTTTGGGTCACCATTTAAAGGAGTCACGCAAATTTAGGATGGGTATTTCCATTCCAGATAACCTGATTAAGAAAATCCCTCATGGTGTTCCCTGAAGTTTGTCACTTAGCTGATTCCAGATCCAGCCAAGGTGATGACCAAGCTTAACCACCACAGTATCTTAAGTTAACGTGGACTTCCTGAGCCGGGCTGTAGCTGAGTTAGTAGATTGCCTGCCTCACATACACAAAACCCTGGATTTGAATCCCCAAACCACACAAAAGAGACATGGCAGAACATGCCTGAAATCCTGATGCTTGGGAACTGAAGGTCAGGAAGAGAAGCAGTTCAAGGCTGTCCTTGGCTACAGAGAGGTTTGAGGTGAACCCAGGCTTCATGAGAATTTGTCTGGAAAATAAAAATGTCCTTACCATACCAAGTCACTAAATATCATAACTTAGCCATACAGCACTGCAGGGTGCTGTTTGTTTCCCCTGTGACCTGGAGCCATGGCCGCCTGCTATTGCCCAGGAAAGGATCAAACTTCAAAATTCTAACTACAGTTCCTGCTGAATGCCTATCACATTCACACCACAGTAGAGTCTAAAAGTTGCAAATCAGAGAAATATTTTATTATAAAAACATTTTAACACTCAAAGTTGAAATTTTTTACCGTGATCATCAGTGTCTTTACCACCTAGATTTTTGCATTACTGCATACTTCACTATCTCTGTCCATTAAGTGATCCAGCTTAATTTTAAGCATTTCAAAGTGAATTGCAGGCAACAGTCTATATTCAGTCTACATCCACTTGATCATGCATTTTCTAGAGTTCAGTACATATTTTTTTGTTGAAACTTTACATACACTGAAAGGAATATATCTTAATCATATATTTTCTGAATTTTGACAAATGTGCAAATACCTGAAAACAAATTCTATCAAATAAAAGATAGATCTAATAACAAAAGTTCACTCATGCATGCTTTCGGTCCATCCTCACCCCTATTCCTTTAGATTCTTTTATTTATTATTTACTTATTCATTTATTTATTTTCACAACATTAAATTGTTTCACAAATTTGAGAATTCCATAGAAATGGAATCACCTCCTGATAATTTCTCAGAATAAAGCTTCCTTCATTCAGCAAAATGCTTTCATTCATGTGGCTGCACATATCAATAATCCTTTTATTTTTATTGCTGAGAAGTATTCCATGCTGAGTTAACTGTAGTTTACTTCTTGTGCTACTCTTTATGAATACCAGAATAATTTGCAGTTTGGGGCTACTTGGAATAAAGCTGTTTGTTGTGTTATTCTATAACTATCTCACTAACATTAAGTGAAAACCTAACATTGGTACCACTGTCATGTGGGAAAGATATATGCTAATTTTATAAGAAATTTTTCCAAGCAATTGCACTGTTTAATACTTCTGCCAGCAATCATAGAGTTCCACTGGATCCACATCCTGGCCAAGGATTGGCATATTCAGTCTTTCCAAAGGAATTCACTTGTGTGTGTGTGTGTGTGTGTGTGTGTGTGTGTGTGTGTGTAGTAATGTTTTAAGGTTTTCATTCACATTTCCTATTGACTAAAGATCCTGAGACCTTTGTCCTAAATGTGTATAATTGTTGAAGTATCTTAGATTCTTTCTCATGTCTCCTACTATCCTCCCCTCTTGAGCTATTTCTTCCCCTTTTAAAAAATACTTTTATTGATGAATTGTGTGTTTCATTCATTATCTTTCTATCCAGTTTAGACACATACCACTTTCCCTGCCCCCCATCCCAACCCTGTTCATATATTCTGCCATACATGTCTTGAATCTTTCTCTCAGTCTTTCCAAAGTTTTTTTTCCCTGCAGAGGCTTGCTGTTTTGGGCGGAGTTTAACTGTGTAATTCATTTCTTTAACCCAGTATTTATGTTGTTGTTTTTCCCTCCCCTTTGTATTGCTCTAACAGATACCTATATAATTGTTATATATGCATAAAAATTATGACCTCTGAGAAAAAACTGTATGTTAATTCCAAAATATGTTTAGGAATTCACATTTCTATGCATTAATTATATTACTCTAAAACATGAATACAGCGGCTGGAGAGATGGCCTAGCGGTTAAGAGCGCCAACCGCTCTTACAGAGGACCCGGGTTCGATCCCCAGCACCCACACGGCGGCCGAGAACCGTCTGAAACTCCAATTCCAGGAGAACTCCAGTTCCAGGGGAATCCGATACCCTCTTCTGACCTCCGAGGCATTGCACGACACGGGTGCACAAACTTGCATGCAGACAGTACAATGATTCACATACAGAAATAAATGTCGGGCGTGGTGGCACACACCTTTAATCCTAGCACTTGGGAGGCAGAGGCACGCGGATCTCTGTGATTTTGAGGCCAGCCTGGTCTACAGAGTGAGTTCCAGGACAGCCAGAGCTGCAGGGAGACCCTGTCTCAAAAAGCCCCCCCCCAAAAAAAAAAACAAAAAAACCCCAAAAAAAACCAAAAACATGAATACATATCTTCCACCCATATACAGTAATTACAGAGTCTGAAAATAAGTGGTAGGTCAATTCTAGAGCACAGGTGCTTTCAGATAAAAAGAAATGTAACAATAATGTTGTTCAGCTTGCCTTTCAACTGGGGATTTGTTGTTAGCACCCACAAATGAGGGAAACCATTCCCCCTAATTTTGTGTTTTATAGGGACTGTTTACTTCACTTAGCATAATGGCATCGAGGTTCCATACACATTTACCTGACAATTTAATTTTTCATTTATTCTCTTATACGCCTGACAAGAACCTCCATTGTGTAGATGTTACCACATTTTTTGTCATCCACAATCTACTTGAGGGGCATTCTGGGGTTCCAGTTTCTAGCTTTACATTATTGTGAAAGAACTTCATATACAATTATAGATGTGCATGTATCTCCAGTAGGATTGTGCTTATGGGTATTATCCGCAGGAGTGGTTATGACTGGGTCAGGTCGGGTAAGCGCTCATTTGAGTTCTTTTAGGGTTCTCTACACTGATTTTTCCCACAGAGGTTGGTACAAGTTTACATTCCCACAGCAGTGGATGGTGTTCACTCTTTCCCCTACAACCTGTCAGGCATTTGTATCATTTTGTTTTTCTTGATTCCTTTAGCGCAGCTTTACAGTGTGAATGATATGGAAAAGTGGTTTTATAATTTGATTTTCCTTAATTATTAATGATGTTTGAAGACCTTTTTAAGATGTTACTCCAAGCCCATCTTTATTTCCTCACTGAGTCTCTGTTCAGACTCTCTTTTTACTCCATCTTTTGAGTAGGTTCATTTGTTTTCTTTGTTTTTTTTTTAATGTTATTTTTTTTTTTATTCTCATTTTTTTTTTTTTTTATTTTTTAATTTTTAATTTTAATTTTATTTTATTTTACTTGAATGCCTCTTGTGCACTTTCGTACATTCACTTTTGCTCCAATTCAGATTCAGGCATTTTCCTTTCCCTTCCCCCCTACCCCCACCCATCCCAGACATGTATTCTGCCAATAACTGTACTTCATCTTTTTCGTATTGTTTTTTTTTTCCTTTTTAGCTATAAGTGATAATCCTGAGTAACAAGCATCCTTCGTGCAAAAGCCAATCTACAGGCTTGTTGGGGTCAAACCCACAGCCCAAGCCCCACCAACAGCTGGAGGGGTGACATGTTTCCATCAAGTTGATCAAAATGAGTGTCCAGACTAAAAAGGTAAGGGCCCTTGACTTTGCTAAGTATGGGATACCTAGCAGGGGAGAGGCGATAAGACCCTGCTGTCACGAAGACACTGAACGTTAACCACGGGAAGGAGATGTAATAGAGACTAGCAACATGGCAGTGTGTACAGTATGGCCTCTGAGAATCCAGAGAGCGTTACCAAAAAGAGGCCACTAAAACAATAAAAGCAAACTAAACGGTTCTCCTGAGTCAAAGCACAGACTCCAACGTCAGCACCAAGCTAACACCTCACCTGCCTGGGAAATACCTAGTAGTGCAGCGGAGGCAGCCAGTATGTCTGTTAAAATCCCAAAATCTAATTGGGCTATGGCTCTCTCCATTGGAGGAACTACCCATGGACTGAATGCCAACACACGCTTCACATCCTTTACAGGTTAGGAGAATATTATAAGCCACAGTAAGACCTTGTCATATTTAACAAGGGGGAAAAAATGTAATTCAAATGGATTAAAACATATCATCCAAACCATTATGTGTTCTATGCCAAAAGTAAACCACCATAACAATTAGTTTTCCTTTTTTTTTGTGTAAGTCTATATATTCATGGACACTTAAATGCTGCGTGTAGTGAATATCACTGTGGTGAATATTTCCTCTGTGGGTTTTCTCTTCACTCCTTGGATTCATCTCTTTCACTTGTACAGAGCTTTTGAGTTTATGAGTCCCTTTTCAATTGCTTGAACCTCTATTTCCTGCCTGCTGCTGCTCTTGATTTAGAAAGTCTTTTCCTGCACCTATCGTCTTGTAGGTTGTTGCAACTTTTTCTTCTATCACTGTTCAGGTTTCGGGTTTTCACATTGAGATCTTTGAATTCACTTGGAGTTGATTTTGTCCAGGGGTTAGAGGTAGCGTGGTTTAATTTTGTTCTTCTACAAATGGGATCCAGTTTTGCTAGCAACACTTTTGGGCTGAGAGCATAGCCTTCCTCCATTGAGCCTTTTTTAGCTCCTTTGTTTGATAATATGAGGCTAGCTGAATCCGTATGTGCTCAAGTTTGCATTCTTCATTTTTGTTCCATTTAGGTTCAACAGTGGTTTTGTTTATGTGCCAGTATCCGAGGGTTTATGGTTTTTTTTTTTTGTTTATGACCTTAGCCCTGTAGAGTGGTTTTGATGTCTGGTATAGAGATTCCCCCTGTATTGCTCTTTTCACTCAGGTCCTTTGGCTATCTCCGTGGGTCTTCTGTTTATCCAGTATGAACTTTAAGGACTTTTTTCTTTTTTCCAGGATCATGTGAGGAAAGTTCTTGGGGATTTTGGATTGCTTGAGTGTGTATATTTAATTTGGGTATAATTAACCAATTATCCTTAATATTAATTTTTTCTATATCCATGGAATACAATGGGAGGGGTCTTTCCATCTATTGATATCTTGATTATCTAATCTCCTTCTTAAGGGGTTTATAATTTTGTTCTTAGAGGGTCTTGATGGCTTTGGTTAGGCTTGTTCCTAAGGGATATTTTATTGTATTTTGGAGGACATATTGTGAGTGGGAAGGTTCTCCTTGTATTCCTTCTTTTTTTTTTTTTTTTTTTTGTTTGTTGTTGGTGTAAGGAGAGGTTACTGATTTTTCTAGGATTATTTCAATGTATCATTGACCCTTTAACTGATAACTCCTGTGTAAATCATTTTCTAGGAGTTTTCTAGTAAGTTTTTAGCATCCCTTATGGAAATCTATAAATATAGTCGTAGCAAGGAGGGGATAGTTTTGACTTCGCTCTATTTCAAATTTAACAGATACTCCCTTTAATATTTCCTTTTCCTTCCTATTGCCCTAGCCAGTGTTTCAATAACTATATCGAAGAGGAGTGGACAGGTGGCAGCCTCTGCCTGAGTGCTCTTAAGGGGAATCCATTTCTAACTTTTCTCCATTTAGAACGATGTTTGCCATTGGTTTGTTGTTTATAGTTTTAATTATGTTGAAGTTTGTTCCCTCCAGTCAAATTCTCTATAGGACTTTAAGCATGAAGGATGTTGGATTTCTTTCGTATTGAGGCTTTTTCTGACATCAAAATTGAATTGATACATGTGCTTTTTGTCTTCAGTCCATTTTTATGTTTTATAATATTTACTGATATTTTGCATGTTTTCAAACAATGCCCTGCATCTCTCTGAGGCTGATGCAAATCCAACTTGGTCATTGATGGATCATCTTTATGTGACTGTTGGATACTGTTATGAGAGTTGTTGCGCGCAAGTAGATTTTGTTAGAATTGTCTCTGAGTTCCTCTAATGGATGGGTCTATAGTATTTCTTATTTTTGGTTTGTCTTTGCTGTGTTTTTTGGATATTACAGTGAAATGCGGCATTCATAGAAGGAATTTCTTTGGAGAGACTTTTACTCTTTAGCTTGTATTCCTTCTGAACACGTCTTTTGAGAGTTAATAATGGTTGTAAGACTCTCTAAATGTTTTCTGTAGAATGTTCTGGATTGTGAAAACCAACTGGTGCCTTGGGCCTTTTTTTTAGTCGGGAGGTCTCATTACATTCTCAATTTCATCAAATAATAATTTGGTTCGTTTAAGCTTATTGTCAATCTTTCCGTTGGGTTTCCCAGGAGTTTACAGATTATACCCATCCATTTTCTCTAGGATTTTCAAAATTTAAGTCAGCAAGTCAAACAGGTTTCTTGAAGGTAATCCCCATATAGAATTGCCTGGATATTCATTGTCTGTTGTGATATTTCTCCTTTAATACATAGGAATACTATTTTGTTGGAGTTGCTCTTTCTTTCTTTTGGTTACTGGACTAGAGGTATGTCTATCTTCTTTATTCTTTCAAAAGAACCAACTTTTGTTTCACTGATTTTTTTTGTATTGTTTTCCTTTGGTTTCTATTCAATTGATTTCTTTATTTCTATTTTGCATTGATTCTGCCTCTGCATTTTTGTTATTTCTTCCTGTTCTGTTTATGCATTTAGGGTTCTTTTGTTCTTGTCTTTTCAGTGTTTTTAGATGCAATGTTAGGTCATTTATTTGTGCTTTTTACTTTTCCTTTTCTTTTTTTAAACTTGTTTTTTTATTTTAATTTAAGGTGCCACCCAGGGCTATCAGACACTTCCCTCTTAGGAAGTGCTCTTAAGGGCAACTCCCATAGGTTTTTTGTTTTGTACTGTCATTGTTGTTTAGGCCAAGTAATGTTTTCATTTCTTTCTTTAGTTCTCATTCCTTGACCAAATTCATCAATTCAGGGTGTGTGTTGTTTATTAGTCCTCCAATATGTTTCCTATATTTAAAGGGAATGCTTCTGTTGTTTTTACATTTAGGATGATATTGGTTGTGGGTATATGACTTTGATTACATAGAGTATATGGCTTTGATTACATTGAGAATGATCCCCTCCAATCCATTCCCTCTAAGGACTATTAAGCATGAAGGGATGCTGGATTATTGTCAAATGTTCTTTCTGTGTCAGTTGAGATGGTGGTGTAGTGGATTTTATGTCCCCTTTTGGGGAAAAAAGTTTATCCACCCCCCCATGATTTTTAATTTTTTTGCCCCCTTTTGAGAAAAATTGAATATCGGTATATGATTTTTATATGTTGAAGCCATCCCTGACAATCATCTGTATGAATCCAACTGGTCACTGATGGTTGATATTCCTTTGATGTGGGTCTGTATGCAATTTGAGAGTATTTTGTTGAGAAATTTAGGCATCTGTGTTCAATTAGGAGATGGGTTCCTATAGTTCTCCTTTTTGGTTGTTTTTTTTTTTTTTTTTTTTTTTTTTATAGTTTTCTTTTTTGGCTTCATAGAAGGAAATTTGGGAGAATTCCATTCTGCTTTCTATCCCTTCCTAAATCAATTTGAATAATATGGTTTGTCTTTTTGAAATGTTTTTATAGAATCCTGCCGTGAAACCTCCTGGGCCTGGGCTTTTTTTGGTTGGAGGGTTTCACTTAATACCCTCTTCAAAAATTCTCATATATTTATGGGGTTCTGTTTCAAGCCTGTCAGATCTCTTCTTGGTCTGAGTTTGTAGATTTCTTTCCAGTGAATTCAGACTATTCATCCCATTTCTTCTAGGTTTTTAAGCTTGGTAGAGTATAGGTTTTTGAAGTTATTTACCATGGTAATGAAAATTTTTCTGGATCTTTCCTTGTCTTGTGTGTGATACATTTCACTTTTCATCGACGGATTGTTTATTGATATTGGAGTTGTTTCCTTCTATCTTTTGGTTAATTGGGCTAAAGGTCTGCTCTATTCTCTGTTTATTTTTCCAAAGAAACAACATTTTGGATTCTTGATTCTTTTGTGGCTGTTTTCTTTGTTCTATTTCATTAGATTTCTCTCTGATTTTTGTTATTTCTTCCTGCCTGTTGGGTTTTAGGTTCATCTGTTGTTGCCTCTCAAGTTTTTAAGCTGTAGTGTTAGATCATTCACTTGTGCTCTTTCTATTTTTCTAATGTAGAGCACCCAGGGCTATAAACTTACCTCTCAGGACTGCTTTTAAAGTATCCATAGGTTTTGTTTAGTTCCTGGAATGCTTTAATTCTTTCTTTTTCTCTCTCTTGACCCATTCATTATTCAAGAGTGTGTTGTTAAGTCTCCATGTGTTCTTGTAGATAGAGGGCTTACCCTGGTGTTGAAATGAGCTTTTTGCGTTGTGTTCTGATATAAATGTATGAAATTATTTAAATCTTTTTGAATTTGTGTAGGTTTTTTCTGTGTCCCAGATGTGGTCAATTTTGGAGAATGTTCCCTGGGGTGCTGAGAGTGAAGAAAGTGTATTCTTCTGGTATTAGGGGTGGAAATATTCGGTATATGTTTCTGTGAGTTGCATTTTGTATCATATCATTCCACAGTTCAGATGTCTCCTGATTTAATCTTTGTCTATTGACTTGTCTAAAGGCCTCAGTGGGGTATTGAAATCCCTCTACTATGAGTGTACTGGGGTTAATGTGTGTCTTGTGATCCTGGAGAATTGCTTCTTTTATAAGTTTGTGCACCAGGGTTTGGTGCATATATATTACATAATTGTGAACTTCTGGTGGCCCAATTTGTTCCTTTGATAAAAATGTAATGGCCCTGTTTGTCTCTTCTAATTAATTTGACTCTGAGGTTTATTTTGTCTGATATTAGAATAGCCACTCCTGCTTGTTTCTTGATACCATTTGCTTGGAATATTTTTTCCATCCTTTCATTTTAAGGTGGAGCCTTTCCTTGAAGGTAAGATATGTTTCTTGTAGACAGCATATCAATGGGTTCTCGTTCCTAATCCAATCTCCCAGTCTATGTCTTTTGATTGGGGAGTTTAGCCCATTAATATTTAAGGTTATGACTGATAGGTTTGTGTTGCTTCCTTTCACCTTATTATCCATTTGTGATTTTGGTAGTTGCCTGGGGATGGTTGCTCCTTTCTTCTGTCCTTTGAATTGCTTCAAGTATTCTCTGAAGGGTTGGTTTTCCGGACATGTATTCTTTCATCTTGTTTATGTCATGGAAGATTTCTTGCTCTCTAACTCTTCCCTTTCTGTTCTGATGGTTCTCTAAAGAATCCACTTGGACACTCCTGTGCTTCAGATGGTCTTGGGAAATCCCTGATCTACTTTTTCAAATTGCCTGGGGGTAGTTGTTCCTCACCTCTGTCCTTTGAATTGCTTCAAGTGTTCTCTGAAATGTTGGTTTTCCAGACCTGTATTCTTTCATCTTGTTTATGTCATGGAAGAAATTTCTTTATCCTTCAACTGGAATTCACATTTTTTTTTGCTGGGTATAGTAACCTGGGTTGGCATTTATAGTCATTCAGCACTGGGGATGCTTTGGTCCACATTCTTCTTGCTTCCATAGTTTGCACTGAGAAGTCAGTTGTAAGTCTGATAGGTTCCCCCTTATGTGTAACTTGTCGCTTTTCTCTTGTGGCTTTCAGCTTTTCTCTTTGTTTTGTGCATCTAGCATTTTAACTATGATATGGCATGGGGAGTTTCTTTTCTCATCTTGTCTATTTGGTGTTATATGTGCTTCTTGTATTTGTATGGGTTTGTATTTTTTAAGTTTGGGTAAATTTTCATCTATTTTTCTGTTAAAGATCTGATCAATGCCATTCTCTTGGGATTCTTCTCCTTTCTCTATCTCTGTGATGCATAAGTTTGATCTTTTCTTTTTTATTTTATTTTATTTGTATGTGTATGAATGTACTGTCTGCATGTAGGTTTGTGCACCCATGTCATGCAATGATGCAGAGGTCAGAAGAGGGTGTCGGATTCCCCTGGGAACTGGAGTTCTCCTGGAATTGGAGTTTCGGACAGTTCTCGGCCACCATGTGGGTGCTGGGGATCGAACCCGGGTCCTCTGCAAGAGTGGTCAGCGTTCTTAACTGCTAGACCATCTCTCCAGCCCAAGTTTGATCTTTTCATAGTATCTCACATTTCCTGGGTATTCCACTCTTGTGTAGTTTTAATTTTTTTGTAGTGTTTACTTGGGCTTTTTAGTTGTTCTGTGTTATCTTCCAGGTCTGAAATTCTTTTTCTGCTTCCTCCATTCTGCTTCTGAGGCTTTTTCCTATTCTTTCCTCTTGATTGGATGAGTGTTCAATTTCCTTTTTCATTTCATCCCGTGTTTTCTTTAGTATTTCCATTTCCTTTTGGACATTTTCAATCTCTTCTTGTTGCTCCTTGCTTTGCTGGTTGGTTTTCTTTTTCATTTCAGCATGGGATCTTTTCAGTGTTTCCACTTCCTTCTGGAGCTTGTAATTTTCTCCCTCTAGCTCTTTCTGGAGTTTGTCATTTTTCTCCTTTTAGTTCTTTCAGAAGTTTGTCATTCTTTGCCTCTAGGTCCTTGCTGAGTTTTTCATTTTCTTCCTAGTTCTATTATTTCTTTAAATATATCTGCTATTGTTTTTCTATAGTCTGGGTCCTGGTCTACCTCCAGGGAGGTCCCATTGTGGGGATTCTCCACAGGCTTGGTAGAATTTAGTGTGGAATTATTCTGCACTTTTCCCATATTTTTCTTTCATCGTGTTCTTTGCATGTGGGTTTCCTTTTGTCTGTATTCCGATGCAAATCTCAAATGCCTCTTCACTGTGTTGAAGGATTGCTTTTTTTGATTCTTTCAGATGCCTTCCTTGTGTTCTCCTTTTCTATGCAGTGTTGACTTGTCTAGATTTTAGACTTTCAATTTTTTCTATATATTGGAAGGCATAGCTCACTCTTCCCTTTCTATTCTGCAAGAACTGGGTGGGTAACAACCCAGATGACACCCTCTGTGCACTGTACTCCCTCTGGTGCCAGCCAGTTCCTCTAGGTTGGTTGTAGGGCTTACTGGACACCCCCCCTGGAATTCCAGTTGGCAGGGGTGGGAGGGGGATTTGCCTGCATAGCCTGCACCTGGGCTGGTCTGGCAGAGGCCAGCCACCTCTATGCACTGCAGGCAGGCAGAAACTCCCTCCAGTGTAAGTTTAATCTTGTCCTCTTAAGAATTTGAGATTGGTTCAGTCTATCCTGGCAAAACAGCTTTTTTACCAGACTCTTGAATGTCTTGCTAAGCAGCTCCAGAATCTGACTTTACATGAAATCTTGAAAACTAATGTTTAGCCTTTAATCCCTACTTTAGTACCAATTTAGGCAAGACAACAAATTTCTATCATCTTATAATAATAGTTAATCTGTGTTTTCTTTCCCTTACCATCTCTCATATAGTAGTGTGTTTATGAGGTACAGATGTTTGCAGGAGCTGAACATAGAAGGGGGCTTTGGAGACCCACTGATCTAATCCCTTCCCTTAGCAGAGGAGACTCCAGTAATAGAAGAGCTTAACTAGTATCTGGTTCACTGCTCAGAAATCATATTTTATAACCTCTACTCTGCCAGGTAGATGAGAATTAAGGCCCCACTTTTCTCCAATCTCTCTGCCATGACTGAACCCATGCTTCAGTGTTTGTGGTGCTGAGTCTTTGAGCTGCACTGTGATAGGGAACACAGTGCCTTCCCAAACAGCCTTGCCAGACCTCCAGCCCCATGATACTGACTGAGTTGCCATTCCTCTGAGCAGCTTTCCCTGCATAAGAAGAATTGGTTTGCAAGGCTCCATCTACTCTATGAGTCAGCTGAGTGGGCAGTTCTGAAGTCAGAGGTCAATTGTCTGACAGCCTAGGGGAGTGGACCACAGGATTTAGTCACCAGAAGTGGGAAAGTTTGTTGTCTCCCCTGAGCTCTGCCTCCATTAACAATGGCTTTCTTTAAAATTGTGCATTTTAGGGGAGGTTCTTTGCTTCTTGTTTTTTTTTTTTTTTTTTTTTTGTTTTTGTTTTTTCTTTTCAAGACAGGGTCTCCCTGTAGCCCCAGCTGTCCTGGAACTCACTCTGTAGACCAGGCTGGCCTTGAACTTACAAAGATCTGCCTCTGCCTCCCAAGTGCTAGGATTAAAGGCGTGCGCCACCACGCCCGGCTACCTTTGCTTCTTGTTTTGCTGAAGGACTAGCCAGAAAGGGCAGACAGAGCTACCCAAGGGTGAGTACTGGTACAGGCGGCAGTGGCCAGTGACAGAGCAGCCACTGGGTAAAATGGTCTCAGCTTTGCCTGTCCTGGGACCCAGGGCTCTGGTCACTTAAAGGTCCTCCATACAGTGTTTCCATAGGGGAGGAGGAACTGCAGAGTTTCCTCATACCTCTGTGGGTGTGGCTCTCAGGTAACGCAGTTTATTCTGTTGTTTTACAGTCTTCTCATGGTTTATCAGAGGAAGAAACTTGTCTAGAATAACACAGCCAGAGATAGCAGGAGTGTTTTTCAAGCAATCTATGATGAGAAATCTCCCCACAAATCTGTAGATGAGGGTTAGAGTGTTGACCTCTCATTGAAACAAATCAAATTGACACTTAATGAAATGCAGTTGTTCATCTCATGCAGCCCCAGGAAGAGGCACTTGTCTACAGCTAATCAGTTATTGAAATTCTTCTATCCCAGTACCATGTGATCAGAATTCACTTGAAGGAGAGAAGGCTCCAGGGATACTGAGGAGGACTTCTCCCAGTCATTTGACTCATATTAAATATGGGCTCCTCCACCTCACTCAGGCAGGGTTCATGCTGCTCTGCCTCAGGAAGGACATCTCATTTTAGGTTTTTAGATATCCGAAATACCTTGGATTCTTGTTAAGGTGAACTGGTTTGAAGTTACCTTCTCCCAAGATTTGTTGAGGACACAATTCCCCAACTGAGACTCCCTCTCTCCAGGCATGTTGACAACTAAAGCTATCCAGCACAGTAGGGTGATCTAGGGAAGGTGAGGCCAAGCTCTTAGCCTTCTCTGATGCCTTCTCATCTCTCATTGCCTCTTCAACTTTCTGATCTCAATATGTGTGTGTGTGTGTGTGTGTGTGTGTGTGTGTGTGTGTGTGTGTGTGTAGGTAGAGGTCTTAAAATATTAGCATTTTATATTTTCTTAGGTTTAAGGTGTATTTAAAGAGCAAAGACCTTCCCTGAGGCTTATTGTGAACCCAAGCATCTTTCTATCTCTGGGGCCCTGTTTTTCCTGCCCCTTAGAAGCAATTACTTTCCAATGTATTTTCCTCTGTTTGTTGCATCCAAATCTCTAAATATATCTCATTTCCTTTACATTTGGGGTATGGTATATAAACATTCTCTAATTTCCCCTTCATCTCTTTTTTGTGCACATGTGTAAGTTCTGTCCTCTATCCTACCCTCTGCCTGAAGCTGGATCACTTTGGTTGTTCGATATTCAGTATTTGCTTTTACAACTATATATAAATACAATCCATAGTAGAGCCATAAATGTGTACTATGGTAATTTTTTCCTTTCTGGCACAATTTTTGCTTTCTCTGGAGCTAATAATTATTTTCCAAGTTGCTTTCATTCTTTATGCAGTTATTAACTCATTCCCAACCTCTCCTTATTGCTTGATTTTTAATACTAAGTCATAGCAATTATTCTATAAATTTTATCTGTATGGAAGTGTCACGTCTAGAAATGTCTTCTTTTATGTAGAGTGGTCAGTCTCTAGTGACTGTAATATTGACAACATGCAGTCTCCTTGTACTGTAAACTTGGGCATTAATTTGAACTTTTACTGGTAAGGACCTCTATTTCTTGGGTCCTCTGGCCTTTTAACATTTCTGTTACATAAGGCTGGAGAGATGACTCATCAGTTAAGAGCACCTGCTACTCTTTCAGAGGCCTGCTGTTTGATTCCTAGCACCCATGTCAGGTGGTCTAACTCCAGAGATATGATTTCCTCTGCTGACCTCTGTGGTATACCTACATACAGTCACACATGCATACAATTTAGAACAGTTTCTCGCACCCTTTCATTTTGGTGAATTATATCCTCCAGTAAGTTTCTTTTTTATTTTTTATTTTATTTATTTTTGTATGTGTATAAATGTACTGTCTGCATGCAAGTTTCTGCACCTGTGTCGTGCAATGCCACGGAGGTCAGAAGAGGGTGTCGGATTCTCCTGGAACTGGAGTTCTCCTGGAATTGGAGTTTCAGATGGTTCTCAGCCGCCATGTGGGTGCTGGGGATCGAACCCGGGTCCTCTGTAAGAGTGATCGGTGCTCTTAACTGCTAGACCATCTCTCAATCCCCTCCTCCAGTAACTTTCTAAAGAAAGGATGTATTGAAACATTTCTGAAAATGACTATATTTTTCATTACTGTTATCCCATTGGGTTGGATATAGAATTTTAAATTAGAAATATTTTTCTCTTCAGAATTTGAAACTATTTTCTTGGTGTTGCTGTTGAGAGGCCTGAAATCATTTCAATTTTGACTTTTTTGAATACTTCAGAAATGTCTGGAATATTTTGTGATCTTCTCTTCATCTTATTTTCCACATATTAAGGATGGCATGCCTTGGTGTGAATTTCATGTGTTTCAACTTGGGAAATGTCTTTAGTTTTTGTTTTCGTGTATGTGAATGTGTCAGTTTTCTTCCTGTCTTTGTCTTGAACTCTGATCACTGAGGTACTGGACATCTTTTAGTTTTCCTGTCTCTTTGCTTCTGTGTTTTAGCCTTTGCTTGTCAGCTTTATTCTGGAGCAAATAAAGGGGTTACAATGAACTTTGTCCTCTCGTCCTTCTAATGAGAATATTTTTAAAAGACCCTCTGTAGCATCTTAAATTTCCAATGGCTTTCTTATTTTCAGAATTGAGTTTTTGTCTCATGAAAACAGCTTTTATCTCTTTGAGGATGCATGCCATGGTTGAAGGTTTTATCTCCTAGAATCTTCCATTCAGGTTGCTTTGTTTGTTGGCTCTGATCTGTGCTACTCATGCTGGAGCTTTGCTCAGATGTCTGGTGACCCTTAGTATCTGTTTCTGCTAAAAAGTGGAACACAGAAATGCTAAAAGCTGATGAAATCTCTGGGTTGTTGTTCACTTGCAAGCTGAGCTGGCTGGGTCAGTTCTGGGCTTGTCAGCTGTTCTCACGCCATCATCTTCAGAACGTTGTGCTGGGAATGGTGAAATTCTCCTACAGAGGAGTCTTCTTCCCTCTTGCCTCAGTGATTGCTACTCTCCTTGGAACAGAGTCAGAGGAGAACTGTTAGGCTCTCAGCATTCAGGATGGAAATGATCCTTTGTGTGTCTTGTTTCGGCACTCTGTGTGGACTCAAGAGACCTTACACTTACCTTGCAGAGAAGAAGCCTCTAGTCTGCCACAATGAAAGCTGTGGGAACTACTTGCTACTTCAGTAAAATTTAACTGAAGGCATCCCTATTTCATGATTACTTTTGTTTTTGCCTACAGAGCTAAATTGTATTGCCAACTTGAGTTTTGAGGGATTGCATTTGCTTTCTTATTTCTGGTTTACAACTCAGCCTACTTTGCCCCACCATGGGCAGGTATCAGTTCTGCATTCCTTCTCACCAAATGTCCTTTCTCTCCTTATTGTTTTTTTTTATGTTTTGGTTATGAAAAATATTTTGTGTTCCTTAACGTAGTTTGTTACATTCACAATTATTTATTTTGTGTGTCTATGGGATGTGCAATATGTGTGTAGGCACAAAATTGCCTTGGTGTACATGTGGAAGTCAGAGAACAGCTTTCTGGGAGTAGAATCAGATCTCTCCTTCTACCACATGGATCCTGTGGCTCAAACTCAGGTTGTTAGTGAACCACATCATTGGAACTACTTTAGTATGGTTTAATGAACAAATGGATACATACATGTTTATTTAATCATCCAGGTTATCTGAAATCTATATATTGATTTTAAAAATGAATTTTATAGAGATAAGTGGTAGGGAGAGAATATTGTGATAGAGGAGTCTAGAGGTTGATGTAGCTAAGAGTCCATAGGGGCTATGTTTCCTCTTTGAAAGGAACACTGTTCATTCATTCATTTGATTATGGAAAACTAGGCTGATCTCACAATTTGGTTGTTATGAAGAGTGCATCATGAAAAATAGATATTTAAGTGTTTCTATGGTATATTGTCTTAGATCCCTTCAGCTAGGAGAGGAATAGCTAAGTCATATGCTCATTTAATTTTTTTTTTGAGGAACCTCCAACTGATTTCCATAGAGGCTGGATCAATTTACATTCCCACCAGCAGAACCCTGTATAAGGGTGCCTTTTCACCCTCGGTACCATCCCCTAGACAACATCTGAATCATACTTATGTCCCTCTTCCCCATTGGTACCATCCCCTAGACAACATCTGAATCATACTTATGCCCCTCTTCCCCATCAGTACCATTCCTAGGCAACATCTGAATCATACTTATGCCCCTCTTCCCCATCAGTACCATCCCCTAGACAACATCTGAATCATACTTATGTCCCTCTAACCCATCGGTACCATCCCCTAGACAACATCTGAATCATACTTATGTCCCTCTTCCCCATCAGTACCATTCCTAGGCAACATCTGAATCATACTTATGCCCCTCTTCCCCATCAGTGCCATCCCCTAGACACCATCTGAATCATACTTAAGCCCCTCTTCACCATCGGTACCATCCCCTAGACAACATCTGAATCATACTTAAGCCCCTCTTCACCATCGGTACCATCCCCTAGACAACATCTGAATCATACTTATGCCCCTCTTCCCCATCAGTACCATTTCCTAGACAACATCTGAATCATACTTAAGCCCCTCTTCCCCATTGGTACCATCCCCTAGTCAACATCTGAATCATACTTATGTCCCTCTTCCCCATCGGTACCATCCCCTAGTCAACATCTGAATCATACTTATGTCCCTCTTCCCCATCGGTACCATCCCCTAGTCAACATCTGAATCATACTTATGTCCCTCTTCCCCATCGGTACCATCCCCTAGTCAACATCTGAATCATACTTATGTCCCTCTTCCCCATCGGTACCATACCCTAGTCAACATCTGAATCATACTTATGTCCCTCTTCCCCATCGGTACCATCCCCTAGACAACATCTGAATCATACTTATGTCTCTCTTCCCCATTGGTACCATCCCCTAGACAACATCTGAATCATACTTATGCCCCTCTTCCCCATCAGTACCATCCCCTCGACAACATCTGAATCATACTTATGCCCCTCTTTCCCATCGGTACCATCCCCTAGACAATATCTGAATCATACTTATGTCCCTCTTCCCCATCGGTACCATCCCCTATCTCCTCCCACTGGTTCTCATATGTTCTGTCATTTCTGTCAAGGTCTATTATGCCAAGTTAGTGTTCCCTGATGTCTTTCAGTACACGTTTATCCACTGGGATCTATCTAGGGTCACTCCCTTAAAGATCAGCTCTTTCTCACCCAGCAGTAATCAGCTGCCTAATAGTTATTCAGCTAAGATTGGGAGCTGCTGCCTATTTCCATAATTCTGGGTTTTTGCCTGTTTGTATTTGCATGGATCTTGTATATGCTGACAACATTGCTATAAATTTACCTATTCAATGTCCCAGGAGCCTGTAAGACTTTGTGTCCATGTGGTCATGCACTTCCTCCCATGGCTTCTACAATCTTTCTGTGTCCTCTTCCACAAAGGTCCATGAGGCCTGGGTGGGTAAAGTCTAATATAGGAGTCTTGTCCAAGGACCCACACTGTGCCGACTCTAATTCTCCATGCTTTGGCCATTTGTGGCCCTTTGTGTTCATTGTCCTCTCTTGCACAAGGGAGCTTCATTGATGAGAGTTGAAAGATGTACTAGTATTCTCTCTACTCCTTGTAATTCTTAGGTGTAGAGGTTCCATTGTAAATGTGTCACTGAGGGTTTGACATTTCACAAACACTTTACTTCTGTGTGTGACCAATGTAGAATTTTGTAAAAGTCTCTCTGTGGCACAACAGCCTCTTTGATGAGTGGTGACTTTCATAATTGTCTGTAAATATAAAGATCCATATTTAGCACCAAGAAATTACATTTGTCTGGGGATGTGACAGCTTTGGGGTTTTCTCTAAGATCTATGACTTCTCCAGCCATGTGTATTTGGCTATGTTTTCAGTACCACACATGAGTCTCCTCACATTGAGTGGGCTTTAACTTCAGTTAGGTAGCTGCTGATTACCCTCAAGATAAAACTGCCACTAGTGCCCAAGTACAGTCTGCTGTGTTGGTCATCATTGTGGTTATTAGGCTGGGGTTGGACCATCAATTGATGTTCTCACTTAGCAACTTGCAGAGTGCTCTCCAAAACTATAAGAGCTAGCCTTCAGGGGAGGTGGCTTCCATGTCAGTTCCACATCTTGTGTCTGAACTATGTCTTGTCTTCAGAAATAGGGTCTTACCTTGAAGCTCTTGGAGGCAATCAAGGGATATGGCAATACCCCGAGTAATTTTAGGAGTCTTTTGGAGTACCCTGGCCAAGAACTTGAAGGGAGGTTTCTTTTCTCAGGCACTGTTTCTTTTTATATAGCCTTCAGGTATACACATGGACTCATGTAGAAATATTGTATGTGCAATTTTCTGTATAGTTTTAACTAATGTGGGAAGCAAGGCAGGGGGAGAGGAGAGGAGAGGAGAGGAGAAGAGGAGAAAGAGAGAGAGAGAGAGAGAGAGAGAGAGAGAGAGAGAGAGAGAGAGAGAGAGAGAGAGAGAGAGAGAGAGAGAGAGAATGCCTAGCTGGTATAAAAAACAGAGATATGTTAGTCCAAGATTGTTTGTTAAAGAAGGAGTATTGAGAAAATGATTCTAAGCCAGTTTACGAAACTTTGGAGCCATGTGAGCAAATATTCATGGGCTCAGAGTTTAGTCTTTAGACTGAAGGAGAGAATATTGAAATAATGCATTTTAAAAGCATTTCCAAAGTATTTTCCAATCACTGTTCAAGCAGCTGCACTTGGAAGGTGGCCCACACGTCTTTGAGGCTCTTTCTGCCGATGAGTTCTACATTCATATCTTTTTTCTCTTCAGCTTAGCACTGAAAAGAGAGCTTGGGGAACTCAGAATAGTTGAAATAAAAGGAACAGATCACCCCCTTCCTCCCACCCAAACGTTGTTAACATTTTGTGATATTCTCTTCTAGTACTTTATTCTAAGCACCATTTTTCCCAAGATATTTTTGCTCATGAAATTGTCTTAAATGTTAAGGAAGTTGTCAGAGAAGACTGCCTCCTCTCTAATCCTCACATTCACTCTCCCCACATTGAAGGTGATTGACTTGAGAGTCGTGGATCTGAACTTTATAGTGTTGAAATCTTGCCTTGTCTCTGTCTGCTCTGTGGTGTTCTATTTCTATCAGCCTCTCTCTATCTCGCTCTCTCTTGTCTCCCTCCCTCAGTTTCATTCCCTCACCCACATGCAATAGGTCAGAGCAGGCCAGGTAAAAGATTTTTACTATTCTTCTCCAAAATCAGAGCAGCCATATGTTTACAATGAAGAAAGCCAGTTCCGTTAATGAAAGGGATTTTCTTTATGTTTGTCAGGGGTTTTCATCTTCTATCCAGTTGGAACCTGTGTGTGTGTGTGTGTGTGTGTGTGTGTGTATGTGTGTTTGTGTATACATATGTAGGCACACATGGGGGTGGATAGATTATAGAACAAATGTATTACAGAAGCTCATTCTGACTGAACTGTGAACAGGCAGATGCACAGTTGCAAAAGGAACTTGGAATGCTTCATGGTGCCAAGCCTGTCAGAAACTGCTCCTGAGGTCTGATGGACTGTAGCAAGATTCTCTGTTCATCTGACAACCACTCAAAATAGAATGCAGAGAAGCAGGAGGAAAGGAAAATGTGAGCCAAGCCATCAAAAGCACTTCCTGCTTCTCCATGGATGCCTAGGAAATGATGGCCACATGAAGGGCACAGGGGAGGGACTTTGGACAGGTGAAAACAGTCATGTTGCCAAGACATGGGACCTCTTGCAAGGCTGAATTTTCTTAGCTTAATTAGCTGGGGAGGCTCCTTACTTATTTACATGGCCCATGCTCCTCCTGGTTCTACTTCCACTTTTTTTCTAGGTGATCACTTGCTTGACAGTGACAGGGGTCAGAAAACGTGCTTCAGTAAAGGTATAGAGAGTAAAGATTTTAGGCTTGGTGGCGCATATGGTCTCTGTGGCAACTGCTCCCCTCTGAGTTGTGGTGTGAAAGCAGCCGTGGGAATCTGTAGAAAGCATGGCAGAGTTCCAATGAGAATTCATTTATGGACAGTGAAAATTAATTTCCATGTAATTTTGTTTGTCATAAAATATTCTCATTCTTTTCATTTTCCCCAAACACTCAGAAATATAAAACACATTTTTCACTCATGGGCTGTATACAAACAGTCCACAGGTGGGGTTTGGCCCCAGGCCATGTTTGGTTAAACCCTGGTCTATTTCCAAATCATGACATGGTAGAGGGGAATGGAACGTCTGAGCCTACTATCCCCTCTCCTTTTCAGTTTCCCATTGGGCTTATTTGGAAGTCAGAAATCTTGTACCTGGCTGTGAAGGGTTTCTTGCTGGGCCCATTAGTTCAGTATTAGAATATAACCCCAGGACTAAGGGGACAGTTTTTAGTGCAGACCAAGAGTGTGCTCTATTTCCAAGATTTCTTTTTTTTATTTTTATTTTTTATTTTATTTATTTCTGTATGTGTATCAATATACTGTCTGCATGCAAGTTTGTGCACCCGTGTCGTGCGATGGCGCGGAGGTCAGAAGAGGGTGTCAGATTCCCCTGGAACTGGAGTTCTCCTGGAATTGGAGTTTCAGACGGTTCTCAGCCGCCATGTGAGTGCTGGGGATCGAACCCGGGTCCTCTGTAAGAGTGGTCGGCGCTCTTAACTGCTAGGCCATCTCTCCAGCCCCTATTTCCAAGATTTCTAAGGGAAATTTATGCTCTATCTCCTCAGGGCTGTAGTAGATTGGAAACTTCCCTCTGTGAAGTGTTATTGGTTAAGATATGTATGACCTTTTGTGGTTGGATTTGTGCTGTTGGAAATGAAAATAAACAGTCACTTTTTTTTTTTTTTGGTCTTTTCGAGACAGGGTCTCCCTGTAGCCCCAGCTGTTCTGGAACTCACTATGTAGACCAGACTGGCCTTGAACTCACAAAGATCCGCCTGCCTCTGCCTCCCAAGCACTGGGATTAAAGGCATGCACCAAGATGAGGTGTCTTTCTGGAGAATAAACTTTGTGAACAGGTGAGTTATTTTAGCAAAAATTCCATCTGATATGTTGAAGCAGAGTGGTAGGAAGAGGATCACAGACTTTACATTCAGCCACGTACAAGATTAGATCCCATTTCCATCATGAACTAGATGTATATTAGAGATGATGCTTTACCTCAGTTTTCCTTTCTGTAAATTGGGACCATGAGTACTTTCAAGGTTGTGAGGATCATATATACTGTGTGTAATATGCTCTACAGTATTTAACATTCATTAAATATGCTCATCAGGCAAAGAGAGAGTTTGGCTGAGTCAGAGTAGCTCTGTGGGATAAACTCTGTAGCAATGAGATAAATGAATCACGCTCTCTTCATTCCTGTTTTTAAAATATGTGTCTTTTTTGACTTAGGAATTGTTGAAATTTTGTGCAGAAAAATGTGACAATTCTCTTCTGACTCATACTGGAAACACCATGTTTCCACATTGGTTACCGTCCTTTGAAAGTGTTATTTGACCAGCTTCCTTTGAAAGAACAGCTAAATGTCACATTGTAGCTTCTGCTAATAGCCTTCAAAGAGCTCAACAGTCACAGACATTTTCCTCATGCTCAAGGTGTTTTAGGCAGCATTCTTAGAATATAGCATTGTTGAATTTTTTTTCCATATGAAATATAGACTCCTTATAAAACATTTGGGGCACATGGAAAAGATCTAAAAATGATTCCTAATCAAGATGGATAAAGCTGGCAACGGTCACTGCTCCTGTTTTGATACTTATTCTTTAATTTTTGCTATTTTCATTGTCTTTTTGTATACCCAGAGTAAACTGAGGTTTTATATATATATATATATATATATATATATATATTTGTGTAAATAGACATGCATGCAACATACATGCATATACACCTATACTAACACACACATACATGCACACATGTATCTTCCAAATGGTATCTGTTTATGGTTAGTGAATAACACTGTCCATAGTATCACAGAGAAGTTGAGAAGTCTTAAAAACAATAAAAGATGTTCTAGGATCATGTCTGTTACTGTCATAAAACAACCTGATTAAAAGCAGCTTAGAGGAAAGGGTGGGTGTATTTGGCTTACAGTTTCAAGTTCCTGTTCATACTTTGAGGGAAGTCAAGGCAGGACTCAAGCAGCTAGTCATATCACAACCACAGTCAAGAGTAGAGAGAAATGCATTCCTATAGGCTACTTGCTTTTATCTGGCTTTCTTCTGCTCTATATAGTTCAGGAGCCCCTGCTTAGGAAAAGTTGCCACAGATAATGGGCTGTGCTTTGATATCAATGAACAGTCCAGACAATCTCCCACAGACAAAACTGTTAAAGAAAATGATCTATTTGAGATGCTCTTCCTAGGTGATTCTATGTTGTTGCAAGTTGACATTTAAAACTGGAT
The DNA here is from genome assembly GCA_009823505.1 of Rhizomys pruinosus. Classification (NCBI taxonomy): domain Eukaryota; kingdom Metazoa; phylum Chordata; class Mammalia; order Rodentia; family Spalacidae; genus Rhizomys; species Rhizomys pruinosus. Next base: position 560,262 of record VZQC01000722.1, on the reverse strand, counting down.
ATCCACAGGAGTTATGCAAAATACCTTATAATCTCAGTAGACAGAAAGAAGATCCTTTCTTTTGTTATGTTTTTAGAGTACTGAGATCTTATTGCATTCTCTAAGTTTTGAGTTGTAATCATAAAAACACCTCAGAATAAGTTATTTGGAAAGAATTTGAATTTGTTCATAATTTTTTGTCTAGAAAGTAGTCTGTCTTTATCCCTATAAAATGGCCAGTGTCAATGATCCAGATTATTTGATAGGAATTGTAATGACAAACTCCTCAACATAAAAGTTGACTTTGTATTTCTTTCAATAGCTCAGTATATTTTGAATAAACTTATATATTTAGAATAGTTTTAGATGAACAGCAAATCAAGTAAAAAACAGAGACTTTCCATATCTCCCATCCATTCAATTCACAGCTTCTTCACTAGCAACAGCCTACTGGAGTGGTACATTTGTTTCAATGGATGAAGCAACAATGGTTACCCCGGGGTTCCTAGTCCTTTTTGGAGTCCTACACTCCATGGGGTTTGACAATTTACAAAGAAATTTGTCTGCATGATAGCATCACAAAGGACAGACTTACTACTCTAAACATCCTCTGTCTTCTGCTTAGTTACCACACCCTCCTCTACCTCTGAGGTGACTAAGACAGTTCTCATGGCTCTTGGTATTTGTTCTTGCAAGAGGGATATTGTAAAAGAGCAAGACTGACCCCACTCCTCACTGTGACTTTTGGCTTACCCCATAATCTCTTCCTACCAGAGTCCAAACTAATGGAGCCAACCTGACCATGGGCCCCAGCCTCCAAAACTATGTTCTAAATAAACCTCTTTGTAAGCACCCACCTTTGAGTATTTTGTTATAGCAATGGATATACATTTTATGGTAGGATTACATAGTTCTCCTTTAACCTATTGAGGTAATAAGACTGGGAATATTGATTTATGTGATGGATTATGCTCATTGATTTCACTATTTTGAAAGTTTCTTATTTCATAATCAAATGGGATTTAGTCCTTATATATCTGGAATAAATTCCCTTCCATTTAAAATTACTTATTTATTTATATTTATTTTTGACTTTTCATGCATGAGTATTGCATGAGCATTATTTCCTCTCCTCCCAGTCCTCCTACAATTTCCACATTTCCCCCCCACTCCCTCACAATTTCCTGTTCTTCTCTCCTTCTTTGATTATCATTGTTTTACACACACACACACACACACACACACACACAGAGGCTTTGGCGTAGAAGTTGCACTGTAGATGTATCACTTATGGTTAAGAATCTTACAGTAACTTATTCTCTGTATTTGACCAATTGTAGAACTTTGTAATAGTCTTCATTTATTGGAAAAAGAAGCTTCTTTGATGAATGGTGAGGGGTACATTTGTCTGAAAATATAATGATATGTATTTTAGAATATAGTAAGAAATTACATTGGTCTAGGAAAGTGAAGAAGTTTCTCCTCTAGGGTCTATGACTCCATCCTGGCTATATTTACAGTGCCACACAAGAATCCCCTCTTACTGAAGATGACAAAGTCCAGTCAGACACTTGTTGATTACCCCCAGGATAAATGTGCCAGTACTGCACCAATGGAGATAATTTGCTGGGCCAGTCATTGTTGTGGTTCATAGGTTTTACTGCTGATAGGACCACTGGATGTTTTTCTCCATTGCAAGCTTGTATAGTATTTCTGATAGTATAAGAGCTAGTCTTTGGGGAAGGAGGCTTCAAGGTCACTCCCAGATCAATCACTCCAATTCCTGTGTCTAAAGTATATCATAGCTTCAGCAATAGGGTCTAACCTTCAAGTGTGAGAAGTCAATGAAGGATGTGATAACATTCTATATGATTTTTGGAGTCTCTTGGATTATCCTGACCAACAATTAGAAGGGATTTTCCCATGCCCGGCACTGTGATTTTTGTTATACACATATTATAGCATACACTCATGTATACATTATATGTATATTTTTCAGTAGGCTTTTGAATGACTACATTTCCTTTTGGCTTTTCATACCTCATAAACATTGTTTATATCTCTCTCCTCTCTCTCCCCATGTACAGCCCTCCCTATTGCTTCCCCAGTTAAAGTATCCCCCCCCCATTTCTCCATTTCCTCCTTGATAATGCTGGTGTCCTACTCTCTCCCTTCTCTTGAGATCCTTCTTCCCCTTTCCCTCCATAGTTCACTTCTATTTTCCTGGCTCCTGTGGTTATATAAAGATATATACTCATATCTAAATATTTGGAGCTAGGATCCACAAATGAGGGAGAACATGTGTGGCTTGTATTTTACTTTGTGTATGAGTGTTTTGTATGTAGGTCAAGGCACCTGTACATGGAATGCCTGCAGAGGCCAGAAGAGGGTGTTGGATCCTCCTGAAACTGGAGTTACAGGTGATTGTCAGCCATGGTGTAGGTCCTGGAAACCAAGCCCAGGTCCTCTCTGAGGGGCCAGTGTCTTAACCCACTGTGCTTTTTCTCCAGCTGCCACTTGGTTGTTTTATAACACTCTGTTATGACTTGTTATGTTTGATTCTATATTTTCTTGCAAGTGCTTTTCTTTATGCTCATGAGAGATTCTTCTCTGTTGTCTCATTTGCATATTAGAGCAATGCTGGTCTATTTGGATGAGTTAGAAAATATTTCTTCTGTTTTCCTTCTGGGAGAGATTATAAGGAATTGATGTTATTTCTGCCTTATATGTTTCATAGAGTTCACCAGTAGCTCATTTTTGAAAAAAAAAAAAAAAGAAAAGAAAAAGCATTTTGCACAACACTGTTTTTCTATAGTCTTCTAATCTCATGGATGATTCTTCTATTTTCTCTAGGTAGACATAAGGGTAAAAAAAGTAATTTTGCATTTATTTAAGGAGGTTTTTATTTTCTTTTAAAAGTGTACTTTAAAGAGTAGATCTAGGAGAGAAAGATATGGAGACTCATATTATTCTCTTCTCACAGACTTTGCCTCCTCCATTAACACTCCTTCCCAACATTGGTGCATTTGAGTCATTGATAAGCCTACATCAACTTGATAGTTATCCGAATTCTGAAATATGCGGTGGGGTCGACTCTTCATGTTACACATTCTATGCCAGTTGACAAATGTGTCGTGGCATGCATTCGCACTGTAGCATCATAGAGCACTTCCCTCCCTAACAACCCCATGCTCCTCCCATTCAGCCTGTGTCTCCATCCCAGGCCCTGACAACCTTCATCTTTTAACTTTCCCGATAGTTTTTCATTTTTTGGAGTCATATAGCTGCCATCATCTTGGATGCACATCTTAGATTGACCTTATCCACTTAGAGGTTGCATTTCAGTGTTTCTCTGCATTGTTTTATGGCTAGATAGGATAGCTTACTTCTTCCCTTTTCACACTAAAGAGCCACTCTTTAGTTTCCCCCTTCTTCCTCTTTCTCTGCGCATGCATGTGTTCCTGTGTGTGTAGGTGTGAAGGACAGAGGTCATCGCCAGCTATCATTCTTGTTTTCTAAGACAGGGTCTTTCATTGGCCTGGAGTTTGCTGAGTAGGCTAGGCTAGCTGACCGAGGAGCCCCAGGGACCCTCCTGCTGTTATCTTCCCAGGCCTGGAACTGGAAGCGTGAGCCGCCATGCCCAGCTTTTTATTTTTTTTAATTTTGCATGGCACTAGATGACTGGACTTGGGTCCTTCTGCTTGCATGGCAAACACTTTAATAACTGTACATTTCTCCATCCCATCAGAGGGTGAATGAGATTCTATATGAAAGGGATATGAAGGAAATGACCCAGGGGAAAACACGACACGGGTGCGCAGACCTGCATGCAGACAATACATTCATACACATAAAAATAAATAAATAAATAAAAATTAAAAAAAAACCAAACTGTTGGTATTAGGAATGAATAGTCATAAAAGAAGAATTGCATTTGGAAGCTTTGTGGGATCCTCTTGTTACCCAACCCAACTGAATCCTTAAGTTCCAGAATTCTTTTCCATGAATATGCCATACTTGAAAGTATTTATTAGACAGTGAGTTTCTTCGGTGTATTCAAGGAAGGTGTGCTGTACATGGAATGCCTTCTGAAACTGCTTGTAAGAACACTGACTTCTGCTGCTTTCACATATAAAAGAAAAAATGGGTCATATATTCTTAGGGCACAGCACTTCCAATTCAAGTTTATATATTATGCTTTTCATTGTTAGCATTTAGTGTTAGTAACATTTGTGAAATCAATTACTTTGGGGGAGCTTAATGTTGCTTGTGAGAATTTTCTCCTTCATATATATATTAAAGGAGAACCCAGGCATGGTGGTGCATGCCTTTAATTCTAGCACCCAGGGGCCAGGAGCAGGAGGATCTCTGTGAGATTAAGGCCAACCTGGTCTACATAGTGAGTTTCAGGTTAGTGGGTCTATAGGCAGAACTTGTCTCAATAACAAACAAACAAAAACAACCAAAATGAATAAACAAAAATCAATACAAAACCAAAAATGACTCTAGGACAGATGTGTTTTGTTCACACTGCTTTTGTTTGGAAAACAATGAGCTTTTTTCATATATATATGATAAATTAGAAAAAAAAATCCTTTCAATTCCAACTCCACTTCTTTTCTATTCCAATTCTGATTGGAATAGTTGTTCCTAAGTTTTAGCCCTCCCTCTCATTTTAATTGATCAGTTTCAGCAATTTTGATTTTATGTGTGTTTTGGGCAGGATTCTCAAGTTTTGTCTCCAAACAAATCTATTTTTTCAAAGCATAAGATCTCTCTTTACTATTTTGTTGTGAAATTCTCCCATTGCAGCGTTTGCTTTTCAGCATTACCTACTATTTATTTATTTTTTCACTTATGGCCCTCTTACTATCTCATTGAAATTCTTATATATTGTATTCAGTTTTTAAAGCTTGGTCTCCAGCTGCTTTCTAACATCCTATATAGTATAATTACTACCATAATAGGATTAAAAAATTAAAAGGAATGCTCTGTTCAGTGTGTAACAAACCTGTTACTTATGTATTTCTATAGCAATTTGAGGCTTATGATGGACCATGACCTTCATGGCTAATTGGGCAAAGCATGGGGTGAAATGGTAAAGCACACAGATGCTATTAGTTTAACAGCATCTCCACTTCATCTAGCTTGGAGAAGCTTTTCTGGAAGACTCACTGTCTTTAGGGAAAGTGTTCAGTATGAGATTCCACCCTTGCTCAGCCATGCAATTCTTTAAGGCCTTGGATGGTAGGAAATTTGAATCTGTAAGCAGTGCTCTGGATCTCCATTGGTATCTGCTGTAGAGGGTTGTATGGATCTGGCCAGACTGGACTGATCTTCACTAGGGAACAACAGGCTTTGACTGACAAGCTTGTGGGCATGGGGCACTGGTGTCTGCTAGTGAAGCTCTGGCTTTTTGTCTCTGGTTTTGAGGTCTTTACACACAAAAACCTCCTCTTGGCCACTGAAAGCTCTGCTGATCTTCTAGTACTGTTGGCAGCTTCACTTTCCCTCTCACAGCCATGTGGAGACTGCTACATCCCTCAATACACTTTGGGCAAATGATCTCTAGCCATTTTTTCTTCATAGATCCGATCTGTTTCCTAGGTGAAATGCTACTTTGATGACAATCGTATGTGTTTAATATGAAGACTTAAATCAGCATACAGCAGAGATACTTACATACCCATGTTTGCAATGCTGCTGTCCACAACTCCACAACAGCCAAGTTATAGAATCAGCTTAGGTGTCCACCAACAGATGAACTGGGACAGATGTCTGGTATATATAATGGAGTGTTATTGCACAATAAATAATCTCTATCATTTGTAGGTAAATGGAGATGGAACTGGAAGATCCCCATGCTAAGTGAAATAAGCAAAACTCAGTGAAACATCATGTTTTATTTCATGTGAAATCAAGATTTAAAAAAAAAACCATGTGAAAGGGACCATTTAGGAAGAGGAACTGGACCAATGTGAGAGAGGAAGGTTGGACAAGAAAGCATCAGGAAGATGTATAAATGTGATCAGCTTCAGTATGCACATGAAAGAAAAGATCAATAAAACCCATTATTTTGCACAATATATATCAACAAAAAGGAAGACATATCACAGACACTTGAACATCAATGTTCACTGTAGCCTATTTATAATAGGTAAGTTATGGAACCAACATATATGTCTGTCAAGGAGGGATGAACAAAGAAAATGGAATTCTATTTAACTATAAAGAAGAACAAAATTATATCATTTTCAGGAAAATAGATTTGACTGGAGATTATCATATGAGGAGAGTGAAGTCAGTCTCAGAAGGACGTGTTTTCTTTCATACATGGATCCTGGATTTTATACAGATGTAAAGTCATGTGGAAAGATGGCGCGAAAACAGAAATGAAACTGACGAGTGGAATCAAGGGGACTAACGGGAGGAGGGTAAAGAAAAAGACTATACTGAGGGGATGTTGGAGGGGGTATGCTCAACATGCAGGATCTACTCAGGTGAAAACGTCCTTATAAAGTCCGTTATACGTACAGTAATAAAAAATGAATAAAGTTGAGGAGAATGAGCCAGTAGCAGCGCTCCTTCAAGGTTTCTGCTTCAGTTTCTGTTCAAGGTTCCTGTCTTGAGTTCCTACCCAGACTTCCCTTGGTAATAGACTGTTACCTGGAAGTGTAAGCCAAAATATGCCTTTTCCTCCCCCAATTGGGCAGAACGTTTTTAGAAACTATTTCATTTATTATTTTTATTTTATGTGTGTGAATGTTTTGCCTGCATCTGTGTAAGTGCAGTGCATGTGGGCACAATATCTTCAGAGACCAGAAGAGGGCGCCAGACTCCCTGTAACTGGAGTTATGGAAGACTGATAGTGGTAATCAAACCCAGGTTCTCTGGAAGAACAGCAAGTGTTCTTAACTGCTGAGCCATCTCCCTAGTCAGAGTGTTTTATCACAGCAACAAAAAAAGTAGCTGGAACACTTATAATCTATTCTACAACTAGATCTACATTTTTTTTTTTAATTAGAGGCAGGGACTCTTTATAGACCAGGCTGGTTTTGTACTTGTGATCCTGTCTCAGCCACCTGAATTCTGGGATTGAAGTTTGCACCACTATGTTTAGCCACAAGTGTTTTTATAAAGGCCCCAAACTTCTGACCTACTTGGCTTGAAAATAGAATGTTTATTTGGTATGAGTTTTATTTATTTGTTCTTAAATGCTTATCAGTATGATTCAAATTCCATTACATTACTATTTTAGTTATAGTCTCTTTTGAACTGCCTGTCTTTCATTTGATATGTGTGACAGTCTGTGTTTTGAAGAAAGGAAAATTCTAAAACAAAGCTTGCAGGCCTTTCACAGAGTAACTGTAATAGCTCTCAAGTGAACAATAGACTTCTGGAATATTTAGGTCTGCAAGTGATACTGCTGGAGCACGGCAGAGCCCAGAGAAAGAAATGATTGACCTAGAGGGACTCAGATCACAGGTGTTTGGGTTGGTGTCTCTCCTCTTCAGTTCTATTAAGAAGCTCTCTCATAAACTGGAATCTCCTGCGCAGGCAATGGAGCTCAACAACATAAAATAAGACTCATCCCAAACTCTGTTATTGCTTCTAAACGGCTAACCGTAGGACAATCTTTGCCCAAGGCAAAAACACATCATTATCTGCTGCTTTCACTTGGGTACATGCTAGAACCTGACCAGAATAAATGAAATCTCATTCACTCAATGAAATTCTGAAGGCAGATCATGTACTAGAGGACATCATGAAAACCCAAAGCCCTGGTTAAGAGGCATGTCAGTGCTGAGCCATTCCCTCATAAAGTCCCTTTCTAAGCTGTAAACTGCTTTTCTCAGGCTGCTTTGCATTCTGTTAATGGGAGGAAATCAATGTTTGGAGGAGTGGAGAAGCTGGAGTATTTATTATCTGTCTCAGAGCTCTAGGTGGTGTGTCCATTAGTGGCTGTGTCTAGAAGCCATTGTTCCATGCTCCCAAACATCTCCACTATAGAAACTCTAGGTAGCTTAAGGTTCAGATCTCTGGAAACATTATTTTGTCTCTCCATAAGCAGTGATAGACTTTACTTCTCACCAACTGCTACTTACTTTTTCAAAATTATCTTTTAATAATACATTTTTGTTACTAGTTGCTATTATTAACATTTACCTAGAACCTTGGGCAGACTGCTACAGGAACATCTTAAGCAGATCTTTAGGTATCTATGAATCTCTTCTGTTACTATCTTTAGTAAGTATCTTTATTCTGAAACAAAGTCCCAGGTAGGCATGCATTGTTTGTCCTTTGAAACTGAAATGATTGTAAGATATGACAGGTAAATTGTGAATTAAATGCTATTTTATTTATCAAATCAGAAGCTTGCCTGTATCAGCAGCCTATGCCATCAAGTGGAAATAGGAAACAGGAGAGCAGGGTGTGGAGGTAACAAGGCACAAGGATGGCATATTGAGCATGTGCCTTATATCCCCAGGGTGTCGTCTACTTCCGTATCTTTGCCCTCTTTCTTTCAAGCTTCTCTTATGCCAAATGGACAATTTCCCACTGCTGCTTGATGGAAGAAAAAGAAACTTGGAGCTGGCGAAACAATGGGTTTGAATGACAGGTCGGGAATGGCTAGGAGCAGATGGCTGCACAGCTATGCTCAGGAGTGGTCATGGGAATTATTCTACTGAAAATTTCTGGAAATATGCCTGACTACTTCATAAGAAAGGAGAGAGGCCATAAGTTCATGTCTACAGTTATTTGTGGTAGTGGATTAATGTACGGCTGATGAGTCGGGGACTGGGGATGGACTGAATTAGAAGATTGCTAGAAAGTGTGACAGGAGGACAGGAGACTCCATGGTAAAGCTGTGGTGTGAACATGCTCACCTTGTAAGTATGGTCTAAAGTTCCCCCAGTGACCTGGAAGGTCTTAACGATTAGTGAAGAAGATATCCTTTTTTTTTTCATGATCCATTTTATTTTATTTTATTTTTTTACATATACTTTTTATCAAATCTAGACCCATGTCCCCCCATCCCCCCACCCCTCCAGAGCTCATGCATTCTGCCAAATATGCTATTCATCTCTTTCTCAGTCTTTTTCAATATTCTCCATGGGGAAGTTGACTGTTTTGAGCAGAAGTTCACTGTTTCAGTCAGTTCTTTGATGCAGTCCTTTCTGTTGTTGTTGTTGTTGTTGTTGTTGTTTCCAATATGCATCACTCCCAACTGCTTTGGACAAAAGCTCAAGGGGCCATGCACAGGAAATACTTACAACTGGGTAATTGGCACTAGCATCCACAGATGAGGGATGCCACTCTTCGTTTGTTTTTCTGAGACTGTGTTACTACACTCAGCATGATGTCCTCCTGCTCCAGCCATTTTCCTGCAAAGCTCATGATGTCGTCTTTCTTTAATGCTGCATATAGTGGATAGAGAAAATGTGGTACATCTACACAGTGGAGTTCTATGCAGAAGATATCCTTGTCTATGGACACCAGTCAACCTCTTTTGATTCTCTCAAAGTATTATCAATAGTCTGCTGGACAAAGAATTTATAGTAGTAAAAGCTATTTATAGGTTCAGCTAAATTCACTGCATGACAGTCACCAAGGCTAATCTATCCTCTGTAGGATCAATGCTGTGCAAATGGACACCAGGTTGATCATTATTGAGCTCCTGCTGCATAAAGAAAGCAGAGATGCATCTACTCTGAGAAAGCTATCCTGGAAAATCTTTTGTCTTCTCTTCCCATAGTTCCGGCAAATGCTATATTTGCTATCTGGGCATATAATTTAAATCTGCTCCTGACTTCAGACTTTGTAGTGGGGGCAGTTATCATACTAGAACAGAATTCTGTGTCTTCTGAAATAACCTGCTGTCCCACTTGTTCAGCATTGTTTCATCATTAGAAATCAAACACACACACACACACACACACAGAGAGAGATAGAGAGAGAGACAGAGACAGAGACAGAGACAGAGACATAGAGAGAAGGGGCAGAGATAGTGGTTGTTTAGGTTACAGACTGTCAGATGATGGCAGCAGAGAAGGAAGTGACATTGTTCAGATTGAGACTTGTAGTTGTTGTTTGCAGAAAATTGATGAGGATGTTTGGGTCTGTGTGGAGGCACAGAGCTGCGGCGGTGTAAAGAGCAGACACTGATGCACCAGCAGTGACCACACCAACCATCCCTATTTGCATTCAGATCTGATCCCTTACTCTTCTCCAGTCTGTGGTCTGAATTATTAGGGATGATGATTGTAAATGATGCTCCCTGCTCTGTTTGTTAGATGTCTTCTTGCTTTGTCTAATGGAAACTATTGGCCCAAACTCAAGGGCAATATAAAGGGAGAAACCAGGATATATATATATATTTTTTAATATATTTTATATATATTTTATATATAATTTATTTATATATATAACTTATTATTTATATAATTTATAATTTATATATAACTATTTTATATATATATATAAAATATATATATATTTTTTTTTTATCTTTCTCCTGTTTTGAATGGAGCCCTGGATCTCGGGTTCAGCAGCAGAACCTTCCCTTTTCTGTTCCTAGGGGTGGGTATTGGCTTCCATAGTTGTTCATTCCTGACTTGCTTCACTTACTCCTACTTGCTCATTCAGGTCTTGTAACAACTTTAAGTGCATTATTTGTTTAGATTCCCTCCACCGGAATCACTGGTATGGCCTGACATTTCTCATAGTTGAATAGGTAAGATAAGGGTGAGCAGACAGTGACAAGCAGGGTTGATGGTGGTCTCATCACAGTGTGGGATGTCCAGCCTCTTCTCCAGCATCAAATAACTGAAGTCCAAGAAAGGATGTTTCCTGAAAGTGACGGCATCTAAACTCACCTCTGAAAGACTGGTACGTCATTGACAGTAGGGGACATTTGTAAATACACAAGGAAAGGAATGGTTGTCATTCAGACAAAGGACTGAAGGCTGGAGGCTTTCACTAGTGTATCAAATTAAGTTCTGCTTTCCTTTGCATAAAGTATAGAAATAGTTCTCATAGCTTAAAATCGCATGCACTCTATTGGTTAGTACAAAAATATGGGTTGACATCAAATTCAGCAAATACCTTTTATTCCTATTAACTTTCCTCCTCCTAATTTTATTGAGGTACATGAAAAAAGATTTGTATATTTTAAGGTGTACAATGTTTTAATGTATTTGTTCACTGGGAGAGAATTACCACTATTAATTAAGTGGCAGTTAATTAATTAAACTATGCATTACCTCAAATAATTGCCATTTCTCTACGTGGTGATAACGTTAAGATCTGTTCTTTCCCACTGCACTCATGAATTCATCACAGCTGTGATTACCTAAGACCTGCAGGAGACTAGCCTAAGTCACCACATCGTCACATATAGGAGAGAGCCCCCCCTGAGGCTTTCAGTGAAGAGTCTGTGCAACAAAAAGAGGGATCGAAACAAGGGGGAATTGTTGGGAAGAAGAGTGGCTTCAGCACAAATGGGGGGGCAAGAGAAGGGAATGGGTGTGAAAATCCCCCACACTCAGTATATTCAGGTATGAAGCTGTCAAAGAATAAAATCAAATGAAACAACAACAAAAATAGATCCATCTTATAAGTCTGGTCTCCAGAGTTTTCTCATTCCATCTAGCTAACTGCTCCTGCCCTTGGTCATCGGCCTTTGCAGTGTGTGTGATACATGAGTAGGGTTCTTTTTTCTGGTTTAGAGCTTCATTCCTGAAGGACTGGAAGTCTTAGTGACTTACCCTCATAAGATTGCTCTAGACCCCTCTCTTTGGCCAAATCTCCCCACTTCCTCTGCCTTGTAGCTCTCAAATACTACCAGGCTAGTCTGCTTCTATGATTGACTTTAATGTAGATTCTCCAGAAAAGTGAGCCTATAGACTATTTGTCTTTCTTTACTCCAGCCTATCTGTGCCATTCCAATGAAAAGAATTCCTTCTGTTCTAAAGGCAGAATGATATCACATGTGGATATATACTATTCTTCTTTAACTACCCATCCATCTATGACACTTTGCCTATTTCCATACTTTGGCTGTGGTAATTAGTGCTATGGGGAGTATTAGCTCAAAAGTTCAAAGTCTAAAGTCTCACCTGACATTTGACATAAACCACAAACCATCCATCCAAGATCATGTGTCAACATAGACAGTAATAGGCACTCCTATTCTCAAAGGGAGAGCAGGTAATAGATCAAAGCTGAGCAGGGTGGATATTAAACTTCCAAGTCTGGCACCTTGTACACAGTGATAATAACTTTATTTCTCTGGGTATACTACCAGATAGGTGGACCATATGGTAGTTCTATTTTTTTTGGGGGGGGGTAAATAATCACTTTATTAATGTCCACCAGACTTTAGTAATTCCCAGTAAAAGCCAAACATCAATCTTATAGAATTCAGTCTCTGCAGTTGTTTCACTGGAAATAAATGTTGAATTCACAAGAGCCTCCAGACCAATGTCTGCTCATTCATGTGCTCATTTGGTTCAACAGTACTTTTAAGCTCTGACCACAGGATGCACACTCCCAGCTGCTTTAAAATTAGAGTGATCAGAACAAAACTCTATGCTTCCTAATTTTTAAAAATTCAGAATTAAAAAAAAATTCAGAATTAACCAAGACTTGTGGTGGAGACATATAATTCCAGCTACTTGGGAAACTGAGGCAGGGGGGGCTACAAATTGAAGGCCTGCCTGAGTACAGAGTGAGTTTAAGTATAGCCCGGCCAACTTAGGAAGACTCTGTCCACAAATAGAGTAAAAAATGGGCTAGAGGTATAGCTCAGTGGTAGTTAAAGTTAAGTTACCTGCTTAACATGTATTCAATTCCCTGCTCTGAAAAAAATGAAGAGAAATGAAAAAATAAAAATTCAGTATTGTTCAGTCAAGATATTTTTCAAAGCCCACAATAATAGAAATAGTGTTGGAGGAATAGACTAAGTCTCTCTCTCTCTCTCTCTCTCTCTCTCTCTCTCTCTCTCTCTCCCTCTCTCTCTTTCTCCCTCTTTCTCTTTCTTTGTCTTGTTCTTTCTTCAGCTGTTTTTTTCTCTATGTGTATTTATTTTGTTTCAATTTCTTTTTATAAGAGTATTTTTATTAGTTCTTTGAAAACTTTGTATAATTTATGTTGATCATATTTTCCCATTTAAACACTTATTTTTACTCTAATTTCTTTGTCTATTTCATATGATATTGGTCTAGAATATGCAGAACTGTGGGTTGGTGTTACTAACTCTACCCTGACATTTGTGCCTCAGCTCTGTCTTATGTGCTTAGTAATCATTCAGGGGAACAGGAAACCTCTGATGAGTGTGTGAAAATTGAGCAGAAGAAAGGACAAAAGGGAAAACCCATCTGCTGAGAGACCACTGACAAGAGATGGACAAGGTGAGGGGAGATGTATGGTGGGGAGTTGTACCAGAGGTTGCTTTAAAGAGCTGTTAGGATACCTTCTGTCTTGAGGGAGCAGCTTTCCATTTGGTTTTGCATTGCTGTAGATGGACCTTAGACTAGAGCCTCCCATGTGCCAGGCAAGCACTTCCTCCACCTGAGCTACACTTCTAACTCACTAGAAATAGTGCAACAGAATAAAGTACCAAGACAGACACCAAAATGGAAGAGGTCTCAAACCAAGAGAAAAATCAGACAGCAGACATTTTGAAACTACATTTAACTGAAGAGCTGGGTGCCTTTTGATTATAGCAGCTGGCTTAGCACAGCAGCAAATATCCATTTTCAAGAACAGAGTTTCCCTTTCCTGGAGTCTATTGACCATTAGCAAGAACCATCCCATGTAGGGGACCTCGGGATAAAAACGCCCCATAAACATCAAGTTTGGTTTATGTAATGAAGTAATTTGGCCAATGTAATTTCCTCTATAGTTTTCCAAGAGATTCAGAGCTCAAAATAAGGAAAGACTTAAGTTCTGAACTCCTAGGATATGTGCCAAAAATAGTAGCTTTCTGACTTAGAACCTCATCAATTTTTGAATCAGGTAGGGGAATTTTTCTTCTCACACTAAGTAATGGAAAGCAGCATGCACCCCTACTTAGCTTCTCGCCTAGGCCCCACTCATCTGGGAAGATACTTGTGCCTCAGAGTGGTGGGAATCTGACCCAAGGTGGCTTTCCTTCTGTGATTTTTGTTTTGTGGTCTGCTCTGCTGTGTTGTAGAAAATACTCAGGGGCTGGAGAGATGGCCTAGCGGTTAAGAGCACCGACCGCTCTTGCAGAGGACCTGGGTTCAATCCCCAGCACCCACATGACGGCTGAGAACCGTCTGTAATTCCAATTCCAGGAGAACTCCAGTTCCAGGGGAATCCAAGACCCTCTTCTGACCTCCGCGGCATTGCAGGACATGGGTGCACAGACCTACATGCAGACAGTACATTCATACACATAAAAATAAATAAAAATTTTAAAAAAAGAAAATACTGGGATAATAAATCAATTCACTGTGGCTTTTCATGTGAGAAGGAAACAGTTATAATCTATTCGAGGGCATTGACCTGTCTTCCTAGGCAGGACCTCCAGTGTGGAAGGTGTCCTCCTTGTCTGCATTGCTTTGGTGCTGCCTGACACGTAGTTAACAGAGAGCACTGGCTTTGCTCACCCAGATTCAGAGGCCTCTGCACTCAGCGGAAGAGGCTGTTGTGCCCTCCCTCCGTGGAGTCCTGCACCCTGGCACCGTGCTGGCCTTCCTCCACAGCTGTTTACAGACAAGGCAGGCCAAGACGGATGGCCACTGCTCTTGTAACGTTTGCTGAGAAGAATAGTGAACATTTTACTTTTTGAAAAGGGATGATATGTTTTTGTTCTAGGTGTTTATAATTTAATCTTTTTAATATTATCTTCATTAACCTCTTAAAATGAGTGGATTCTTGATTGTTTTAACAAAGTACCTAAGACTAATTCATTCTGTGGACACCACTAAACTCTTCCTCAAACTCCACACCAGGACCAGAGAACCATGTTCCTGGTAACTGTCAGTGTGGACACTGAGCTGGTTGTGTATTCTAGAGGAGCGAGACAGGATCTTTGTCCCTGCAGGAGGAACAGGGGCCTTGCTTCTAGACAGTCTTCACTGTGTGTTTTAAAACAACAACATAAAACTCTTTCGACATGTATAACTTAAAGATCATAAACTTCAGGCAATAATATTTTCTGTGTAAGCTTTTAAAATTATTTTTGGGGATCATAGCTTGTTTTATTTTGTGCTATAAAATTAGTTGACATATTCTTAGAATAAAAAAGGATATGAGAGCACCTGGAGAATCAAGAAAAAGTTAAAGAAAGTAATGACTTTCATTGTCAAAATATGTAAATTAAATGATAAATGGAAAGGCTGTGACACCCAGATTTGCTGGAAGAGCCATTTAAATGATAGTGAGAATTAGGAAACCGTTCTGGGAACTAACTAATGGCAGAGCAGATAGAAAGGTAGTTCTATTTTTAACTTTGTCCAAAACTTCCATCCAGTTTCCATAATTGCTGCACTAATTGACATTCCCACCAGGAGAGTAGGCGTACTCCTTTCTGTTGTCTTTGCTGACAGTTATCACCTTTTGTCCTTTGGGGACAGCCTTTCTTGTAGCAGTGAGAGGACTCTCATTTTTGTTCTGATGTTCATTTCTGTGATGATTCATCCTGTTCAGAGTTGTTCCATACACCCATTATTTATTCCTGTGTTTGTCTTCTTTTGGTAAATGTCTATGGATCTCGTTCTCTCATTTTTAATTGAGTTATTTTCTCACTATTTTATTTATTTCTTACTATTGAGTTCGATATGTATTTTGGGTACTAAAGCCTTATAAAATGTGTGGTTTACAAATATTCTCCCATTATGAAGGCTGTCACCTCACTCTGTGGATCATTTCCTTTGTTATGTAGAAGCTTTTGTTGACTGAAATCTTACCTGCTCACATTTCTTTTTTAAAATCTGTGCATTTGGGGTTCTCTAAAAAACCATCAAGAATCAACATAAAGAGATTTATTTTGTATTTTCCTTGAGCAGTTCTACAATTTTGTGTCATTACAAGTTTATTTTGATACATTTGTGGGAGAAGAATCCATTTCTATGGTCAAGTATTTGCCTATACACTGTAACTAGCACAATGTATTGATGAGATTTTGATTATTCAGTATTCCTAGTCACTTTGCTGAAGATCATTATATTAATTTGTTTCTTGTTACTATAAGAAAACATCCAATCATGGGGAACTTTATAAAGAGAAAAGGTTTATTTAGCTCACATGTCCGGAGGTTTAAGATCTTTCGTCTGGTGATGTCATTGTTGGCAGAATCTGGATGCAGTTCAGTGTTCCACATGGTAAGTATTTTTTTTTTGTACATTTATTTCTCTGGTCTTTCTTCCTGTTCTAATGAAGTCTCCAGGGTTCAATCATGAGGGATTTATCCATTTAGCTAACTCTAATCCCTTTCCAAAGATTCAACCTCTAAAGATCATGGTCAGATTTAACATCTACTCTCTTAATACCTCACATTGAGGATTAGCTTTCTACATATAAATCCTGGAAATATATACTTAATCCATAGTATTTTATCCCTGGCCCTTCAGGTTCATATCCTGTTTTCTTTATTTTTGTATTTGTGTCTTTTTTTATAATGCTTTTATTGATGTTTTATGTATTTCAGACATCATTTCTCAGTCCTGTTTTCCACACAAAATACAATCATTGTATTTAAAATAATGAGAAAATAGTAACTTGTTTTGACATTAATTCAAAATTTCAAATTCTTTTTTTTGCTTGATGTAAGAAGACTTTATTACAACTTGAAAGGCTCTTTTACATATTATTTTTCCTTTTCTTACAAGTTTCTGAGAGTTATAGAATCCTACATTCTAGCGAAAGCTCCTAGTGACCTTGGACAGTGGACTGTCTTGTATGAGAAGGAAGTCAGAGGGAGAGAAAACAAAGCCCCCAATCTTTATATGTTAGCCCTGTAATTGAGTTACACATGCAAAAGGGATTTCCTCTCTTGTGGAGTTTGGGGAGAAAGCCAACAACTACTCTTTTTTTTTTTTTTTTTCCAGAGAGCCTTAAGCATAGTCAGCCCAATTTACCAGGGCATTCCCAGAGGGGCTGTCACCAGCAATGAAGGTTATAGCACTCATTCTAACAATCATAGCTCTGAAATATATAAAATAGAACAGAACAGAAAGGTACCCTTAAAGAAGAGGCCAGAAAGGCCTTAACTGAGAAAGGAGAACAAAATAAAACTGATCTTTTTCAAACCAGAAGCTGAATAAGTTGTAATCCAAGGAACCAAACCAGAAAGTTGAGGAATTCAGTGCCTGAGAGTGACTGAGAGTGCTCAGGAGCAGGGAAGGGCTCAGTCCCCAGTGAGATCACTTAGCATTCCTCTTCCTTCTCCTCTCTTCTCTCTTTTCCTCCCCCCTCTCCTCTCTTCCTTCTCTCCTCCCTTCTCAAAATTTCAAATTCTAAAGTCTCCTTTGACACCTGAAGCAAATCACAAAATCAACTTACATCTGTCCAAGATCAAGAAGCATGAATACTCCCATTCTCAAAGGGAAAAACAGATAAGTAGCTCAAATCCCGACAAGGCAGGCATTAATCCTCCAAGTCTGGCACCTTATATATGCTGATAATGGGTGGCCTACAGCTTTTCTGAATACAGACCATGCTGTCCTGCCCAGCTTTGGGCATGGAACCATGCAGGCAATGGACAGCTATGCTTTCTGCTTGCTGCGCTCTGCTAGGACACCTACCTTGCTCTCCTGGATTTCCTAGCTACTATGATGGTATTTTCATGCATGGACAGTGTTCAAATCAGTGCTTGCATGAGAAGATATGTGACAGAAACTCCCATTCTTCCATGTTGTTGAGGTCACTCTATGCTTTTAACTTGAGAATCTTTTTTTGCTGCCTTTTTTGAATAGAATGTTGTGGAAAAATTTGGTAGTCAAAGTGTAGAATTTCCTAGTTAACCATAGACTACATGCTAATTATGGTACCAAACGACTATATCCTCAGTATATTGGAGGTAGCAGAAATGGGATTTTGAGTTCAAGGCCAGCTTGGAATACATAGCAAACCAGGATGGTCTTGGTCTCAGAGATAGAATATAGATAGACATAGAGAAAAATATTAATATATTTGCACTTTTGAGTAGTATTTTAATGGTTGATATTATACATACACACAATTACAAATATTCTTACAGAAATGCTTAATGTACAGTAAGAATAAGAAGATCTATTATGCTCAAGAAATAGAAAGCATTTAGGTTATTTAAAAGAAATGTATAC
The DNA here is from genome assembly GCA_009823505.1 of Rhizomys pruinosus. Taxonomy (NCBI): domain Eukaryota; kingdom Metazoa; phylum Chordata; class Mammalia; order Rodentia; family Spalacidae; genus Rhizomys; species Rhizomys pruinosus. The sequence continues at coordinate 541,969 of VZQC01000722.1, read as the reverse complement.
TGCTATGAGATCTTGTAGAGAAAGAAAAAATAAAGAGGGGGGAATGGCAGTATGTTTATATTCTTGGAATAACAAGGGTAAGTCAAAGCATGGGTAGAGATGGAGCAGATGAGCAGAGTTTGCAGCTGAGACTGGGCTTAGAATACAGCGTCCTGGGTACTTTGCAAACAGTCTCACAGCGGCTAATAAAAATCTAATGAGAAAACTCCATCATCAATACCCCAAAGAGGCAGCCACTAATGTCCCTAATGGCCAAATGTGGCTCATATTGGTAGATGATCTGAGGGGAGCTTGGGAATGATTGTGCTGCTGGCAACAGACAGAGTGATGAAAGGAGAATATTCAACTTGATGGGAAAGGCACAACTGGAACATGTGTTTATGAAGTTTTAGATGCTTTGACATGTTGCCTTTTCTGCTAACATTTATTCTAGTTAGTGTTAATAGGAAAAGTTTGATATTGTTACCACTTGTCAGGGGTTTTATGTTGGCGTGTATGTGTAGGAAGCTTTCTTTTGTACCGAACGGGGACCACTCAGCCCTGCTAAGGGGAGGGGGACACAGCACCTGCAGCAGCTGCTGTAGGTAGCTGGCTCCTGGCACAGAGACCAGCTGGCTACTTCCCGTAGCCCAGCCTGGGTGGTACTTCCAACTCAGGCCCTTAGCCTGCGACAATGAGACATGTTTCCCACTCTTGGCCGTGACTTCCCACCTGCCCAGAGACTGCCGAACCCTGGACAGGAATTTCAGGCTGATGGCTGTTGGCCTATCTTCAGCCTATGGCCACTCACAACACTAGCTACCCAGATTGGTGGTTTGCACTGGAACCGTTTTCCAACCCACTGGCCACCCAAACGAAATGCAGGCCTGCTTTGGCCTGTGTGTGCAAAAGATTAAAAACATGACGGCCAGGAATTCCTTAATGATGTTAATAGGAAATTCAATTTATTCCTTGCTACAGCCTGCTTTGATAAACTAAGTGATGTCAGTTCCCAGAGCCAATCATAGGCCCCCCAACTCCATGCCACTTCACACTGTTGCCCCATCCAGCATCACCCAGCTAGGCCACGTTGGGGCGGGGTCAGAGAAATCAAACTGGATCTTCCCACATGTATGTTTATGTGTGTGCATCTGTTAGTGTATGTGTGTGTGTCTGTGTGGGTCTCTGTGTGCACACATTTTTCAGAAGCTTTATATATCATTAAATTGCATATTTACAAACTGTATGACTAGACATCATTATAATTATTTTATAAGTGAATAAAATAAGACTAAGAAGAATTAATACAGTATGATGACAAATAATTACCAGGATCCCACAGGAGACACTTGAATAGGTTGTTACTGCCTATGAGATTTCCCCACCCACGTGATGATCTAAAACATGGTGGAAGTTTGGGTTAAGAAAGACTTTGAAAGAAACATGAATAATTAATATAGCAACCAGAATATTGTGTCAGTGTCTTATGGCTATGAGAACAGAGTGAATGCTGACATAAAAACTTCATCATTACATAAATTTCTAAATGGTATAGATTTTAACATAAATAAATTTTTTATTTATATTAAAATCTATGGTGGTTATCTGTATGAAAGCATGCCTGAGATTAGTGTCGTCTATATCCCAGACCTCCAGTAGATTTTCCCAAGGGGTAGAGATACCTGGGTTTAAACAATTATTTCTAAGGGCTTATGGGGCAGGAATGCTGTTCAGTGGTAGAGTACATGAGTGATGTCCTGGATTTGATTCCCCCCCCAAAAAAAAAACCAACTACTCTTATAAGCACTCAGAATTTGGAAGGAAATATCCATAGATCACAATCTAGCAAAACTAAATTATATGAAGCATAAATCTCTATAGAAAAATAACTACATTAAGCTAAGGAACAAAGGTTAAAGTACTACAGCTAACACTGTACAAGTTGGAACTCTTATTTACTAGCAGGAGTTTCCAGTCTTTGATGCTACAAAGTTCATTCTTGAGAACTACACAGTTGTGTTACAAAAAAAGAGAAAACCTTCCAAAAATATCTTGTTTGTGATATTATGTTGGGCTGCATTTATAGCTATCCATGTCCTCACGCAGTGCAGGCTGTGTTGGACTGTTAGGAAGAAAATGGTGAATAATTCCACTGGATGAAGGATCTTGACAAGCTGGGTTGCTAGCTAAAGACGAGAATAACACAGAGATTGGAAATACTAAATAGACCACTTTGCAGTGGTCTGAACATTTGTGTGCCTCCCAAATTCCCATATCAAAACCTAAGCACCAACATTGCAGTATTAGGAGGTGGGGCCTTAGGAAGGTCATTACGTCAGGGTGGAACCTTCAAAAGTGGAATTAGTGCTGCAATAAAAGAAATCCCAGAGAGCTAGCTGTCCATTAACAGCATGTGAAGACAGCAAGAAGGCCTACGTGAGCCACAAGTCCTTGACCAGACACCAAATCTGACGGCACATCAGTCCTTGACTTTCCAGCCGTTAGCAATATGGGAAATAAATTTGTGTCAGGTATAAACTAACAGTCAGTTATAAACTGCTCAGTTTATGGCATTTTGTTCACCCCATGTGGGCAATAGAGGAGTATGCTAAAATTTTTTGTATTTGTGTTTGGTTTAGACCTCCTCAGCCACCGATAAGAACTGAAAGAATTGCAGAGAATAGTAGCCAAAATAGACTAATGCAGACCTGATGACGTTTCAGGAGCAAACAAGCTGTCTATCCACATTTCTTCACTTACTATAGCTACTAATATTGTTTCTATGGGTTTTTTCCCCTTAATGGGCTATGGAGAGTGTCCGAAGAGCCTGGTTTCAGAAATATATGGCATTGTGATATCCTATTTGGGTTAATGGCTGGACCTGAATTTGGGCTGTTTCCCATGAAGAGAGGGTTGAGAGTGTTAATGATTGTACCGGTAATAATTAATCTTAGTTTGAAGGAGGCATTTGTGGACTTATGTATTCTGGGTGAATGTATGTGTGTGGGGGTGTGAATGTGTATACACATCCTAGCCAGGGATGAAATGTAGGAGACACAGATTTGGATAGGTGTTCATATGATTTCCCACATGCCATGCCTGTGCAATCTAATCTGTCTCCTGAGTATGACAATTTACTAATTGGAGAATCTGACAGAAGTGGGGTCAGTTACATTAGCTCTTCTAGCAATCTGAAAACTTGGGGATATATAGATGCATACTGTTCACATTGAGTTACTGAGCAATGCTGTAGAAAGCACGCCTCTGATACCTGGCTCCCAAAAATCTTAGAACTTCTGTCTCAGTCCTTCTTAATGTTTAATTAGTCCATTCTTCATTTTTTTCTATAACATTCTCCAGAAACATTATAATACATATTTCCTTAAAAATGTGGAGAAAATAAAACAGGTAGTCCAGATACTTTCCATCATTCTGTCCCATTGCTCTGAGCATGTGGCTCTCATCATCACCATCATAAAATGGTCGTCAGATCTCTAGCCTTATCACGATAGCCATACAGGAGGATTAAAGGGATGTGGCGGCACCTGCGGCTTCTGCTTCTGCCCCACTGCTGGTCTTCTGGTGCAGGTTGCTTCACCAACGAAGGTGCAGAATTAAAGTTTCAGGTAGAAAATTAAGGAAGAGGAAAACTGGAGTAGTGCTGAATGAACCAGCTATTTCCCATAGCCTTCCAGAACAATCAGTAATAATTAAGTATCTTAGGTATGTTAATATTTGGAAATAAAATCTCAAGTAAGCCTTTGAAAATTGGTTGATTTCTGATTTTCTTGATAGAAATTCATGCTGAACTTTACACTAGTGATCAATCTCTATCATAAATTTCTGTCATCCATTCACCTGGTCTCTGTCTCTGTCTCTGTCTCTGCCTCTGTCTGTCTGTCTCTCTTCCTCCTTCTCTCTCTTCCTCCCTCCCTTTCTCCCTCCCTCCCTGCACACATGTCCTTTCCTTTTCTTTTTTCCCCTCTCTTATAACCCAGAGTAGTCTTGAACTTGCTATGTAGCTATGGATGGCCTTCTACTCATGATCATTCTGGATCACAGGTATTAACAGGTATGCACCACCATGCCCAGTTTATGTGATGCTGGAGATCAAATGGAGGGTTTTGTGAAGCCATATAAACACTCTATCCACTGAGTAACAGCTCCAGCCCCTTGTAATTCCACTTTATAATGAATAATATAGTTGTATGGAAAAGACTTAGGTTAAGCAAAAGTCTCAGTCTTTTCTCCAACTAATTCAGTGCCCCAACTTGAATGTTATTAACTTTACAAATTTATTCGAGCTCAAGTTTATGCGTTCATATGATTTGTATAATCCTCTCTTGAAACCAATGGCTCAATTTTTTTCACTTGTCCTATGCAAGTGACTTTGTCAGTTTCTGCACCAAACAAGGAGAGGGTAAATATCCTTCACTCAACTGTTATGTGCCAGCAGGGAATGCATTTATCCCTCACGGTGTCCTTCTGAGATAGACATCTGCATGCTCAGGTTAAAGATCTGGAGCTTCAAGAAGTTAGGTGACACACAGGGTTGGAGCTTGTGATGATTAATTTTGGTTGTAACTTACTTGGATCTGGAATCGACTAAGAAATACACCTCTGGGTGTTTCTGTGAGAATATTTCTAGAAAAAAATAACTGGGGGAAGAAGAGCCTCCCCTAGAGAGGGCAGTGCTTTTCACTGGTGGCTCTGGTATAACAATTCTCCAGGGAAATCAGTGTTGCTTTTGCCTGCTTACTTTCACTCCTGGCTGGCAAGTAGATCTACTCTGTTGCTGCTGCATCCTTTGTAGGCATTGGAATCCAGCTTCTTTGGGCTTTCAATGTAGACTAAAGACCAGCAATTCTCCAAGAATATTCTAGGCTTTCAGTGTCAGATTGAGACTGCTAAGGCATCCAGCCTTATGGACTTACCAACTACTGAGTTTTCAGCCTCTCCAACATGTGGACAATCATTGGTGGACTACACAGCTGGATCCTGTAAACCAGTCTAATAAATCCCCTTTGTGATAAATACCTATTATATTGGTCTTCTTCTCTAGAAAACACTACTACAAAGCTAGAATATAAATCTCTGTGTGGCTTTGTGCCTGCCTTGATGCATCTGATTTTGAGCCCCTCCAGCCCTGTGTGTCTGATCCCTTGATCCAGCACATTTCAGCTCCACCAGTAGCTTCCCTGCTACATATAAATGCACCCTTCTTTTCTGCAGTCACTTCTAGCTGCTTCTCTCACAATGCAACTGCCAAACTTTGGCCTCCTTCCTTGAGGCATGGAGAAGAGTAATTCAAAATAGTTAATGGTCTCCTGTTAATGTCTGTTAATTAAATTACCTGGCATGCCCTCTGTTCACAGCTTCTATAGTCTTTGCTTTTGCTTCATCTGTTTCTGACTACTACACGGTTAGCTATTTTTCCCCCTTTTAGAGCTTCTTCTCCTAGTAGGCTTGGCTGTGGAGACCTGTGACTTGAAGTGAGGTGGGTGGGCCAGCAATAGAAGCATCTAATAGGGTATTGGGAATGCAGACTACTGGGCCTCTCAGACTTATCAAAAGCAGAATCTGTTTTCCCAACAGGCCTTGCTGGCTACTGTACATAAGTATGTTTGAAAATCACTGTTGGAAATTCAGATCTGGCCAGGTACTTGTGGATCAACTGTGCAATGGTTTTATATATATATATATATATATATATATATATATATATCTCAGCCTCATCAGACTACAATACTATCCTTTCAAAATGTTTGTTGACCTTTGTTTAAGATATATAACTCATTGAACCATATATATATATATGCCTAATGAGCTTGGTGATAATAGCTGGTTGCCCTATAAATGAATTTCAGTTCAGCTTTAACTTTACTATAAGGACTTTCTTCCAAAGCATAAATTTAAATTATACTCTTAATGGGGACAGCCCTTTGGATCCAGGATACAACCTTTTCTAGTGAATAACCTGACTCTTTCTCCATTATCCTTAGTTGGCCTAAAAGCAACCATCAATAAAGAAAGCTTTCAAGGTCAACATTTCATCTATGAAAAAGTTTGCTGACCTTTGTTTAAGACATATAACTCATTGAACATTATATATACATATTAGCCAATTTTTATTGAAGCTTTGTGCATTTCAAACGAAATTCCCAACCAAGTCTAGGCCCATTCCCCGTTCCCTGTTCCTTGCCCCTCCCACCCCACCAGAGCTCATGCATTCTGCCAAACATGTGTTTCATCTTTTTCTCAGTCTCTTCTAAAATTTTCAATGCAGAAGTTTACTGTTTTGAGCAGAAGTTCACTGTTTCAGTCAGTTCTTTGACCTAGTCTTTTTTTGTTGTTCCTTCCAATCTGCATCACTCCAAAATATGCATATATGCATGCCAGATTTATCTTTTAGCATCTTCAGCTTATGATTTCTTTTTTTATTAGGTTGAAAGATGTCATGTTTGAAGGCTCCTCCTTGGCAAGTCCAAACAACCATTGGTCCTGCCCTTGTGTTCCACACTGGGGTTTCCCCTTCCCGTGGTCTCCAAATGAGGTCCAGTAAGCACCACATCCCTGTCTTGATCCTCCTGTACTGGTCTCTGTGATACGGTCCAGGTAGTCAACAATGGCAGTCTACTCTGAAGAGGCTGAAACTCCAGTATAGGTATATTTTTAAAAACCACTTTATTTATTTATTTTATGTGTATAACTGTATTATCTGCATGTGTATAAGTCCTGCAAAGCCCAAGGAGGTCAGAAGAGGGAAATGGATCCCCTGTAACTACAGTTTACAGAGGTTGTTAGCTGCCATATGGGTGCTGGGAATGGAGGCCCGGTCCTCTGCAAGATTATCCAGTGCTCTTAATCCTGAGACATCACTCTAAGTAGATTTTTAATTGTTTTTACCCACATTCCACAGGAATAGCACTGACACCATTGCTGTTTTCCCTTCTTACTTTTGTGCCCCTCCTATGTTTTTTAAATGACGCTCGTGACTTCAAACCATGAAGACTCCTATGTTTTGCGCATGTTTTCATGGATGATTTCCTACTTGGCTGGCACACTGAAAGAGTGCACCTAGAAGGACCTGTAAGAAGGATGGCAAGTGGCAGAGCACTGTGAGGAAGAGGCTAAGCCGAGATGGTGTGTACTGGACCTAACCATGCTGATTCCATGCAGAGTGCACAGGAATTTGAGTAGAACTAGAGAAGTCCCTGCCTTGTAGGCAGGGGCTGGGGATTTTGGACCCTCCAGTCCTTGGCCAGGTGCTCATGGTGGGGAGGAACTTCTTGCAGACTTCTCTGGAAATGGCTGCTCTCTTGGCAGAAGCGATCCTTACACCTTTGGCAGCCATTACTCAAGCAGCTGCTGAGGCAGGTTTTTTTTTTTTATTTTTATTTTAATTCCATGTCTTGGTTTCTAGTACAATTCCTGGCAGGAAGGAAACAAGAACTGAATGTTTATTTCATGGACAATTATGTTCTAGATTCATTCTGTTCATATGATAGAACACTCTGCCCCATAACAACTTGGAGAGGAAAAATTTGTTTGGCTTATACTTCCAGGACACAGTCCATTGTTTAGTTCCAGAAGTCAGGGCAGATTACAGGCAGAAACCATGGAAGAATGCTCTTGCTGGCTTGATTTCTGGCTTGCCCACATCCTTAGGTTTAAGGGGCTTTCTTCCACAACAAAGGACCACTTGCTTCATAACAGTGACACCCATAGAGGGCCCTGCCCTCCTGCAGCAATTAATAAGACAGTTTCCCTCAGACTTGCCCATGGGCTAATCTGATCTAGCAATTCCTTAATAGAGGTTTTCCTCAGATGACCATGTCATGTTGACAATTAAAGCTAACTAGGATAAGCATCTTCCCAACGTAGGTCTTTCTTGTTAATTAAAAGATAGTTCCCATTGACTTTGTATATTTATAAGTAAATCATCTAACTAGTTAGTGTAACGTCTAAATGAGCTACTCCACTGAAGATGCCTAGCATTCCGTTTGAACTATAATAGGCAACAATAAATGTTAGTTTATTTTCCCTTAAGATTAAGTAGGCTATGTATATTTTATTAGGATGAGTTTCAACTTTCCCATTTATGGCTTGGAACAAATTTAAATGAATGGAGAGAGATTTGGGCTGTTATTATCTAGATAGACTTGAAGCTAACTAAGATCATTGCCCTCAGCATGAGGGATGCTATAGTGATATAATCAGAGAACTCATAAGGAGGAGAACATTGAAAAGTGTGGAAGGCATCAGTAAAATCATTGTATATCTTGCAAACAACGACAGCTGCCAGGTAGTTCGAGCCTATGAGAAGACGGGCAATAAACTAGGTGCTGTTCATGGTATTATAATGCCCTAAACACGTGTAGAAGGTAGTAGATATTCAGATAGATAAGGTAGATAAGGCTTATAATTAACACAGCAGCAAAGTGGGGGAATGAATATGTATTTTATATTTAAACATGGCTTTAAACGCACAATTTTATGAAATGTATACATAAAATTTTTTTTGTTAGCCAGGCATGGTGGTGCATGCCTCTAATCCTAGCACTTGGGAGGCAGAGACAGGCAGATCTTTGTGAGTTCAAGGCCAGTCTAGTCTATAGAGCGAGTTCCAGAACAGCTGGGGCTACAGGGAGACCTTGTCTCAAAAAGGCCAAAAAATATTTTTTTGTTTTGAAATTTGAATTATATGAGGGAACATATCAACTCTTTAGTGCACAAAATTTCCAAATCCTAGCGGTTAAGAGCGCCGACCGCTCTTACAGAGGACCCGGGTTCGATCCCCAGCACCCACATGGCGGCCAAGAACCGTCTGAAACTCCAATTCCAGGAGAACTCCAGTTCCAGGGGAATCTGAGACCCTCTTCTGACCTCCGCGGCATCGCACGACATGGGTGCACAAACTTGCATGCAGATAGTACATTCAAACACATACAGAAATAAATAAAAATTAATAAAAAAATTACTTTGTATGGTGTATGTGAGTGCGTGTGTGTGTGTGTGTGTGTGTGTGTGTGTGTGTGTGTGACTGCACTGTATGGTGATCACAGGACAACTTCCAGGGGGTGAAAGTGATCTTGTAACATGTGGGTACTGTGGCACTGAGCTCAGGCTATGAGGGTTAGAGAGAGACACCTTGACCTGCCTTCTGGCCCAACTTCACACCTATTCCCAGGGATTATTACCCCAATTTTAGAAATTAGCAGACAACTACTCAGAGACCATAAGCAGCCACGGAACCAGTCAGAAGTCAGGAAGTTTATGACAAAAGGTCTAGAGGGTTGGAGGAGCAGAAGGTGACACTCGGTGGGAAGAGCATTAACCCCTTGCCTGGTGCACACAGACCTGTACCACAGCTGCAGCTGCATTAATCACAGGAGAAGTCAGTTCTGAATCTACCGATGGGGTAGGTGCCAATGTGACTTATTCTGGAGGACCTTTGTGTTGTGAGATTCCAGAATAATCCAAAGCACTTTAGTAATCTCCAGCAAGAGTTACTCTGTTGTATTAAGGTCTCTCCTCCTAGTATTCCCACCTATTGCTAGATCTTTTTTATTTATCATTTTTATTTTATATGTGTGAGTGTTTTGCCTGCATGTGTGTAAGTGGACCCATGTCATGCAATGCCCACAGAGGTCAGAATAAGGCTTCGTATTCCCCTGGAAAGGGAATTATGGATTGTTGTTAGCTGCCATGCGGGTGCTGGGAATAGAACCGGGGTCCTCTGCAAGGGCAGCTAGTGCCCTTAACCACTCTCTAGCCATCTCTCCAGCCCCTGGCTATTTCCTAGAAGAATGGACAAGGATGTCAACTCTTAGGAAAACTAGAGAGATGGAGTCTTCATCATCTCAGCCCAGTGAGTAGAACACAGAGGAGTGGGTATGATTTGAAGAGATGAGATGTATATAACTAAGACAACTGTACAGAGGTGTCAGGCTTGGCTACAGCACCTCTCTACAAAATACACACATTTAATGGCAAAGTCATACCAGTAACTGTATTCACTTCACTCCCTTGGAAATTCATGTTTGAGTTTATACAAAACAATTCTCATGTTTTGGTTTTCGCAGCTGAAAACTGGTTTGTTTATTTGTTCTCTGGTTCTGGCTCTGTATTAAACTTTCAATATGATCTTTCAAGAGAAAAGAAATTTTCTCATATGAGTGACCTCATGAATTGGTGTTGAAGTACCGGGACTTTGGGACCCTGCTGGTCTTCAGCTGATGCTCATGATGATATTTTCTCAGGCCACAGAAAGAACATATTTGAAACTGAAATAGAACTTGTAACATCTCAGGTATTTAGTAGTAATTCTTTTTAAGTATTTTATTTTTATTATTATATTTTATTTTTATGTGTATTGCCTGCATATATGTAAGTACACCTGTGTCATGCAACGCCCAGGAGGTCAGAGGGTCTGGATTCCCTAGAGCTGGAGTTTACAGATAGTTGTTAGGCACCATATGGGTGCTGGGAACTGAACCCTGGGTCCTCTGCAAGAGCAGTCAGTGCTCTTAACCACTGAGCCATCATCCCTCAGCTCCCTTGGTAGTAATTCTTAAAATGTATTTATAGCCATGTGGTATTGGGATTTATTCATTGGTGGTGCTCATTTAATCATGCTCATTTTTCAACACCACAGGATTAGGGGTTATTAAAACAGATACGTTCTTTTTTTCCTTTTTTTTAAATTTTTTAAATTTATTGATATTATATATATATGCCGACATGGGTGCACAAACTTGCCTGCAGATTCGTCATTCAAACACATACAGAAATAAAAAAAACAATAATAAAATAAAAAAATTAACTTTGTAATTGGTGTATGTTGAGTGCTTGCTGTGTGTGCTTTGTGTGTTGTGTGTTGTCGTGTGTGTTGTGACCTGCACTGTATTGGTTGTATCACCCGGACAACTTCCAGGGGGTGAAAGTGATCTTGTAACATGTGGGTACTGTGGCACTGAGCTCAGGCTATGAGGGTTAGAGAGAGACACCTTGACCTGCCTTCTGGCCCAACTTCACACCTATTCCCAGGGATTATTACCCCAATTTTAGAAATTAGCAGACAACTACTCAGAGACCATAAGCAGCCACGGAACCAGTCAGAAGTCAGGAAGTTTATGACAAAAGGTCTAGAGGGTTGGAGGAGCAGAAGGTGACACTCGGTGGGAAGAGCATTAACCCCTTGCCTGGTGCACACAGACCTGTACCACAGCTGCAGCTGCATTAATCACAGGAGAAGTCAGTTCTGAATCTACCGATGGGGTAGGTGCCAATGTGACTTATTCTGAAGGACCTTTGTGTTGTGAGATTCCAGAATAATCCAAAGCACTTTAGTAATCTCCAGCAAGAGTTACTCTGTTGTATTAAGGTCTCTCCTCATTCTAGTATTCCCCATTCCTATTGCTAGACATTTTTTTATTTATCATTTTTATTTTTATATGAGTGGTGCTTTTGCCTGCTGGTGTAAGTGACACATGTTGCATTAGTGCCCACCCGAATGGTCAGAATAAGGCTTGTTTCCCTGGAAAGGGAATCTATGGATTGTTGTTAGGCTCGCTATTGGTGCCCTGGGGAGAAACACCTGGGTCCTCGACAAGAGCAAGCAGTGCTCTTAACCATCTCTCTAGCCATCTCTCCAGCCCCTGGCTATTTCCTAAGAAGATTTATGGACAAGAATGTTCAACCTCTTAGGAAAAAATCCTAGAGTATGGGATCGGAGGTTTCCTCTCATTCAGCCCAGTGTAGTAGAACACAGAGGAGTCGGGTATGATTTGAAGAGATGAGATGATATAAATAAGACAACTGTACCAGGACGTGTGTCAGGCTTGGCTACAGCACCTCTCTACAAATTTTCATACACACATTTAATGGCAAAGTCATACCAGTAACTGTATTCACTTCACTCCCTTGGAAATTCATGTTTGAGTTTATACAAAACAATTCTCATGTTTTGGTTTTCGCAGCTGAAAACTGGTTTGTTTATTTGTTCTCTGGTTCTGGCTCTGTATTAAACTTTCAATATGATATTTCAAGAGAAAAGAAAATTTTTCTCATATGAGTGACCTCATGAATTGGGTTGAAGAGTACCGGGGACTTTGGGACCCTGCTGGTCTTCAGCTGTATGCTCATGATGATATTTTCTCAGGCCACAGAAAGAACAATATTTGGAAACTGAAATAGAACTTGTAACGATCTCAGGTATTTAGTAGTAATTCTTTTTAGTATTTTTATTTATTATTTATATTTTATTTTTATGTTATTGCCTGCATATATGTAAGTACACCTGTGTCATGAACCATGCCCAGGAGGTCAGAGGGTCTGGATTCCCTAGACTGGAGTTTACAGATAGTTGTTAGGACCATATGGTGTGCTGGGAACTGAACCCTGGGTCCTCTGCAAGAGCAGTCAGTGCTCTTAACCACTGAGCCATCATCCCTCCAGCCCCTGGTAGAATCTTTACAATGATTATAGCCATGTGGTATTGGGATTTATTCATTGGTGGTGCTCATTTAATCATGCTCAGTTTTCAACACCACAGGATTAGGGGTTATTAAAACAGATACGTTCTTTTTTTCCTTTTTTAAAATTTTTAAATTTGATATTATATATATTTATTACAATATATATATCATATCATATATAATTTATATTTATAAAATACAAATATACAAAAAAAGAATATAGACACATGTCCCCCTCCCAACCCCCCACCCCACACAGATTCACTTTTCAGTCAGTTCTTGACTGCAGTCTTTTCTACTGTTGCTGGTGTTGTTGTGTTGTTCTTTCCAATAACATCACTCCCAACAAGAATATTTACAACTAGGTTATTGTGTGCTAGCATTCCACAGATGAGGACTACCATTCGTATTTGTTTTTCTGGAATGTACTACTTCACTTCAAATATACATGTTCTAGTTCCATCCATTTCCCTGCAAAGTTCATGATGTTTCTTTTTTTACCGATGCATTGCATAAACTCCATGTGTAGAGATGTACCACATTTTCTCTATCCACTCATCAGTTGAGGGGTATTTGGGGTTGGTTCCAGTTTTTGTCATTGTGAAACAGAGCTGCAATAAATATAGATGTGCATGTATCTCTGCAGTAAGATGCAGTCTTTTGGGTATAATATACCCAGGAGTGGAATATGATGGTCAGTGGTAGTGCTTCATTTTGAGTCTTCCAAGGGATCTCCACACTGCTTTCCTATAGTTGACTGTATTGAATTTACATCTCACAAGCAGTGGATATATGTTCCCCTTTCCCCACAATCTCTCCAGCACTTGGTTATCATTTGTTTTCTTGTCCTAGCCCAGTCTTTCAGAGTGAGATGATATCTTAAAGTGGTTTTATTTGCATTTTCCTAATTATTGTGACATTGAACACTTTTTTTTAGTTTTTGTTTTATTTATTTCTGTATGTGTATGAAATGTACTGTCTGCATGCAAGTTTGTGAACCCGTGTCGTGAAATGCCATGGAGGTCAGACGAGGGGCGGATTTCCCTGGAACTGGAGTTCTCCTGGAATTGGAGTTTCAGACAGTTCTAGGCCACCATTGTGGGTGCTGGGGATCGAAACCCGGGTCCTCTATAAGAGCAGTCGTGCTCTTAAACTGCTAGGCCATTTCTCCAGCCCCAACATTGAACACTTTTTAAGGTGTTTCTCAGCCCATCTTTATTCCTCACTTGTGAAGTCATGTTCAGCTCTTGCTCCATCTTTTGAGTGGGTCATTGTTTTCTTTCTTCTTTGTTTTATGAGTAGTTTATATATCCTGGAAATCAATGCTTTGTCAGATGTATCTGTGGTGAAGGTTTCCTCCCACTCTGTGGGTTTTCTCTTCACTCCTTGATTGTTTCTTTTTTTTTTTTTTTTTTTTTTTTGGTATTTTTGAGACAGGATCTCCCTTTGTCCCAGCTGGCCTGGAGCTCACTCTGTAGACCAGGCTGGCCTTGAACTCACAGAGATTCCACCTGCCTCTGCCTCCCAAGTGCTAGGANATTAAAGGCATGCACCACCTTGCCCCGCTGATTGTTTCTTTTGATGTACAGAAGCTTTTGAGTTTAATGAGGTCCCATTTGTGAATTGTTGACCTTAATTCTTGAGCAACTACTGTCTGATTTAGGAAGTCTTTTCCTATGACTATGTTTTGTAGTCTGCTGCCAACTTTTTCTTCTATCGCCTCCAGAGTTTGGGGATTCATACTGAGGTCACCTGGAGTTGACTTTTGTACATGGTGAGAAGTAGGGGTTTAATTTCATTCTTCTACAAGTGGTGATTCAGTTTTGCCAACATCACTTGCTGAAGATGCTCTCTTTCCTCCATTGTGTCTTCTTGGCCCCCTTTCCAAATATGAGGTGGCTGAAATTGAATGTGCTCAAATTTGGATCTTCAGTTTTGTTCCATTGGTCAACAGGTCTGTTTTTGTGCCAGTACCAAGCTGTTTTTATGACTATAGCACTGTAGAATAGTTTGAAGTCTGGTATAGAGATCCTCCGTTTATTGCTCTTTTCACTCAGGGATGCTTTGGCTACTGGGGGTCTTTTGTTTTTCTAAATGCAATTAAGGACTTTTTCCCCCCAAGCCTGTGAAGAAACTCTTGGGGATTTTAATCGGGATTTCATTAAATCTGTACAAGAGTTTGGGTAGAATGGACATTTTTACTATATTAATTTTCTCAATCCATGAACATGGGAGGTTTTGCCATCTTCTGATGTCTTCTTCAATTTCCTTTTTCATGGTTTAAAATTTTTGTTATAGAGATCTTTAGTGTCTTTGGTTAGGTTTGTTCCTAAGTATTTTATTGTTTTTGAGGCTATTGTGAGTGGGAAGTTCTCCTTGTATTCCTTCTTCAGTTGCTTGTTGGTGTAAAGAAAGGTTACTGATTTTTCTAGGTTAATTTTGTATCCTGCCACTTTACTGAAACTCTTAATCATTTCTGGTGGAGTTTTTAACATCCCTTAATAAATGATCATATCATCAGCAAAAAAGGATAGCTTGACTTCCTCTTTTCCAATTAGTACTCTTTTAATTTCCTTTTCTTGCCTTATTGCCCTAGCAAGTGTTTCAAGCACTATATTGAAAAGAAGTGGTGACAGGGGGCAGCCTTGCCAAGTTCCTACCTTTAAAGGGAATGCTTCTGTTGTTTCCCCATTTAGGATGATATTGGCTGTGGATTTCCTGTATATGGCTTTGATTACATTGAGGAATGATCCGTCCAATCCATTTCCCTCTAGGACTTTAAGCATGAAGGGATGGTAGATTTTGTCAAAGGCTTTTTCTGCATCAATTGAGATGGTTGTTTGGTTTTGGTCTTTCAGTCCATTTACATGTTCAATGATATTTATTGATTTTCATATATTGAACTATCCCTTCATTTTTGGTATGAATCCAATTTGGTCATGATGGATGATCTTCTTGATGTGGGTCTGTACTCGATTTGCCAGTATCCTGTTTAGAATTTTTGCATCTGTGCTCATTAAGGAGATGGGTCTATTGTTCTCCTTTGTGGTTGTATCTTTGCCTGGTTTGGGTATTAGACTGATGCTGGCTTCATAGAAGGAATTTGGGAGAATTCCCTCTGTTTGTATCCTTCTGATCAATTTGAGTAATAATGGTTGTAAGTCTTTTTGACTTTTTTTTTTTATTTACAGAATTTTTTTTTTTTACAGAATTTTGACTTGAAACCATCTGGGCCTGGGCTTTTTTTAGTTGGGAGGTTTCTTGTTACATCTTCAATTTCTTCATATATTATGGGTCTGTTTAAGCTTTCAATATCTTCTTGGTTGAGCTTTGGTGATTCCCAGGATTTAAGGTATTCATCCACTTCTTCTAGCTTTTCAAACTTAGTAGAGTATAGGTTTTTGAAGAATTCCAGTATGATTTTCTGGATCTTTTCATTGTCTGTTGTGATATTTCCCTTTTCATCATGGATTGTATTGATTTGGAGTTGTTCCTTCTTTCTTTTGGTTAACTGGGGTAGAGTTCTGCCTATCTTGTTTATTCTCTCAAAGAACCAAATTTTGGATTCATTGATTTTTTGTATGGTTTTCTTTGTTTCTATTTCATTGATTTCTGCTCTGATTTTTGTTATTTCTTCCAGTCTTCTGCGTTTAGGGCTTATTTGTTGTTGTCTCTCAAGTGTTTTTAGCTGTAGTGTTTGAACATTCACTTGTGCTCTTTCTGGTTTTTTTTTTTTATGTAGGCACTCAGGGCTATAAACTTACCTCTTAGGACTGCTTTTAAATTGTCCCATAGGTTTTGTTGTGTTGTATTATCATTGTCATTCAGTTCCAGGAATGATTTTATTCCTTTCTTTATTTCTTCCTTGACCCATTCATTATTCAGGAGAGTGTTGTTTAGTCTCCATTTGTTCTTGTAGGTTGTAGGGCTTATCCTGGTGTTGATATTGAGCTTTACTGCACTGTGATCTGATAGAATGCATGGAATTATTTCAATATTTTTGTATTTGTTGAGTTTCTTTTTCTGTGTTCCAGTATGCAGTTTATTTTGGAGAATGTTCTGTGGGATGCTGAGTAGAAAGTGTATTTTCTGGTGTTTGGGTGGAATATTCGGTAGATGTCTGTGAGGTCCATTTGTGTTGTATCATTCAGTTCAGATGTCTCTCTGTTTATTCTTTGTCCTGTTTATCTGACCAAAGGACTTAGTGGGGTATTGGAGTCCCCTACTATTATTGTGCTGGGGTTAATCTGTGCCTTGAGGTGAGGCAGCTCATATAGCAAGAGCAGCAGAAACAGGGTAAACACACTTACCAGCACAGAGTGAGTGCAGGCAAGCAGACAGCACTGGCTGTCCTTGGACCTCTTTATCCCTGGACCACTTACAGGAAGATGCCACCCTTTCTAGAGGAGGGCCCTCTCCCCTCAGTTAATCGTTTCTGGAAACACCCTTACAGACCCACCCAGAGGCATGCCTTCCTTGAGTCCCAATCTCATCACGTTAGAAAGATTAACTATCACAGAAGTCACAGAAAAATAAGGTACATAGAGGAGGGTAAATTTCCTGGGATGATTGCCAGGTTAGCCTGATAATCTTACTATTTTGATTAACAATGGCTGGGCAGTGGCTTTACCATGAAAGTATTTGCTATAAAAGAATCTGTCCTGGCTTCATTTTGATGTTGCTTGCAGACAAGATCACAGATGTGACAAATAGGGAAGAGTAAGGGAGAGCAACGTCATAATGCAGGGATATCAGAATATTCCCCATAAGAGAGTGTAGCATAGGACCAGCCACTCATTACTATTGAGTCCACCTGGAATCCATGGCATGGCAGGTACATGATCACCTTCTTACTTTCCAATCCTCTGTACAACAATTGCAATGATTCCTATCAGCCTCAGCTTCAAGCTGTTTGATAAACAAAGTGGACCTTTTAATTAAATAAAATATTTAATACAGAACTACATATCAAAATATAGATAAATCAGATTGTTCTATTTAAAAATTGTGGGTGATGTAGAGTCCAAAAGTTTGGGCTTGTACTGTGATCACTGGGCATTTCTTCTGGATCTTACGTTGCCCTGGTCAAATGTGTTATCTTTATCTGTTTCTTTCAATCTCTTTATTGCCTCTTAAGGGTTCATTCATGTTGCTGCTTGGGACACCATTTTAAACAGTGTGTGTGTGTGTGTGTGTGTGTGTGTGTGTGTGTGTGTGTGTAAATCTTTCTGCAGACTATGTTCTGTCTTTTCTAGGCAGCTCTTCATTATTTGCTCCACACCAAGTCAGTTTCATTCTCCTGTATGATCCCAAAGGTTGTGTTTCAGGAAAGGTCGCCATGCATTATTATAAACTGTTTTCTATCTTCTTGTTTTGACACATAGCATGTATTTAGTGATTCAATTACTTTTAAAGAGGAGGATGTTTATATGCATATAGGTCTTTGATAGTTTTCTCTCTTTCAACTGGTTAAGATGTTCCATGTTTGTTTCTCTATTCTGCCACATGGAATAGCTTTTCCTTCTCATCTAGTCCCCACTCAAATGTCATAACATAAACACAACTCTTCTTGAATCTTTCCAGATGGAAGAGTGTCAGTTCCACTAACTGCCCAACAGTACACTTTCTGACCCTCTTTGAAGACACTTTAAAGACTTGTGTTCTCAGCCACACATTTATCTTTTATTCTACACAGTATTATTTAAGGAAAGTTTGCGGCAAGAGCTGCAGCAGTATTGAAACTGCAGTCATCACAAATGTGATTTCAACCCACAGCTAACACTAAGTAGAAGGCTTCTCTTCTTTGGATGTCTATTTCTTCAGTGTAAACTGAGGCTAGTAATGTCTCCTTCAGTGACTTTTTGGAGAAGCTCAAATTTGAGAAGACTAAAATAGCTCACAAATATTGGGTGTTCAAACTGTAATTTCCTTCTTTCAGATTCAACTTTGAGACTTCTTCAGGATATACAACAGTCTCTTGTATGGAGTCTATCCTCAATGAATGTTCATTTGGTGGCTGAACTGAATTAGGTGAATGGTGAATTAGTGAGGATTATGTAAAAAATTGTCAGTTAAAAGAAATGAGGAATATAAAACTTTATGTGAAAAAAGTTTGGAAATATGATTTTAAAAAATGTTTAAATGTGGAAGTCCCTTGATCTGTAGCTTTTCTGTCTGAGGTTTTAGGTACTTTCAGTCACCCAGAATTATTGTGGCTCAACGATTCTCCTCACATATTGTTAGAAGGTACAGTAACCTCATGCTGTGTCATGAAACCTTCATCATTCAACTCAGCTCATCTCATTGCATTGGCATTGTATCATTCCACATTACCACAGAAGAAAAAAGGTGAGGCTGATATAAGAAAATATTGAGGGAAACAGAGGGACCACTTCATGTAAGTTTTATTACAGTATGATTGGTCTAGTTAATGTTAGCTATTGTTGATCACTCATGGCACCAAATTAATACATTAAGTTTCATCGTCAGGATGTAAGTACAGGAGAATGGAATCTCCCGGGGCTCATTTTTCTTGAGGTTTCAATCATTTGCTGGGTGATCTTGGACTCTATTTCTCACAGATAAGCAGACTGCAAAAGTGCATTATTTGGCTAGATTTCTCATTAGTCTCAGAAAGCTTCCAGGTTATTATGCTTTGAAGCAGTTTTGAGATATATAGAACCATGCTACAGGCCCTAGAGAGTAGTGAGAAATCTTCCCTCAGCACATCTTTCCATCTAAAGCATGTAATATTGGCATAGCGTTAGCATAGCTGCCTTCCATGAAAGAATGCTTGGAGATGCTCTTGAAATGAAGTGAGAGCCAAAGGCTTAGGATTTCTCCTGCACGGTTGAATCATAATCACGTGCCAAATACCGCTGAATTAGCCTCCAGCAATATTAGAATAAATAAAATCTCTGCTAATGGAGAACTTATGCTTTTGTATTTGACCCAAATTGGGTTAGCTTCTATTAGCCCCCTAACCAACAATTCTCTATAAGTGACCCTGCAAATTGGCATTACTTGGACAGATTTACTGTGACCCACAATTCAGTCTTGTTAGCTCTTAATGATATCATGTTAGGAAAATGAGGTGGGCTGTTTCTCATGGATTTTCTCACCTTAACCAAGTTTAGAGACTTATGAATAAACATTAGTGTGACTTTGTTAGTTTGGCATGAACATTCTTACTTCCGGTGGAATACAGTGTGTGAACTGGCCTGATCACATACTTTCTTCCCTGATAGGCTGATCTGCAGAGAAGGTCAGTTTATATTTAGAAAGCTCAGAAGAAAGGATGGAATAATTGCTAACCTGGTGTTAAGAGGGGCCCCAGTTCAGTTCCCTCCTTTTCTTGTTTGCCTCTGTCCATATGATCAAAATTTCTTGAAATCCCTGTATGCCAGGCTGTATAACAAAGGGCTCTGGAGAAAGATTTCCAGACCACAGACTTTCTGCTTGCTGGCCATACTACAGGGGCAGGGGTGGGGCAGTTATTTAATCGAAGGCTGCAGGACTCTCTTGGGTAGCAGCACCTGTCCCAGTTGGAGTAAAGACCCTGTGTGTAGGTGACTTAGGGTGGTACCCAGTACTGATGTTTCACAACCTTCCTATGGCCCTGGAGGTTAGGTTGTAAATTCCTTTCTGACTTTTGCACTTTGGGAGTTCAAAAACTTTGAAGGTTTGGAGGATTCTTGTAGAGACATGAGTATGCATGAGTATGTATGTATGTGTATATTTATGTATATATAACTATGTATATATTTCTATATAAAAAAGAACATAAAGTTATACTTCTTTTTACCTTCATGAAACTTTACTGTTAAAATGTGAATTTCTAAATGTGTTTTGGAATTAACCTATAGTTTATTTTCAGAATTTGTAATTTTGATTTATGTGTGGAGTGTATATATGCATATTTTGGAATAATATAAAGTTAACAGGAGAAAAAGAGAGAAAAACCTATTCAAAGAACTGATCCAAACAGTAAATGTTATAAAAGACTAAGAAAAAGATGCAAGACAGGACTTAACATGTATGACAGAATCCATGAACTCTGGCGGTAGGGGGGGCATGAGGGGTAGCCGTGGATGGGGGAATGACTCTAAATTTGATTAACAAATGTATGAAATGCACTCAATAAAAATTAACTTAAAAAAAAAAAACTTTGACGTGACTAACCCTTTCTCCCCAGGCTGTGCTCAGTAAGAGGCAGAACTCAGTCAGGACTAAAGAGTGAAATCTGTTTGTTTTAGAAGATCATAGATGCTGGCACCCTGGAGAAAGAAATAAAATACTACAGTGACATGGGCTCTCCTTTCCTTAATTTTTTTAAGCCTTTAGCAATAAAGGGTGGACTCTCATTGCTCTGTTTATCATCAACCTTTGATTGATTTTGTCATTTTCCATATTTATCTCCTATAATTTGGACCTCCCTCAAATGATGCCTTAACAAATGAGATCAATTTTCCTCTGAAATGTGTTTTTAAAAGAAATTACAGTCATCCCAGACTCATGTTCTTAGGGAGGAAACAGCACATTTGGCAATTTCCATTGCTTCTGGTTGTGATGAGATTGGATTTCAGACAGTCATCTTCAAGCTATGCCCTAATTAGGATGAACAGATATTGTTAGCTGGCCTGTTTAATCAGTTTCCCATCTGGCATAATCATGTTTATGAGCAGGATCTGCTTTTGCTGGGCTTGGGCTGTAGCTAAAAACAACATAACAATGCAGACACATCTCAGACTTGGAGATTCTTCCACTCTAATTCTAGGTAGAAAGCCACATTTTCAAACGTGCAGAACAAGCATTTGGCGTGCTTGTGTAGCTGGATCCCCATGAGTTTGGCTCATCCATCCTTCCTTCCATGCTTCCTTTTACTCATTCCATTCTAATAAGCACCTCAAAGCCCTCATTTGTGCTGGGCTCCCTATGACCAGCACATGCTATTATGAAAAAAAATAAAAAAACAAAACAAAACAAAACAAAACAAAACTACCCCTGCTCAGTATGCTCTTGGTAGAATGGAAATTTTTCAAGAACATGTAGATTTAAAGAAATGTTATTTTTTAATTTAATTTATTTATTTTCTATGTGTATGAATGTACTGTCTACATGTAGGTCTGTGCACCCGTGTCGTGCAGTGCTGCGGAGGTCAGAAGAGGGTGTTGGATTCCCCTGGAACTGGAGTTCTCCTGGAATTGGAATTACAGACAGTTCTCAGCTGCCATGTGGGTGCTGGGTATTGAACCCGGGTCCTCTGCAAGAGCAGTCGGTGCTCTTAACTGCTAGGCTATCTCTCCAGCCCCGACTGATGTTATTTTATTTATTTATTTATTAAATTTATTTCGTTTTGTATGTGTATGAATGTACTGTCTGCATGCAGGTCTGTGCACCCGTGTCGTGCAATGCCGCGGAGGTCAGAAGAGGGTCTCGGATTCCCCTGGAACTGGAGTTCTCCTGGAATTGGAGTTACAGACGGTTCTTAGCCGCCATGTGGGTGCTGGGGATCGAACCCGGGTCCTCTGCAAGAGCGTCGGTGCTTTCAACCGCTAGGCTATCTCTCCAGCCCCAGACTGATGTTATTTTTAAGAGTCTAAAGAATTGCTGCATTGAAGTAACTGTCCATATACCTTTGTACTGTGTGTCTGATAATGGTGATTATGCCAGAGGATTGCGTGGAAGCTGCCCTTTGTCGTACAATTTCCTCAGAGAAATATGGCTTTGATCAATGACTTGTAACTGTATGTTAGATTATTGATCTCCTAATTACACACATTTTTAGACAATATTGAAAAAGAGATTTCACGTTAACACAGGTGTCAGTGAACAGATATAACACTACTTTCCCCAGGAAGAACAATTTGAATAGCAAGAAAAAAATATGTTCAGGAATGTTGTCACTTCTCTACTGTAACCCACGGAGAACTCAGTGGTGCAGTGGCTTTTGTAACATAACAGGTGCAGAGAAGATGCTATGACACTCCTTAGCTCAAAAATTCCATACTTTGCAATGCATTAAGTAAAAATAATGTTAATAACAGCCTTATGAGGCCAGACTATGTTTTAGTTGCTAAATGAGCTGTTTGTATATATGTAGGGATTCTGTTGTTTGCAGGCTACAATCCTTATCAGAGGAGAAAATAAGATGTCATATGTGGTGACTTTAATGAGATTGTCCCCCAGAGGCTCCAAGTATTTGGATATTTTGTCTTCAGTTGGTGGTATTGTTTGGGGAGTTTTTAGGATGTGTGGCCTTATTAGAGGAAGCAAGTCACTGTGGACAGGCTTTGACAGCTCATAAGCCATGCTAGATTCCCAGTCTCTCTCTGCATCCTGCTCCTGCCTGAAGATATGATTCCCCAGCTCTCTGCTCAGGTCCCCTCTTTCCACCTGCTCCCCACACCATTATGGATCTTCCCCCCTGTAACTACAAGCCCAAATAAACTCTTCTTTTGTGAGTTTTCACAGTTTTATCACAGCAACATAAAAGTAACTAACACACAATAGGAATAAATGGTCTCCTTTCTCCCATTTTTAAACCTTTGAAGATTTGCTCTCTTCTGACCTTGCTCAGACTGGGCAGAGGGAGCCAGAGTAGCAAAGAGGAGGGCAGTGTCCTTTCTTCAGTGAAGAGAGCTACAGTTCTTCCCAGGAAGAAGGTGGTGACATCTAGATTTAAGGTGAAGCTATGGGAGGAAGGCAAAAACAGTGAACAGAAAGAGGGTCGATGAGAATAAAGAAAATGAGAATGTGTCAGTCCTTCAGCATGGCCTCCGAAAGACATGCCATATCACTAAGTCCTAACATCCACTCTCTAGTACTGTGGGAGCACTCCTTGTACTTTCGGTTCT
Organism: Rhizomys pruinosus; assembly: GCA_009823505.1. Lineage (NCBI taxonomy): Eukaryota > Metazoa > Chordata > Mammalia > Rodentia > Spalacidae > Rhizomys > Rhizomys pruinosus. The sequence goes on along the minus strand of VZQC01000722.1, from coordinate 518,655 downwards.
AATAAGGAGAGGTTGTTATTTTTTTTTCTCCCACAAATGAAGCAGTTCGAGATAGGATATGGGCTTACCTAGTCATATTCTGGAAAGACAATACAGGGGTAAAGGGACACATGGATCGTCCCCTGGGAATCAACTGTGTGGAGAGAAGCATGGACCATCAAATAGAGCTTGCTGAACACTGTGGACAGCAACTCAGATCTGCTAGGTTGCCCTGATAATTTCTTCCCCACTTGAGGACAGAAGGAGGACCTATCATAACCTTGTTATATAAAACTACGTGTCACAATAATCTAAAGTTTTAAAATAGAAAGTAAATCAGGGAGGCAGGAAATGAGGCTCTGCAGGAAGTGACACAGGCTATCAATGAATGAATTGCTTTCTGAGGTGGAATTCAAACGTTGTTAGGGTCATGAGAGGTTTCCTAACTTTGCTGCAAGTCAAAGTTAGATATTGATAGAGATACAGAAATCTGGGCTCCATCCCAGGACTAGCTACATTAAAATACCTTGGAAAATAATCTATATTTTTACACATGACATGGTTTAGAATCTATGGTCCAGATGTTCATGAAGATAAAAATTCAACGACTAGCTACATTAAAATACCTTGGAAAATAATCTATATTTTTACACATGACATGGTTTAGAATCTATGGTCCAGATGATCATGAAGATAAAAATTCAACTTTAAGGTTTTATGTTTTACATGAAAAGCAGCTGGGATTTCAGGAGGTGAGTAAGTAAGTTTTGATGCTACCCCATGACAGAATTGGTTTTTAAGATTCAGTCTTGGTGTTTCTTGTAGAAAGTTTTTGCAGAGTGTTGGAAGGTTTGCACAGCTAGAGTGATTGTGTTTCAGTTGCTCCCCACTGGGACTGGCAGGTAGAGCTGTGTCTGACCTGGTGTGTGAGCTCCCATAGATGGGGATATAAGCAGAGGGAGGATGTTGGAAGCCTTCCTGGGACACTGAGAATATGTACCTAACAGCACCTTCTGGCACCCACCTTCTTTCTTCCTTGTGTAGGCTGATGATGGTTAACAGTGTGAGAAAAATTCAATAACTAAAACAAGGTTCGTAACTCAAGCATTTCTTTTTTAACAATATTTTTGTTAATTCTTTGAGAATTTCATCCAGTGCATTTGATCATCTTTACCCCCTTCCCACCTTTCAAATCTACTTCTCCCTCTCCAACAACCCCCCCCCAACTTTGTGAAAGGCCCATCAAGTTCAATTTGTGTCCCTCAAGTGTTCTTGAGTACAGATTCATCTCTTGGAGCGTTGTCAACCCACCAGGCCCAGTGCAAGGTAAGCAATGGATAGTGACTTGTATGTGTTGGCCACTTAAAAATTTCTCAAGGGATCTTTAAAGTCCTTCTCTTTGAAACCAGCATTATGCTCATTATTAGATAACCAGGGAAAAATTAATGACAGGCTCAGTTTGGACCTCAACACAAAAGCCTATAGCACTGTGACGGAAGCTGTGGAGGTCAGGACTTGTACCTGAGGTCTTAGTTTTGAATTGTTCTGGATTTCCACATCCAGTTTAGTGATCCAGTTGCAGCACAATTTGTTTGTTGTGCTTTGTTCTATGGAACTTTCTTGTCAAGCTAGCCTCAATTCTTCAGTGGCTCTCTGTTGCTGAAAAGATACAGTGTGGTACATGAGCCTGCCTCTGCCTCCCAAGTGCTAGGATTAAAGGCGTGTGCCACCACTCCCAGCTACAATCTTTCAAGCAGTACTCTGTTGGACTACTGTTTAAGTGGAGGCATGCTCTATTACCATGTTCAACATTACCTACAATTATCATTCAGTATATGGCACAAGAGTGTGCGTGTGTGTGTGTGTGTGTGTGTGTGTGTGAAACCTAAGATTCAGATCAATCTGGATATGTCTAGAAGACCAGAATACTATTTCTAAGAAGCAGTTTTGTCATTGGAAGAATTACAAATGTAATCTGAAGAAAATTGAGCCTGTCAGAAAGGAACGGGGGTGGGGGTTAGTACAGAGCCCATTATTTCAAGCATGATTTAACTTAGTCTTCATGAGTTGACTATTAAGACCTAGAGGAAAAGGATATGAGAATGATTGGAAAATAACAAAAAACTGAAACCTATATGAAACACGAGGAGGCATTTTCTTACAAAGACAACCCCTAGGAAGAGTATAAAAATAATTGTTTCACTTGGGATGACATTGTTGAAATGCAAGTTGGAATATGTTTTAGTCAGGAAACCAGGCAAGCCTCTTGCTTTAGGTGTAGCTAGGGGTGGGGGTTGGAGGTAGATGTATAGTGTACATGTGGTGACCGAACCTGTGCTAAACAGAATTCCCTGAATTATTTGAGGAAAAAAATTCTTTGTTCTGCCAAAAGAGGAAAAATACAGAAGTAGAGAAAGGTGTTTTATTTTTGACTGTGCCCATATGTTTTTCCATTTTCTTACCCTCTGTTTGCTGTGGTTTTCAAAAACACAAATTGCTTTTTTTTTTGGTATTTTCGAGACAGGGTCTCCCTGTAGCCCCAGCTGTTCTAGAATTTGCTCTGTAGACCAGGCTGGCCTTGAACTCACAAAGATCCTCTTGCCTCTGCCTCCCAAGTGCTAGGATTAAAGGTGTGCACCACCACGCCTGGCAAAATATTTCTTTTTTACATCAGGTCTTCCACAGCAGGGCCTTATTGCCTTTCTTCTTGTAGGTATCCCAGTTTACAGGCAAGAAGGCTTTCCCTTCTGGGGGGGCTTGGATCCCCTGGCCAACATCTCCTTGGTAGAATAATCCATTGCTGATATCAGACCTCTCCTGTATTAATATATTTTGCTTAAGTGCACAGCTTAAGGAGACTTTAGTATTATATTTGGTTCTGAATAAAGAATAATCCTTTTCACAGTTTCTATGTCTATCAGTCAATTAAAAAAGGCAGTTTTACTGGTTTTATAAGAGATTACATCTATAACAGTTGGCTCCAATTTACAGTTAGAGAACAACCTCATCATCATCATATTTCTCCTTGTTCTATGAAGGGGAGGTAAGAAAGTTTCTCATATTAAAACTTTGCTGCACCTAGAAGGTACGTTTCGTTAGAACTCATTATAAATAGTTGTTACAAGTAGGATCCACAGAGGGGTTTGATGTCTGTAGCAGTCTGAGGCTTTTCTTCCTTTCAATGTTCATATGGGCCAACCTTTCTGCTGGCACTTCCTGGTACATCCTACATAATGCAAAGCTGTATCATTTCTTTCTCAGCCTTTAAGTTGGTGACATTTTGACCTGTGAGAACATACAAATCTTTTCCTGTAGTTAGTTTTAAGATTTGAATTGCATAGTTTTTGACAAAAAGTTTTCATATATATCTGTATCCCCCCTTTTTATTTAAGGTTTTTGTTTTTTGACCCATGAGCCTCAAAAAAGCAGATGTATTACATATACCTAGAGGCTGGAATCAGGCACAGATTTCATCAAATTCACCCAAGCTGTTTTGGTGACTGTTTGTGGTTAACTTGGGGAGCAAACTTAATTTTTTAAGTTAAATAATCCTACAGGTAAAAGAGACTGCTACAAGATGATACTGTACAACAGAAAAATTATAAAGAACATTTGTATGTGCCAATCCCAAAGTTATTGTTATATGGATTTTAAGTAAAACAAATGTGGACAACAACAATTTATATTTGCAATTAACTCAGATGCATTACCATTTTTATCAGAACCTTTAAACCAATGTTGTTTAATATGTAAGCATGGGAAAGATGTATTGAGACCGCACTTGCAAGTGTACAGTTGGTCTCTGGAATACCAGAGAGTGTTACCAAAGGCCACTAAACCAATAAAACAAATATAGGTCTCCTTGAGTCAAACAAGACTCCTCCATCAGCCCCAGCTACACCTCATCTGCCTGGAAATACTGTGCAGCACTGGCAGCCATATGTTTGTATATCCCAAATCTAATTGGCTATTAGCTCTCTCCTTGGAGGAATCCCATGGCTGATGCCACAAGCTTACATCCTCTAGTGGCTAGGAGATGTTATAAGCCACAGTAAGACTCTGTCATATTTTACAGAAAAAACGTAACTTATGGATTAACATGCCATCCAAACATCTGTGTCTATACCAAAGTAACCTACCATAACAATTAGTGCTGTTTAAATACCTATATATCTAATTGCTTGTGCTTCATTAGTAGGATCAAAGGTTATTCCTGGACAAACTGTCAGCCCATGAAAGGAAACAGCCAGAATTGACCAGAGTTCAAAACAACAGCTCCAGAGAAAGTAGACTGTTTTGCTTCCCGTCCACCTGTGCCCCTTTTCTAAGCTTAGAGAGCAATCTGCAGAAGAGGGGGCATGGTAGAATGTAAGGGCTGTGATTGAGGTGAATGGTGAAACTACAGCAATATAGTCTGGACACTTATTTAATCAACTTGATTGAACATACAAGCCGCCCCAGCTGGATGGTGGGACCCTTGGGCAGTGTGGGTTTGGGCACAACTGCTTGCAAATTGTTTTTTTTAAATATATATTTTTAAATTTTATTTATTTCTGTATGTGTATGAATGTACTTTCTGCCGCAGAGGTCAGAAGAGGGTCTCGGATTCCCCTGGAACTGGAGTTCTCCTGGAATTGGAGTTTCAGACAGTTCTCGGCTGCCATGTGGGTGCTGGGGATCGAACCTGGGTCCTCTGTAAGAGCGATCAGTGCTCTTAACCGCTAGGCCATCTCTCCAGCCCCGCAAATTGGTTTTACATGAAGGATTCTTGTACTCATAAATTATTACATATTGTTAAAAAATGAAAAAAATAAAGAGGTAATAGAAAAAATATTTCTTTTTTTTTGGTGAAAAAAACACATTGCAAAAGGGAGGACATATGTGGTTCCTACCAAGTGGGTCCAGAGTTATAAAACATGAGTTTCTTCTCCTTTTCAGCTTGAATTTTCTGTCAGATAACTCTTAAGATTTGCTATTGTCAAAGGACCTGAAATACTATTTTTTCCCAAGGAAAATGTAAAGATAAAAATTCCTCCTGTGCACTCTTAAGTTTGTATCAGCAAATGTCATTGCTGGCATCTTAAATGTTTCTATTTTTCAAAGATTAGTTATAAACAAAGTAATGTAATTTTATTTCCTGGGAATAGCCTTACAGTTATTGTACATATGTGGAATAAAAGGGCAGCTCTCAGAGAGCCAGAGGTAAAGACTCCTCCTTGCCCTGTTGAGACATGCTATAAGAGCTTTGTTTGGGAGCTGCTTCCCTAATGGGAACAAAACAGTAACTCATTATCAGTATTTTTAAATTAATTTTATTTATTCTTTTATGTGCATGAATGTACTGCTGCATGTAGGTTTGTGCACCCGTGTCGTACAATGCCGTGGTGGTCAGAAGAGGGTCTCGGATTCCCCTGGACCTGGAGTTCTCCTGGAATTGGAGTTACAGATGGTTCTTAGCCACCATGTGGATGCTGGGATCGAACCTGGGTCCTCTGCAAGAGCAGTTGGTGCTCTTAACTGCTAGGCTATCTCTCCAGCCCCCTCATTATCAGTATTTTAACTGGGAATGAAACAGTGAGGCATCTGCCCTCAAGATGGCCTTATGACTTAGTCCTTCTGGTGCTAGAACTCCCTATACAGTGAAAGGTGGAGAGTCTACTTGCATTTCCTGACATGTTTACATCCAGCTCATAAAAGGAAAGGCCAAGCAATTCAGTTAGTGTTAAGTTAGAAGAACCATGTGGTCACCCCACCCCACAGACAGCGATGACAGTTGCAGCATTAATATAAATGCAGAGCCTATCTGGAGGGTCAAGATCTCATGACATCATGGTCATTATGAGGAGAGAAATACTGCCAAGGCTGGCCAATCCAATGTACAAAGTAGATTGTTGATGGTCATAATTAAACAGGATATGTTCTTCTTCTTCTGAGTACAGCAGATATCAGGAAAATGGTCTGAAGCCTTGGGCTAGCATTGGAGTATTAGTATTACAATATTAGAGTGTTCGGATATGCTTTTAGAACCAGATGGAAAAACTGACAGCAATCCCTTTAGGATAACGAAGGATGTAACTAGAATAGTAACACTGTGCTCAACTTCTAACAGTGACAAAAGTTCTCCGGGGGTTTCATCTCATCTGTAGTTCTTGCTAATTTTTCTTAACTTCTATGTTTGAATGGAATTAACTCTGCAAAAATATGGACATCGGTGACTCTTCCTTGAGAAAGCATTTATTGTTTGTTCTGACGGGAGCCCAGTCCGTTTTTTACTCCAGGAGCTCCTTTTATTCTTTATTTTCTTTTATTTCTCGATTTACTTTTTATTTTATGTTTTATTTTTACTTTTTATTTTATTGAATGTTTTGATTTTCATTTGATATAGTGTGATCTCCATCCCTAGTTACACCTTCCTCCAATGCCCCCACCAATTTTAATGTATTCACTTATACAGATATGAAAATACATATATTTCAGCTTATAGATTTTGATTTGTGTCCCAGAATATCCTTCAAAGTGGGTCCACCCGCTGAGCCCACCAAGAGCCCCATCTCCGCAAGTCACTGTCTTTCCCCTCCCAGGAGCCATCATCCTTAGCTGGGATTTCTCACCGGCTTCCTCGTGTCTGTGCTGGGCTTTTGTCTGGGTTGAGCTTGCTCTTGTCATTGCTGCTCCTTTGCAGAGGTGGTGGTTCCAGTGAGGCAGGTAAGCCATGGTGACAATGGGGCATCAACTGTTCTAATGAAGGGCAATCATAACATCTCCATTGCCACAATTTCACTGGTGCTCAGTCATGTGCAGAGACACTGTAGGCAATCTTGAAACTTAGTGAAGAGTTTTTTGTGTGTGTTGTTGTTTTGTTTTGTTTTTTTCTGGAACTTGGGGGAAGGACTATGCTTCTCAGTGATCATGATGTTGACAGATGAAAACATGTTCTACTTTTGTAGACAGTTAAGCACTGAGGAGCAACAGAAAAGAGAAATAAAAACAAAACAAAACAAAAACAAGAGACAGTTATTAGTACTGAAGTTCAATATCACAGTGTCTACCCATCCTGGTGTCTCACCATCCCCAGTTTTTCCTTTTGGAGGAGCTTGTATATATGTGCCCATGGATGCCCTTCTCTGGGTTCAGTTGGCATTTGATCACTGTCATCTGAAAGTGTCCTAATAGTTTCCATTCCTCTCTGTCCTTGCTTCCCCTCTATAGTATTTCACAGTGCAGGGGTCCAGTCCAGCAACGTGGCGAATTTAGAGATGGACACTTGGAAGAAACATGATCAGTGAGCCAAGTAGAGGAGAAGCCAAGTTCACTAGACCATGGTGGACCCAGGGGTCAACAGTGATGTACAAGACAGGATACAGTCCAGGAACACATTCAGCATCAGGGAGGTTCAAGATGGTAGGACACATGAGAATTCAAAGATACTGACACAATGTGACATCCAGCCCAGCCACTTTCTAGACCAGGTGGCATGCTGTTCACATAGAGAAGACAACAAGATGACCTGAGTGCCAGCTCAGCTCTTAAGACAGTAATGCAAATGACTTATTCTCAAGCAGGATCAAGATCTAAAGTGAAGGGACTGGACTTTTGTGTCAGGGTAGGAGCCCCCAAATTAGATGAGCAATGTTTGTCTAGAATGGAGGACATAAAGG
>VZQC01000722.1:476939-510104 GCA_009823505.1 Rhizomys pruinosus | reverse complement strand
GTTCGAAACAACAGTTTATAAATTTCCAAGTGTCTCTGGAAGAGAATCTTCTCTCCAGAGCCAAAGAGCTAAAGCAGAAGAAATCAAGCTGGAGCCCTTTTATATATTGGCTGATTTACAATGCAAATTTAATTCCCAGCCATGAAGTGCTCAGCCAAATGAGAGCACTGGTGGGAAAGGGTGGAACCCTGAAACTTGGGATGGAGATGTGTGGAGAACCACGATGATGAGGATTTTTGACCCTCCGGATTCTGAGGGATTTCTTTATCTGAGGAATTAATCCCCCACCCTCAGCAGAGAATCCACACCCTGCAGATCCTCCTCCCACGCCCTTGCTGAGGAAATTAATCTCCCCCTCCAGTGGGAGCTAATATCCCTCAGGCCCAACAATTGTTGCCTCTAGACCTAAACCAGATTGAAGGCTAAGCAAGCCCTAAAGGTGAGATAGAAAGTGTGGTCCACGAGGAGGTGTGCTACACCACTAAAGAATTAATGAGTTTGCCAATTCATTCTGGCAGAAACCTAAGGAATATGTGTGGGAATGGTTTTAAGGGTGTGGGATAATGGTGGAAGGAATTATAAAATTGGATCAACTGAGAGTTTATCGATATGGCCCCATATGGTGCTATTCGGGGTGACCAGCCAGCAACCTGGTGGCAGGTTGACTATGTTGGATCCACTTCCATCATGGAGTGGACAGTATTTTGTCCTTACAGGAATAATCTATTCTGGGTTATGATTTGCCGTTTCTGTCTTGTAATGCTTCTGCAAAATACCATCCATCTACAGAATGCCTTATCCCACCATCACGAAGTCCTCACAGCGTTGCTTCTGACAAGGAACTAACTTCACAGCCAAGAAGTGCGACAGTGGGCCTATGGTCATGGTATACTACTGGTCTTACAATTTCCCCAACACCCAGAAGCAGCTGGCTTGATATAAGGGTGGAATGTCCTCTTGAAGACAGCATTTACAGCACCAATTAGGTAGCATACCCTGGAGGCTGGGGCAAGGTTCCTGCCAGCAGGCAGTAATGCTTTGAATCAGCGTCCACTATATGTTACTGTTTCTCCTATAGCCAAAATTAATGGGTCCAGGAACTAAGGGGTGAAGTGGGATGATTCCACTCACTATCACCCTAGTGACCCAGAGGAAAATTTTTCTTCCTGTACCCATGACCTTGTCGTTCCTCTGGTCTAGAGTTTTGGCTACAAAGAGGGAGTGCTTTTGACCAGGAGACTACGCAAACTTTCCATTGAATGGAAGACTAAGACTTCCCCCTGCCACTTTGGCTTCTACTGCCTTAAGTCAACAGCTTAAGGAAGGAATAACGTAGTAGGATGAATGTGATTGATTCAGATACCAGTGGAAATTGGACTTTTCTCTCCACAATGGGGGCAAGGAAGATATGTCTCGGAAGCAAGAGATGCTCGTAGGGCTCCTCTGGTGCGACCATGATCCATGATTAATGGTGCAATGGGAAACATCCAACAACCCAAACCAGACATGGAAACTAAAATGGCCAGACCCTTCAGGGAGAAGTTATTGGTCACTCCTCACGGGAAAGAGCCACAGACCTGAGAGGTGCTTCTGATGGTGGAGGAAATACAGAGGGTAAAGTAAAGGAAGGTAGGCAGTAAACTATCAGCTGGAGCCACAGGGCCCAGGTTGCCAGAAAATGTGATTATAATGAGATATTAAACTTTATTTGTTCTAGTTGGTTAAGAATGGTGACTTGTCATATTATAACGTATATTAAGGCAGATGCTGTGTTGTTCCCTTTTGATGTGTCACTGAGATAGTGTTAAGTGTTGTAAATTTATGATATATTTAGATTACTGAGACATAAAATAAGCATTCCTCAAGGACCTTACACATGACTCTAAGATATAATGCTTTGCTATTGCAATGAGACATTTATATACATGTTTGATGGAATTATGAACCTTGCCATGTTTGCAATTATTTAAAAGAGCAATCTCTTCAGTTAAGCAAATACGGGGCTGGCTTGTGATGGTAATCCTGGGTGTCAACTTGACCTGGAACTAAGGAACAATAAGAGAAAAAGGATCTTCAGATTGGACCTACCTCAACCCGATATGGCCCACCCAAATGTGGGCGTTACCTTCTGCGCCAGCATAGCAGTATAAAAAGGCTCATTGCCAGATGGAGCGGGTCCATTTTTTCTCCTGTGGCTTGCCTCTATCTCACGGTCGAGTATTTGTCTTCCTGCTGTGATCAACCTTGAAATCCCAGATGTACTGTGACCAGCAGATCTCCTGGAATCCATCGGGCTTTCAGCACCAGATTGGGACTACTGAGACATCCAGCCTTGTAGACTGAGCAGTTCCCTGGATTCTCAGCCTCTCCAGTGTGGCACGGCTACTGTCGGACTCCTTGAACTCTGTCACGTGAGCAAACCTATAAATTGTATATAGCTATATATTTGTCCTGTTGCTTCTGTTTCTTTAGAGAACCCTGACTAATACACTTGGCCTAGCAATTAAGAACACTGGCTGCTACTGCACAGGGCCAGGATTCGATTCCCAGCACCCACGTGGAGGCTAACAACCATCTGTAACTCTGCTTCCAAGGGAATTCAATGCCCTCTTCTGATATCCAAGGCCATTGTATGACATGAGTGCAGTTACATACATGCAGGGAATGCACTCATACACATAAAATAAGAGTATCAAATAAAATATTTTAATAGAATAAAAATTTTTGAATTTTTATTGTTCGAGTATTTTATGCATGCATATAATATGCTTTAATCAAACCCATTCTCTATTTCCTCCTCTCTGCAAATTCCTTTCCTGTCCTCTGAAAATTTTTCTATCCCAATTTCACATGCTCTGTTTTGAAATCCACTTAGTGATACTTGTATGAGCATGGGTACAGGGCTGTCTACTGGAGCATGGGGAGCCTCTGAGGAGCTGCATCTCCTTCTCCCTCCCCCAGAAGCCATCACTACCACCCCACCAATGCCATCAGTAGTTCCTTAGCTAGAGGTAGGACTTCCTGAGACTCTCCTCCAACCATTCTGGGATTGGCTGACTTGATCTTGTCCCCTTTTCCTTTCAATCAATGGGCCACAAAGACTGTTCCCAGTTTTAGATTCATTAAAATATAAATCCCTAGTGTCTAACAAGCCTACTATGTCAGATTAGAGAAGGTGGAGTGCATCACAAATATGCATTTTCACCACCTCCCAGGTGATTAGGAACCACAGGTGTCTGAGGTTCTTAACTCTGACTACCCATTATAATCTCCTAGTGCATATAAACCATGGTGCCCTTGAACCAGAATTTCTGAGTGCAAGCCCAGGTCATAGGCATCCTAATGAGGCCTGCTTGAAGAGCTACTGGTGTAGGTGATAAAGCGACTTTCAAAGAAGCACTCAAGGGAATAGGGGAAGCCCTGTGGGGAGGATTCAGTCTTTGCTGAAAAGCAAATAAATTCTGTCTGATTTCTGAAACATGCTGGGCAGACATTGGAATCAGAGGATTGGAACTGATCCTTTGGGAGGAAGGGCAGTAGATCCTGTAGAAGCAGGCGCTGATTGGAGGCTCTTGGTCACTTCTGTGTACCAGCTGTAACCCAGCGTGCTATGACTGAACTGTATTTAATCATAGTATAAAGAGTTAAACAGACAAATACTACATAACCTAGTAAAAGGCTTCTACCTCGAGAAATGAAAGCATATGTTCATGTAAAATCTAGTACAGAAATGTTCACAGAAATTGGATTTTATTATCCATAAACTAGAAACAGACCCAATAGTCACCAACAATGAATAAGTAAACAAATTATAGTATATCTTTACCATGGTATACTATCCAATAACAGAAATAAACTTGCAATACACCCACTGATCTGTAGGTATCCCCAAATAATTCTGCTGAATAAAAAGTACAGCTATAAAAGACCATATGTATTAATGTTTACATAAAATTCTAGAACAGTTCATCTTTATCTTTTTGCAGCATCTTCTCTTGCCTTATTTCTTTGAATTTAGTAAAACACAGTTTTTCTTTTCCCAGAAATATTTCATTTTCTTTTAATCTCAGACTAAATAACATAATGCAATATAATCAACTTTTTTTAACATTCTGGGGTGTGGGGGTTCTATGACAAACTTCCTATTTTATGTTAATTGTTCCAAGTTTGACTTGTCTTTAAATGGCTAGGTTGGGATGAGTGGCAGAAGGAAAGAAGGAAATTAGAAGAGGAGGGGGACAGAAAGAAAATTATAAGATTTCCTCAGCATTAGATGCTTACTAAGTAATATGATAAAATTATTATTGAAGCCCTTCTTGAATGTTTGTTAAAATCTCTGTTTGTATGTATGGGAGTGGTCTATGTACAACATGTGGTTGTGCGCACATGTACATATGGGTGCACATGCATGTGTATATATGTGTGTATATGGTTTATATATATGCGTGCACGTGTGTGTGTATGTGTGTGTGTGTGTACATACCAGAAGTTGATGTCAGACATCACTTGTTCTCTGCCTTGTTTGTAGAGACAATCTCTCACTGAACCTGAAGCTCACCAATTCAGTTAGGCTGACTACTTACTGAGCTCCAGGGACTTAACTGCCTCTCCCCAGCACTGAGATTATAGACAGTGCCACTGTACCTGTCTTTTTACTTGGGTCCTGAAGTTCAGTTGTGTAACAGTTGAAACATTGCATTCTGAAGGATCATTAAGACAGGATGTTCTCAAAGAAGCTCCTTAAGATTCAGGAAGTAAACAAATCTTAAGAAGCCACCTGAAACCTACCAGATGCACAAGGTTCTGCCCTCTGCAAGCTCTTTGTGTAGGTCTTCAGTGTTCAGCTGGCTTAGAGTCATCCATACTCCTGTAAATAACCCCAGTAAATTACACATACAATATACCTACATGAGTCCATGTATATAGCTCAAAGCTATATAGCAAGAAACTCCCAGACAGGAGAAACCTTTGAGTTGTTAGCTAGGGTAGTCCAAGAGACTCCCAAAATTACACAGGCTATAGCCACGGCTCTTGATTGCCTCCAAGAACTTGAAGGTAAGGCATCCTATTATTGAAGACAGGTTATACTTCAGACACACTACTTGGTGCAATGGAGCTGGAACTGACTTAGAAACCATCTCCCTGAATGTAGACTAGATCTCAAAGTTTAGGAAAACACTATGCAAGCTGCTAAGGGAGAAATGGTCCACCCCAGATTTAAGACCTAATAATCACAAAAATGACCAGCATAGCAAAGGATATTGTGGAAGTAGTGGCACTTTTTTTGGTGTTTTTGAGACAGGGTCTCCCTGTAGCTCTGGCTGTCCTGGAACTCACTCTGTAGACCAGGCTGGCCTTGAACTCACAGAGATCTGCCTGCCTCTGCCTCCCAAGTGTTAGGATTAAAGGTGTGCGCCACCATGCCTGGCTGTAGTGGCACTTTTTTTTTTAAATAATTGTACTCATTTTTTACATTTTTATTGAAACTTTGTGAATTTCATATATTTTGATCAAATTTATATCCCCTCTCATCTGTACTCTCCCCACTATGACCGGAATTCCACACAATGACCTGAGATAGATAGATAGATAGATAGATAGATAGATAGATAATAGATAGATAGATAGATAGATAGATAGATGATAGATGATAGATGACAGATGACAGATGATAGATATAGATAGATAGATAGATAGATAGATAGATAGATAGATAGATAGATAGATAATCAGGTTTGGGTTTGTGTTCCCAATAGCCCTTCAGTGTGGGTCCATCCACTGGAGTCTGGTCCATCTACCAAGAGTCTCACCCTTAAATGAGGCCTACTCCCCCACATCCCAGCAGCCACAAGTTACCAATAGTTCCTTAGGTAGGGTTAGGGTTTCTTGTCCACTTCCCCAAGTCTATGCTGAAATTTTGTCTTGCTTAAGTTTTCATTGGATTTGTGCATGTAGTGGCACTTTTATCTTGGGATTAATCAACAGCTACCTAATTGGACTTAAAGCACAGTAGGTGGGAGGGAACTTATGTGTTGTACTATAAACATAGCCATATACATAAGGCTGGAGGGGTCATAGTTCTTATAGAAATCCCCAAGGATGACACAGCCACAGATAAATGTAATTTCTTACTATGTGCAAAATATGGATCCTTAAATTTACAGACGCATATGCCAGTTACCATGCATAAAAGAAGCTTCTTTTGCAACAGACAATTGTAGAGTTCCACAACTCATCACACACAGAGATTAAGTGCCTGTGAAATGCTCAACCTTAAGTGACACATCTACAATGGAACCTCTATACCTCAGTCTCATGGAACATACTGGAACAAGGAGTAAAGAGACTACTAACACATCTCCCAACTCTCATCATGAAGCTTTCTTGTGCAACAAAGGGCAATGAATGCAAAGGGTCACAAACGGCCAAAGCATATAGAATAAGAGTCTGCAGAGTGTGGGTCCATGGACAGGGAACCTTTAGGAAAAGAGAGGGAGGAAAGATTGTAAGAGCCATGGGAGGAGGTGCATGACCAGGTGGATACAGAGTCTTTCAGGCTCCTGGGATATTGCACATATGAACTTACAGCACAAGATCAGTGCAAACACAAGCAAATAAAAACCCACCATAGAACTGTGGAAATGGGCAGCAGACCCTAATCTTAGCCAAAGAAATACTGGGCACTGATTACTGCTGGGTGAGTAAGAGCTGATCTTCTTTAAGGTCAACTGAACCCCAGTGGATGAACATGCACTGAGGGACATCAGGGGTTACTAACTTGACTCTGTAAGCCTTAACATTCAGATGGAATGCATGAAATCCACTGGGGATCTATGGTATGGTTATAAAGATGATCAAAATGTTGTGTATGAAGTACATAAAAATTCAATAAAAATAACCCCAGTAGGTTTATTGGTTCACCAAGTTGGACTATGGTGGTATTGTCCCTTTGGTCCATTATTGATTCCTTTCCTGGAGTGAGTAGACATTTGTTCATGACTCCCCAGGAACAGGGTAACACAACAGAATCTGATCTCAGGGCCTGATGCTTGTGTGGAGGGCACTTTACTGACTGAGCCATTCCCCATAGTAGCTCCTGAGATCTTTATTTTAAGACATTTGTTCTGGCTTTTAATTGTGAAAGATCTATAGAAAGATTCTATCCTCCCTTTCTTTTTTTTTCTCCTTTAATAATTCCTTCCACAGTATAAGTCAAATAAGAGATTTTAAAAATTGAAATTCAGAAAGAAAGTAAAAGTGTAGGAAAGTAAAAGGAAGAAACAGGCTGTAATTCTCAGTGACCTAAGGCAGTTAATATTACTGACCACCATATATATATCTGACAGATATAGCTATATATATAGATATATATATATATAATTTTGATCTTCCACAAAATTATGAAATCATTTTGTTATACTACTTTATAAGTGGGATCGAGAGGTGTTTGTTCATTCAAAGCCCAATATTTAATCAATGTTACCTGTCAATTCAGCCTCCTGAGCCTGGGTTCATTGTGTTCAGAATGCATGTTTCTTCAAATACTTCTGACTTTCTCAGACAGATTTTTCATATAAAATGGGTATTTAGGAATAGGTGATATAGACATGGCATACAATAAATGTTCCAAAAGTGTTTTTGTTTAATATAGAAAATTGACCTAATTTATAAAATTCAAATAATTTTAATTAGCTTATAAACTAACAAGCATCCTTATGGCATTTCTTACACACTTCATTTTGCAACTGACCTAATTTTCAAAGTATACTTAATAAATCTCCAGTTCTTCCTTCCTACATTTAGTGAGAATTTAGATAAGAAAATCAAGAAGGCTCCCTTGCCTCCTTTTCTTTTGGGAAGAATTCCACCTCCAAGGAATAATATCTATTTGACTTGGTTTGACTTGATCTTTTGTATCTTTGGGCTTGATACAAGTATGGCTTAAGTGAGCTAAAGAGAATTGATACACAGAAGTTTAGTGGTGTATCAAAGAAAGAGAAACTCACTTTTTTGAAAATGTAATATTTAAAAGTAGATAGCTGTTGGAAGCCAAGTTTCCTCAAGTGGTGAGACAATGAAACAATGGTCAGGGAAAGTAGATGTAGAAAAATAGTCATTTGTGCCTTTGAGTGACCTTGTTTTGAATGCTTTGAGGTGCATCTTCATGTTTGTGCCCTTGAGTGACCTTGTCTGAATGTTTTGAGGTGCATCTTCATGTTTGTGCCCTTGAGTGACCTTGTCTGAATGTTTTGAGGTGCATCTTCATGTTTGTGCCCTTGAGTGACCTTGTCTGAACGTTTTGAGGTGCATCTTCATGTTCGTGCCCTTGAGCGACCTTGTCTGAATGTTTTCAGGTGCATCTTCATGTTCGTGCCCTTGAGTGACCTTGTCTGCATGTTTTCAGGTGCATCTTCATGTTTGTGCCCTTGAGTGACCTTGTCTGAACGTTTTCAGGAGCATCTTCATGTTCGTGCCCTTGAGTGACCTTGTCTGAACGTTTTCAGGAGCATCTTCATGTTTGTGCCCTTGGGTGACCTTGTCTGAACGTTTTCAGGAGCATCTTCATGTTTGTGCCCTTGAGTGACCTTGTCTGAACGTTTTCAGGAGCATCTTCATGTTTGTGCCCTTGAGTGACCTTGTCTGAATGTTTTCAGGAGCATCTTCATGTTTGTGCCCTTGGGTGACCTTGTCTGAACGTTTTCAGGAGCATCTTCATCCTTGGTCATCACAGTTTAATTCTTCAATTTTACTGTGGATCCTAAGACTCAACTGGTTTGTTTGTTTCTGTGAATATAAGAATGTGATAATTAATGTTGATTGTCATCTTGATTGGATTGAGAGATGCCTTGGAGATTAGTAAAGCCCACCTCTGGCTGTGTCTACAATGGCTTTTACAGATTTGGTTAGATAATGAGGGCTTTGACTTAATGCTCAAAGTTAGAATAGACTATTGGGAAAAAGAGGAAACTGATGAAGTGGGTCACTGGGAGACTCTTTTAAAGTTATAGCTAGTCCCTGTCCCCTTCTTGTCTCTATTTCCTCTCTGCCATGACTTGAGTACCTTCCTTCTCCACATGCTCCTGTTGTTACAATAGTCCCTTCACCATGGTCCCAGGAATCAATAGATCCAAGGACTGTGGACTGAAATATGAAACTCTAAGTTAAAATTAAAAGTTTCTCCCTTAAATACCAGGGTGTTTTCCCCACTATGTCAGGTATTCTGTCACAATGATACAAATATAACTAAGAGAAAATTGGAGCCAGAATTATGGGGAAATTGCTATGACTGTTCTGAATAATATGACTCAGTAGTCTGTGGAATTGGTTTGTGGGAGGAATTTGAAAAGAGTTTGGAGATGTGGGTTACAGAAGCCCTAGGATGCTGTAAGCAGAGCTCAATGGTGATTTTATTGATAGTTCAGATTAAACTAAGGACAATAAAGACTGCCCTCCTAAAATTCTAGATGGAAATGAAGATTCTTGTAAGACTTGGTTTAGATGTCATTTTTGTTATATTCTGGCAAATAATTTGTCTATATTTTTTCAATGTCCTGAGACTTTGAATGAGGTTATATCCGAAGAGGGAAATTCTAAGGGAGCCAAGCATTTAGCCTGTGGCCTGGTGTGCTGGATAGCTTTAGTGTCAACTTGACACACCTGGGTTGAGGGAGCCTCAATTGGGGAATTGACTCCATTGGATTGGCCTGTGGCCACATCTATGGAGTATTGTCTTGATGGCCGAGCAGTGTGGGAGGGCCCAGCCCACAATGAGTGGTGCCACCCTAGGTGGGTTGTTGTGTACCATAAAGCAGGCTGGGCATCAGCCAGGGGAGCAAGCCAGTGAACAGCATTCCTCCATGGCTTGTGTTTCAGCTCCTGACTCCAGGTTCCTGGCCTGAGATCCTGCCTTAGGCTCCTGAGTGATGAACTGTGACCCAGGCTGGGCATGAGCCAGAGGAGCAAGCCAGTAAACAGCATTCCTCCATGCTACTTCCTGGTTGTTGGAAGTTGATCAGTTCTGCGTCATTTTGCCCATCCTGTCACCCTTGAAGACTGTGAACTCAAATAAACATTTCTTCCATTTATATTGTTTTCTTAGGTAAATTTTTGTCACAGAGATGCAAAGTCTGATTAACACAGACTCCCAGCTGACTTTCTATCACTTGTTACCAATAATATCAAAGAATTGTGTTTCTGTCATTATTTTAGAGTCAGATCGATAGTTCTGGTACTAAAAGAAGGATAATCTATCATTGAAGGACATTTATTTATACATTTTCTTTTTTTTTTAATTTTATTTATTTCTATATGTGTATGAATGTATTGTTTGCATGCAAGTCTGTGCACCCATGACGTGCAATGCCGCGGAGGTCAGAAGAGGGCGTCGGACTCCCCTGGAACTGGAGTTCTCCTGGAATTGGAGTTTCAGACGGCTCTCAGCCACCATGTGGGTGCTGGGGATCGAACCCGGGTCCTCTGCAAGAGCGGTCGGCGCTCTTAACCACTAGGCCATCGCTCCAGCCCTATTTATACATTTTCAAAAATACTAAATGTAAGTTTCTCCTTCTGAGATCAAAGTAGATAAAGCACTTACTTGGGGCGATGTGGTAGTAGACTACATAGTGTTTTCAAAAGGCTGTACTCATCAGAATTTGATTTTAAAGGAATAAACATCTGGATATAACTAGGTAACATTATGTTCATCTTAGTTACCAAGCTTTAGTAAATGTAATAAAGAATTTAGTTGCAAAATTTTCAATTAATCCAACTGTGCTGGATAGCGTCTGTTGCCAACTTGATACAGCTGGGAAGAGGGAACCTCAAGTGGGGAATTTCCTCTATCAGACTAGCCTGTTGGCATCTCTGAGAAGCATTTCCTCCATTCTTGAGTGATTTAGGAGGACTCAGCTCACTGTGGTTGGCACCACCCCTGAGCAGATGGCCTTGGGTTGTATAAAAAGGCAGGCTGAACACAGGCCAGAGGAGCAAGCCAGTAAACAGCATTTCTTCATGTCTGTGCTTCAGCTCCTGCATCCATGTTCCTTTTTGGGTTCCTGCCTAGGCTTCTCTCAGTGACGGACTGCCATATGGAAGAGTAAGATGAAATAAACCCATTCGTCCAAATGCAGGTTTTGGTCAGAATTTATATTACAATAGGAAGCAAACTAAGATACCAACTTAGTTGATTTAATCAGAAATTTCATATTTCATTAAAAGGAATCAAGAACATTTATTTCAGTTCTATTAATGGCAGAATAGCTTATGTGGGAGATCCCTTTTCCCCCAAAACAATAATAAACTTTGGATAAAATAATGTAAATTTCTTAACGGGTTCTAGAATTGACCTACCTCTTATTTTCAGACTCTGTAATTACTGTATATGGGTGGAGGGTATGTATTCATATCTTAGAGTAATATAAAATTAAGGGGGGGGAATGTGAATTCCTAAAGATAAAAAAAGAAAAATTCCAACTATTTGAAGGTGTGGGGCAGAATCCAAGGGAGGCAGAATCTCAAGGGAATTAGATGAATCAGGAACTCAAAGTAGCAAAGCCAGTTTCCTTTATGCAAGCACACACTAGTCCCTATGAGGTGGGACAGCTGGAAGTTGAGGAGAAAGCTGCTGTTTTTTTGGCTTAATAGTCTAAGGAGCAGAATTTAGTTATGCCCAAACAGTTGTAATTAAGAGAATGTTTTATTTTTTTTAATATTTATATTTATTTATTTATATTTATTATTTTTTATGTGTATGAGTGTACTGTCTGCATGTAGGTTGGTGTAGCCATGTCATGCAAGGCCTTGGAGGTCAGAAGAGGGTGTTGGATTCCCCTGGAACTGGAGTTAAAGATGGTTCTTAGCCGCCATGTGGGTGCTGGGAATCAAACCCGGGTCCTCTGCAAAAGCAATCGGGGCTCTTACCCGCTGAGCCATCTCTCCAGCCCCAAGAATATGTTTTGTGTGTGTGTGTGTGTGTGTGTGTGTGTGTGTGTATGTGTGTGTGTGTGTGTGTGTGTGTGTGTGTGAGTGTATTCCCTTCAAATTTCTGACAGTGCATGCATAAGGAGAGGCTTCAAGTAACAGAGATGAAGCACAAAGATGTCAGACTGAAAAAGAACAGAGATTTAAGTGGAAGCTCATTTCAGGAGCGGGAGTTTGAGGTCTGAATACACGCAAGAAAATGAGGGTTCATGAGGCCCCATACATTCATGAGCGACTTTGTCAGCTAATTAGTGACTGCTGAGGGAGGAAGTGTCATTTCTTCAGTGGTGTAGCCATTAAGATGCCCATGTGCCAGTGAGCATCACGTGCCATGCAGGGTCATGCAAAAACCACTCCTAAACTCAGTGTGTCGCATAGATACCACAAATACAGAAAAGTAGGAGGGAGACCTCGGGGAGAAATGGTTCAGCAGGAGAGGGAGGAGAGAAGACAGAGGATCATAGGAGGTGAAAATCACTACAGATAATTATATTATAAATGTATAAATATTTTTATGTATAATATAAATTGTCAAAGAATTTTTAAAAAGATAAAATTTATGGGGCTGGAGAGATAGCCTAGCGGTTAAGAGCACCGACTGCTCTTGCAGAGGACCCGGGTTCGATCCCCAGCACCCACATGGCGACTAAGAACCGTCTGTAACTCCAATTCCAGGAGAACTCCAGTTCCAGGGGAATCCGAGACCCTCTTCTGACCTCCTCGGCATTACACGACACGGGTGCTCAAACCTATAAGCAGACAGTACATTCATACACATACAAAAATAAAAAATTAAATTAAAAAAATAAATAAAAAAAGACAAAAAATTTAAAGGGGCTTAGAATAGACCTTAGGCCTTCTCTTGAAACTCCAGATGGGAAAATGGCTGAAGGGAGTCTCCTAAGCAAAGTACTTTTCCTAAAACCAGGGGAAAATCACAAACACTGTCATCAGATCAAAACACCCCACAGGTAAAGGTTTTCATCTAGTAAGCCATGTGCTCCACAATACCAGTATTCAGTAATAGTAGCAACAAACTTTAAATATACAAAGAGACTGGAAATCCTGACTCATAGTTAAGGGACAAAAAGTCTAAAGGAACAGAAATTAGAACACTGAGTACATTGACACATCAGTAGGCAGACTGAAGGTATTACAAATATGTTTAAGGACTTAAAGGATAATACTGTCATAAAGGCAAGCAGGTAGGGAATTTCAGCAAAAATACTAGTACTGTGAGAATAACCAAATTAATATTTTAGAACTAAAAAGTATAATATTGAAATTAAAATGTTTCCCAAATGAATTTATCTGCAGCTGGAGCTAGAG
Source organism: Rhizomys pruinosus (assembly GCA_009823505.1). NCBI lineage: Eukaryota > Metazoa > Chordata > Mammalia > Rodentia > Spalacidae > Rhizomys > Rhizomys pruinosus. The sequence continues at coordinate 496,796 of VZQC01000722.1, read as the reverse complement.
TTTTAGATAAGAACAGCCCTGAAAGCACATTGATTTTTAGCCCAGCAATACTCATTTCATAGTTCTCATTTACACGCATTTGTGTTGTTTTAAGGTACTGAATTTGTATTTTTTTAACACAGAGGTTATAGAAACTTGGATCTTGAGAAAAAAAGAGCACAGAAGATGTTAAATTAATGCATAAATATAAATGGGTACTGATTTTTTCCTTATTCATTTGTTTGAAATGCAGTAGACTAAATAATGCAAAATTTTCAATTCCCATTTACAAAGGGGTTATAACATATGAAAATGTGAATTACTGAACAACAGCAGATGGAGGTGTCTATCACAAAGGGAACCATGTTGTTGCAGGTGTCTTCCCTTTTGTGTGATGTTTACTGTATTAACTCTGTAGACTGTGATAAGTTAAGAACATATGCTGTAAAACCAAAGCAACAAGTAAAACCCTTAAAAAGAGACAGCTAAAAAAAACATTAGCATAATTAGGCTGAAAATGAAATGCTAAAAAAATACTCCATTTAACTCAGAAGACACAGGAAGGGAGAAGCAAACATACTAAGAAGGGAGTTGATAGTAGAAAACAAATAACAAAAAGATAGGCTTAAAGGAAAAATATATTTGTAATTACCATAAATGTAAATGAATTCCAAAGAAAAAGCATGAGTTGTGTAACTCGATAAAGATTGAAAATCTACATGTTGGATTTTAGTTGTTCTCTACAAAAAGAGATTATTTTAATTCAAAAGAGAGGGAAAGTATATGGATTGATAAAAGACAAACTATGAAAACAGTTAAGAGGGCAGACTAATGTCAGGAAAATGGTTGTAAATTTACCATGGAAGACAAAAGGGTCACATATATGTATGAAAATAACCAAATTTCAGGGGCTGGAGAGATGGCTTAGCAGTTGAGAGCGCTGACTGCTCTTGCAGAGGACCTGGGTTCGATCCCCAGCACCTACATGGTGGCTGAGAACCGTCTTTAACTCCAGTTCCAGGGGAATCCGACACCCTCTTCTGACCTCTGCGGCATTGCATGACACGGGTGCACCAACCTACATACAGACAGTACATTCATACACATAAAAAAAAAATAAAAATTAAAAAAAAGAAAATTAGAAAAAACTATTAAAAAAAGAGAAAATAACTAAATTTCAACACACATCAACCTTTAATTAGCAGGCAGACTATAAAGGACAAACCAATGCTTCCATAATCATAATTGGAGATTATCATTTCACTGTCAGTAATTGATGAGCTCACAAAAACATAGATAATATTTGAAGAATACTACCAGCTGTAACAAACTACATTTCATTTTTAGAACAATTACTATCAGAAGGAGAATATGCCATTTATTTTCAAGTGCATGTAGAACAAATGCCAAATAGATCACAGGCTAGTGTGATTAAATGTAATTAAATGTATCATTAAAATCTAAATATTAAAATCATACAGATTATTTAATTTCAAGGAAAATAATTTAGAATTGAATCATAATAAGATATCCTGAAAGATGACACTAGTTTTTTAGACAGGGTCTCATGTAACCCAGGCTGCCCCTAAGCCCTTAATGTATCTGAGATTGAATTTTTGATCCCTCTGCTTCCACCTCCCAGGTGCTGGGATTGCAGGCATTTGCCACCAGGCTTGACTGACAATAGGCTTCTAAATAATCTATTAGTTAAAAGAGAAGAAACGTTAGAAGCTATTTTAAATTGAATGGAAATGAAAACAAAATATGTGTAATTGTGGGCTGCAGATAAAGCAGTTCTTAGAGAAAAGCGTACAGCTTAGAAGCTTTCCAGCTAATTGGACTGAGAAATGATGTATGAAACACACAAAACACCAATAAAGTATTTTATTTGAAAAAGCTTTCCAGCTATAATTTGATACATTTCTATTTAGAGGATTTTATTAAGATGTGCAGATCAAACTGAAAGAAAGTTGGAGGAAAAAATTTAAAGGTAAATAAAATAGAAAACAATAGTGAAAATGAACAGAGTTGCAAGTTAGTTCTTTATAAAGAAGAATACTGGTAAAATGTATTGAAAAACAAGGACATGCAAATACCAATTATTAAGAGTAAGAATAGTCTATCACTACAGAATCAGACAGTACCAAGAGGATGTTAAGACGAGATTCACAGCTCTTTCTATGCCAACAAGTTATACTCAAGTGAAACTGATAAATTCCCTGAAAACCTAATATTACCCAAAGTGACATATGAATTAATGGAGTGTTGGGGAAATGATTCATTCAGTAAAGAGCTTGCCACACAACCATGAAGACCCAGATTTAATCCCCATTTGGTTACAGCTGCACAAGATGGTAATTCCAGCACTGCATAGGTGCAACAGGTGGATCCATGTGTGGTCAGCCTACATAGGCACATTGGTGAGCCCCAGGTTGAGTGAGACACTGCCTCAGATAATCAGAATGCATTATGTCCATGTCTGAAAGTGTCAATTAACAAATTTAATTAAGCAAAATAAATGGACAGCAATTGAGATTGCACAGGCATGAACATGTAAGCGTACACGCAGAAGAATTCATAGAAAAGTATGCTAGACTCCGTAACTTACAGTAGTCAGATTCTGGGTCAAAAAGCTACTCACACAGGAAATACAAGTCAGATGGCTCATTGGTACATTTTGCAAGAAACGTTTAAGAAGAAAACCATAATGTGCTTTCACAGATGATTTCTAGGAAATATAAAAAGAAAAGACTAGAATATCCCCCAGCTCATTTGATACCAAAACTGGGCAAGGGTATTACAGGAAAAGAAATTCCTTAAGAAAGTATGAGCAAATAAAACCCTACAGACCATAAAAAGGGTGAGACAGCATTTAGGGAAGAACATTTACTAAAAGCCTATAGTCAGCTTGGTGAGAAATTAGATGCCTTAAGTCAGCATCTTGCTTAAGGGTGAAGTTTTCAATGTCTCTCCTGAGACGATCAGGAATAAGTCAAGGATGCCTGTCCTTATCACTTCCATCTTGCCTTGTCTTGAAGGCCCAAGCCAGTGCAAATATGCAACACAAAGAAATAAAAAGAAAGTTTTTTTTTAACATGACCTATCCTTTAGGAAATCCTAAGAAGTCTTCACAATTTTAGCAGAAATAATACATGTTTCTGGAAAAGTTATAGTTTACATATTTAAAATACAAAATTAACTTTTAGTTTCCCAACAAGAAAACTGGAAACAAAGGAATAGATTTATTTCCATTTCCACAAAAAGAAATTGATCAAAATAAAGTTCCAGAATATTTACAAAAATTCTACAACAAAATATTTTAAAACATGATTGAAGGAAATAAAAGAGCCAAAATATAAACAAAATAAGGAAACTATAATCATAATTTAGAGTTGCTTTAAAAATATTTTATTATTACTTTTTATTTTTGGCATATGAGTGTTTTGCTCGCTAGTATGTAACCACATGTGTACAATAAGGCAAAAAAGGTGTCAGATCCCCTGGAACTAGATTACTTATGGTTGTTAATTTCCTTGTTGGTGCTTGGAATCAAACTTAGATCCTCTGGAAGAACAGCAAGTATTCTTAACTGATGAGCCATCTCTCTAGTCCTTGTAATCATAATTTAGAAGACTAGATATCAACATCATTGGTTTATAGATTTAACATAATGCCATTAAGAATACCAATAAACTGGGGCTGGAGAGATGGCTCAGCACTTAAGAGCACTGGCTACTCTTGCAAAGGACCTGGGATCCATTGCTAGCAACTACATGGTAGCTAACACCTGTCCTTCAGTTCCAGGATATCTGACACCCTCTTCTGACCTCTTTGGAAATTGCAGGCATGTGGTATACTCACATGCTGGCAAAACACTCAAAAACATGAAATAAAAAATAAATTAAAATAAAAATTTAAAAGAATACCAATAAACTTCTTTCTCTTTCATATAGTTGACAATTTGATTCTAAAATTTAGATGAAATTTGGAACCTAGAAGAGCTAAAATAATTTTGGAAGAAAAATTGAAATACTTACACCCTCTTGTTTCAAGATTGCCCTGATAGTCAAAACAGAGTGATGACTCTTTTTCAGAGAATGTTGGGTGCAATTTCAAAAACATTAATGGTTTTCATCTCTGAAGGAAATTACAGATGAAAGAAGAGTGAAACTGGATCATGGGTGAAATTATGCAACTGAACGTATGATGTTGCCATTGTTGGCCTGCTTTAAGGGAGTCCATGTGCTGCCCAATTGTCTATCTGCTCAGCAGAACTGAATCTATAGCAATGAGACGTCCAGCAGTACTGAGCCCAGTGCCTCTGGTTGCAATGAAATCTATTATCCTGCATTGCAAAAACTTCATTAATGAGGCTGGAGAGATGGAGCAGTGGTTAAGACACTTCCTGCCTTTGCAGAGACCCTGTGTTTAGTTCTCAGCACCCACATGGCAGCCAATAATCATTCCTAACTTCAGTTTCAGAGTATCTGACACCTTCTGATGGCCTCCAATGGCATGACATGCATGGATACACTTATATACATGCAAGCAGAACAGTGATATAGATAAAAACGCTTTTGATCCTAGCACTTGGGAGGCAGAGGCAGGCGGATCTTTGTTGAGTTCAAGGCCAGCCTGGTCTACAGAGTGAGTTCCAGGACAGCTGGGGCTACAGGGAGACCCTGTCTCTAAAAGACAAAAAAAATTAAAATCATTTTAAGAAGTTTCTTAAGTACTGACTCTCTCTCTCCTCTGTGTGTGTTTGTATGTGTTTGTCTGTGTGTGTGTGTGTGTGTGTGTGTGTATGTGTGTATCTTTGTGTGATCATGTTGGATGCAGGGAATACAGAAATAAATAGCTCAGTCCAGCATCTCAAACAGATAGGCAGGAAAACTGACAAGATTGATAGTATAATTTCTACTATAGAAATATTATAATAGGCAGGAATGGTAGAAAGTACTATTACATTAATAAACATCTCTAGTATAACAGTAGCTACACAGACAAAAAGCTTTAGGTTCACACTAAGTGCTCTGTGGTTCCAGCCAATTTTCTATAGCAACTATACTTTGAGACCTTGGTAAACCAATTTATTAATTATAATTTCCAACACACTGAAACTTCATGATCTAGAACATGTGGCCTCAATTGAAGTGAGGGAGTAGAGATAGGCAGTGAATAGTCTACATTGCTTTATTGCTTTCCTGGGAAGTGGCACAAATTATTTGTACTCATGTGTGACTGGAACAATTTCATGTAGCCATGCCAAACTTTAAAGGAGTGGAAAAGTATACTCCTTCATGTGCTTGGAAAGAGCTAGGATTTAAATACAATTATGATTATTAGTAATTTGTGCCTTATCCATATAGGATTCTGTTGAGGGAGCACCTCAACAGAAGGCAAGATCTAAGAGAGAGTGTGATTGAGTTTATGGAGTGGCTTCTGCATGGAAGACAACTTTAAGAATAAAGACATGCAGCATTACTATGCCAAAATTATGATCACCTGAACAAAAGGAACAAAACCCAATGAATTTGGTTTTTAAGATCAAGCCAAATCCCAGAGGATAGTGGTTACCCCACACACCTCTTGAAACTACCTGTCTCCTGGAACTATGCTGATGGAACTTCATCTCTAGAAAGTTTCTGGAACTGTCCCTTCTCATCCATGACTGTGTTAGGTCCCACCTATGATTTTATTTAAAATGGTTTTTCTAGCTCCAATTGAGGAAATACAAGCTTGGCTCCACCCTAATCTTAACAGACCATCTGGTATTTTTATCCCTAGTTGTAGACTCTCATTGACCCAAGAGTCCTTCTCCAATCTCCACTGTGTGCAATGGAGATAGATGACTTCCTTTCAGCACATGGATTGTTAATTCTCAAGCATACCCATATTCATTCATTATCTTTTTGAATATAGTACCAAATTGAGGTTCCCAAGGTGCCCAGGTCACAAGATAGAAGAGCACATGGTTTTGGTGGGGTTAGGTCAAAGTCATTAGTTCAGATTATGTCCATTCATAAAAGTATTGCCAAAGAAGCAGGTTTGCTGTTTTTGGTTTTTTGTTGTTGTTGTTTTGGGGTTTTTTTTTTTTAGGAAAGAAGAAGGAATCATATGTGCCAAGGTATGAATATACTTTGAGATATTTGTCAATTGTTTGCAATCTGCAGAATGAGTAGAGATGAATGTCAGCAGATACAGCCCACACAAAACTTTAAATAAAACAATAGGAAGTGAGTTTGCAGTAATGTCTATTTTTAGAATGTAAAGGATTTTGACACCAGTAATTAAAACAATTCTGAAACCCAAGGAAGAACAGAAAAGCAGCATCTCAACTTGCAGAAGCTTAGAAGTTACAGGAACATTTGGACACAAGGGATCATCCATGGTGTAATTAATTCTCAGAGTTCACAGAGTGGACTTGGAGTAGGCACTTGACTCAAGAAGAGATTATTCTTGCTTTCTTCTAGAGAGAAATGGATTGTGTGTTTTCACATTGCTTCTCTCTTTCTAGTATAGATGGAGTAGGATTACTAGTCTTTGTTCCCAAGGTCTTTTTTCACTTTGAAGATTTCATAGCCATGGCAAGAGGCATCTCTGGCTCTGGAGTGGCCCCAGGAGATGCATTCCAGGACTGACTGATTCAGTATGTAAAATGTCTGCAGGGCAGACTGTGCTTTGTGTTATATCAGCATGCTGCAAGCACTGATTAAAAATCTCAACACAAACAACATTAAAGGGAGCCTTCCCTCTTATGCCATTGGTATAAATCATGTGGATCAGTTTGAGGATTTCAAGGAGCTTTTGCCTAAGTTATAAATGTTCTGTGGAAGGCAACAAATATTCATGTCGCTTAATGGTGACACATTTGACCTAAAGGGATATATTGCTTTGCTTATGCAACTAACATTGGAATGAGCACATAAATACTTATAATATTTCCTTGAGAGTAAGTTACCAGTAACAAGGTAAAAATCATAGAATGTCAGATTTTCAAAGAGAATCTTGAGTTCACATTATTAGAATAGCATTTTATAAATGGGAATACTTTATTCAAAGTCAAATAGCTGCCAAGAACTAAGGTCAAGATCTAAGGTATATTGACTTGTGAAACCCAGTGTTTCTCTCTCTCTCTCTCTCTCTCTCTCTCTCCTTTCTTCTCTTTCTTTCTCTCTCTCTCTCTGTCTTTCTTTCTTCTTATTTTATATTTGTGAATGTTAGGCCTACATGTGTGTAAGTGCACCCATGTCATGCAATGCCTGCAGAGGACAGAAAAGGGCGTCAGATCCTCTGAAGTCATGGCTGCCATGTGGGTGCTGGGATTCAAACCTGGGTCTTCTGTAAGAATTGCCAGTGTTCTTAACCACTGAACCATGTCTTAGTCCTAGTATTTTGCTTACATTGCAATTAAACTTAATCTTCAGTAATACATCTTACAAATCCAGCCAAATTATTATCTGCTCATATTCTTTTGGTTATTAGTTTTTTTCTGCATATCATTCTTGACTTTTCAGGGTTTTTATTTTAAAAATATATTTATTGAAGTCCTGTGTATTTAATATATTTCTCAATCCAATTTAGACTCATCCCCCTTTTCCCTGCTCCCCACCCCACCCAAGTTCATGCATTCTTCCATACATGTCATGCATATTTTTCTCAGTCCTTTAAAAGTTTTTCATGCAGAGGTTTATTGTTTGGGGCAGTCAGTTATTTGACCCAGTCCTTTTGTTGTTGTTCCCTCCAATTTGTACTGCTCCAAAATATGCCTATATATACATCACACCTATACCAAAATTATGACATCTGAAATTAAACTGCATGTTAGTTCCAAAACACGTTTAGGAATTCACATTTCTCCCTTTAATTTTATATTACTCTAAAATATGCATACATACCCTCACCCCATATACCAAAATTATAAAGTCTGATAATAGTGGTAGATTAGTTCTAGAACCCATTAAAGGATTCACATTATAAGAGCACAGTTGCTTTCAGATAAAAAGAAATATATCATTAACATTGCTCAATTTGCCTTTCAGCTGGGGATTTGGTGTTAGCATCCACAAATGAGGGATATCATTCATCATTTGTTTTTCTGGGACTGTGTTACTTCACTTAGCATAATTGATTCGAGTTCCATCCTTTTACCTGCAGAGTTCATGATGTCATCTTTCTTTACCACTGCATAGAACTCCCTTGTGTAGATGTTCCACATTTTCTTTATCCACTCTGGTTGAGGGGCATTTGGGTTGGTTCCAGCTCTTGCTATTGTTAAGAGAGCTGCAGTAAAATGGATGTACATGCATCTTTGCGGTAGGATGCGTTTTGTGGGTATATACCTGGGAGTGGTATGACTGGGTCAGGTGGTGGGCTCATTTTGAGTCTTTTAAGGGTTCTCTACACTGCTTTCCAAAGTGGTTGTATGAGTTTACATTCCTACCAGGAGTGAATGAGTGTTCTCCTTTCCCCACAGCCTCTCTAGGTTTAATCCATATATATTATTTATTTCAATATCTCAGTGAAAATGTACTGATTCAGCCTCTTCAGAGTATAGACTGCCATTGTTGGACTACCCAGGTTGTATCACAGAGACCAGAACAGGAAGATCAAGACAGGACCTGGTGCTTACTGGACATTATTTAATGACCATGGGAAAGGAAGATCCCAGTGTCAACAAGATTGATGGTTGTTTAGGTTTGCCAAGGAGGAGCCTTCAAACACTTCCTTAAGGAAAACATGACATATTTCAGCCTAATAAAGAGAAAAAAGAAATCATAAGCTGAAGATGCTAAAACCTATGATGTCATAATCTTGATATATGTGGCATACATATATACATATTTTGGAGTGATGCAAATTGGAAGGAACAATAACAGCAATAAGATTGAGTCAAAGAACTGACTGAAACAGTGAACTTTTACCCAAACAGTAAACTTCTGCATAAAAAATTTTAAAAGAGACTGAGAAAAAGATGAAAAACATGTTTGACAGAATGCATGAGCTCTGGTGGGGTAGGGGGGGCAAGGAAGGAGGAATGGATCTAGATTAGATTGGGAATTTTGTATAAAATGCACAAAGCTTCAATAAAAATTGGCTTTGAAAAAAAAGGGACAAAACCACACCAAAAATAAAATGTATTGATGGTAAACTTTACTAAAATAGGTTTGAAAATATCTTTCTTTTGCTTTACTTATTAAAAGATAATTAACTGAATCTGTGGAAGAAGGGGTGTGGTAGAATGTAAGGGCCGTGATTGGGGTGAATTATGAAACTACAGAAATATAGACTGGACTCTTATTTGATCAACATGATTGTACATACAAGCCCCGCCAACTGGACAATGGGGGCCTTGGGCTGTATAAGTTTGGGCATAGTTGCTTGCAAATTGGTTTTACATGAAGGATGCTTGTATTCATTACTTATTACTTATTATTAAAGGCTTGTGAAAAGCAAAAAAAAGATAATTAACTGAATATGGAATTTCACTATGGTATTTTCAGATCACCATGAGACATTTGTCTTTTTTATGCTCAGCATTAAAGAATTATTTCATTGCTCTCTGGCCTCTATTTTCACAGATGAAAAATCTGCTGTCACTATACTTATATATCCTTTGCATGGAAATATCTTTATTTTTCCTTTGTTAATTTTAACACTTTATATATTTGGAATATTTATTTACTTTTTGAAAATTCCATGCACGTATACAATGTACCTTGATCATATCCATACTCAGTCTTCCCTTTCTACTCCTCTATCACCTCCAACACACCTCCTCCCATCTTCATGCCCTTTTTATATTATTTTGTAACCTACTGAGTCTAGTGACTGCTGTCTGCTAGCATTCTGACTGATCTTTTTGGCTTGATATTCTGTAGTTGACCATGGCTGCAGTGAGTTCATGAATGTAATGGCCATGTCATGTCCAGAAAGAGCATTTATAACACCCTTCCCCAGCTCTTGTATTCTTTCAGCTTCCTCCTACATGATGTTTCCTGAGCCTTGGGGGAATGTTGATATAGCTGTCCCATTTAGGACCGGGCACTCACCAGTCACTTATTCTTAGTACTTAGACAAGAGTCACTGCATTAATTATATCAAGAAGCTTTTCTGGGTATGGTTTAATATTTTACCTTTAGGTTGAGGCTCTGAAGTATATTGTCTTTATTTACCATTATGAATGTAGTTTATTTTAAAACTTGGGACTCAATGTACTTTATCAAAAGAATGGGTCTTCATAGTTGTTAAAATGTTATTTTTGAAAGGACAGTGTTATTTTATCCTATTTTTTTCTTTAGCATTTTTTCAGTTGTAGCTTCTTCCCAGTTTAGGAGTTTTCTCTTCAGTTGTGTTTGATGATCTATTTAATTTCTCTACCGAGCTTAATCTCAGTAACTATGTTTTCATGTATGGAAACCTCATTTATTTTATTTTCCAACTTGTCTGAACATATCTCTTATATCTTCTTTAATTGTGACTTTTTTCTTTTCTTTTTAAAATCTAATAGTCTTAAACATATCGAATTTGTAACAACTAAAAATAATGTTAGTTCTTTTGTTCTATAAATTTCGGTTGCTGGGATAGAATTTTTCCTAATATTTTATCTGCAATCTTCCATTTGGCTTGTTTCCTCATGTCTGTAATTTTTCATTGTGAGATTACATTCACAGGAGTATTAACTCTATGGGAATTGTACTAATCTTGTTTGAATAAATGTTGCCAAAGGATGGTTCCATATTTGTTTGTGCCAGGTTCAGGAGTTTTCTCATTACATGACCAGTTTTTATGTTGAACTCTCAATATTGGTACTTCAACATCATAGAGATTAAAATCTTTGAAAATGCAAAAATATGCATTTAATTCTTGTTCTATAAAAGGATTGGTTCTAGAGAGGGAGGGCAGCTGGGTCTCTTGGAAAGGATATATAGATCCACCATATGCCTCCTCTAGGATTTTGCATGGGGAGCTGAGCCCATTAGTAGCTGGCATGTTACATTCTGAAGACGCTAGAAGAAAGACAATCTCATCCTTGCCAAAGCAAATCTTCATTCCAGCACAGACAAGTAGCAGCTTGGATTCCAAGGGACACAGGGATGGAAAATCCACATTGTCTTCCAGAAACCCCCATACGTTCAAGTTGATTTTCCCATTGTCGGAAACTGATGCACAGGGGATTCATAACTATGTTAGTGTTTTAAATTCGAAGCTATCACTTCCGGTAGCAATAGATGTTGTTCTCCTGGGGTACACATGACTTTTTAGCAGTATGCTTTTCTGGGTGTCCCTACCAATGTGCGTATCTGTGGCTCTCACAGTAAAGGACTGATTTAAATGTTGAGGTTAGGTTCCGCTAGCTCAAAGTTGGTGAAGGACAATGACTACATTTAATAATACCTCATATGGACCAGGCTATATATTAATGCTTTATATGAATTATTTCTCTGAATCATTTTAAATCTCCTAGCATGCTATTTTACAAATCAAAATTATGACTTGGAGAATTTATTTTCATATGGCCATGGTCTTACAGAATTTGGATTTGCTCTCAGGCAACTTGGATTACACTTTAGTTTTATTATCAAACAACCTTTCACTGTTGCCCAGACTAACTTCCATCTCCTGCCTCAGTCTCCCAAACGCTGGTATTCCAGTCCATAACACCACACCCCACTACCATGTCACATTTGTAAGCTCCATGCATACTGTTGATATTGGTGCTGTTATCTCTTACTCTAGGAAATAATGAGCATAAAGATTTTTAAAGCAAATATAAAATTACTTTCGCCTCTACAAGCTTCTGGGATCCTGCTCGTATGAACCTATGGCAATGGTGTCAGCATGCATAAGACTCACGCAAACTCAACCAGATGAAAACCCAGCATGGACCTGGGGAAATGGGCAGTAGAACCCAATCTTAGCTGAAGAAATACTGGCAGCTGATTACAGATGGATGAGAAAGAACTGGGCTTCTTAAACCTAGGGATTCTGGACATCCTGATCAGAGCTCAGAGGATGAATTTGCACTGAGGAAAGTCTGGGGACACTAACTTGGCACAACACACTTTAACACAAATGACAGAGTGTATGAATTCCAGTGTGGGGAGGGGGCTATGGGAGTGCCAGCAGAATAGTGGGTATGAAGGCAATTAAGATTGATTGAGGTGATTTTTATGAAATACACCAGAATTTAATAAAAACTTAAAAAAATAAAATCACTCATTTTAGAATTTTAAGTATAATTATGAAAGTTATTAGTTTCCTGTAAGAATTTTAATATTAGCGCTGGAGGGATAGCTCAGCAGTTAAGAGCACTGGCTGCTCTTGCAGAGAACCTGGGTTAGGTATCCAGCACCCACATAGCAGCTAACAACCATCCATAACTCCAGTTCCAGGGGAACCCAACCCAATGCTCTCTTTTGACTTTGTGGGTATCATACTACACTAGTGCACTTACAAATATGCAGTCAATTCACTCGTATGCAAAATAAAATGAAAATAAGAAATAAAATCTTCAAAGACCAATTTTAATATCAACATTTATTTTCTCACAAACCAAAGTATTTTCTAAATATCACTATTTTGGCACATTTATATTATAGGTTGGCATGCATTATCTATTTGGGATACATATGTTGATGTATATACCCCTGTACATACACACCTCCACTTGTTCTTAATGACAGCTCAGATGCCTTGGTTAGCTATTTTGTTCTGAGTGTTTTACTGTAAAAAGATGGCTTCTACAATTCTTTTGAGCTATTGTAAACTTTCCATGATGCTTGCAGGAGACTGGCTCTGTGTCAGCAGTTGCTGGTGCTCCCTGGGCTCACCAGGCACAATGTCTAAACGATAAGGAATTAGCTGCAGTTTGAGTTGTTCACTTGCCTCCAAATCTAAGCCTGACCATTCTGTAATACTTCCTTATCTGCTCAACCTTGTATGTTGGCTTGGGTGATGGAAATTTTTGTACCTGAAACAGCAGCTAAGGGAACACATAAGAGGAAAATGTATTTTCCAGAGAAAGAGAACAGAAGAAATTCCATTTTGTGTGACACTAGAGATTGAACTTAAGGTCTAGTATATACTGTATCATCCACTACTGAGCTGTATCCCCAGTTCTCTTTTGACTTTGTATTTTAAATATATTTTATTGAATTCTTATTTATTTCATATATCTTAATCATATTTAGACCTCATCCCCATCTGAAACTCCTGTAATCCCCATCAGATTTCATGCATTCTGTCATGCATTCATGTGTTAAGGCCTATTGAGTTACCTTTGTGTTCCCAGGTATGCCTTGGTGTGAGTTAATTCACTAGAGCCAGCTCAGCCTATCTAGCATCACTCCCTTAAAGAAGACCAACTTTCCCTAACCCAGTATGATCAGCTGCCAACAGTTCCTTGATTAAGGTTGCAGTCTACTACCCATTTCCCCAGTTCTCTGCTAGGGTTTTGTCTGATTTGAGTTTGCATGAGTCTTGTTCATGCTGTCAACATTACTGTAAGTTCATATGAGCAAATTCCCAGAAGCCTGGAGGACTCTGTTTCTTTGTAATCATTCACTACCCATGGCTCTTACAATTTTTCTGCCCCCTCTTCCACAATGGTCCATGAGCCATGGTGAATAGGAGACCTATCCAGGAATATGTACTCTGCAGTCTCTTATACTTTACTCTTTAACCAATTGTGGCCTTCTGTGTTAATTGCTCTCTGTTACACTAGGAAGCTTTGCTAGTGCAATTTGAGAGATGCTTTAGTATTCTCTCTACCCCCTGGTCCACTATGTTCTGTGAACCTTAGGTATAGAGGGTAGATTGTAGATGTGCCACTTAGGGCTGGCCATCTCATAGACACTTATTCCCTGACCACTTTCCAAACACTGTAAGGGTCTCCATCTGTTGCAAAAAGATGTTTATTCGATGAGTGTTACATGGTATACTTTTCTGCAAATCTGTATTTAGCATGTAGGAAGAAATTACCTTTGTCTAGAGATGTGACAAACATAGTAGGTTTCTCTCTAGTACCTATGATCTTTCCAGTCATGTGTATGTAGCTGTTTACAATGCCATACATGAGTTTCCTCCCATTGATTGGGCTTTGATTTCAATTAGATAGCTATTGAGGCACTGTTGTGGTTATTAGGCTTTAAAGCTGAGGTTGAACCACTGATTGATTTCCTTCCTTGGCAACTTGCACAACTTCCTCTGAAACTATGAGGGCTAGTTTTCAGGGAGGAAGCTTTCTTTCTTTTTTTTAAATTATTTTTTAATTTATTTCTGTATGTGTATGAATGTACTGTCTGCATGAAGTCTGTGCACCCGTGTCGTGCAATGCCACAGAGGTCAGAAGAGGGTCTCGGATTCCCCTGGAACTGGAGTTCTCCTGGAATTGGAGTTTCAGACGGTTCTCAGCCACCATGTGGGTGCTGGGGATCGAACCCGGGTCCTCTGCAAGAGCGGTCGGCGCTCTTAACCGCTAGGCTGTCAGTTCCAGTTCCAGGGCAATTATTTTAAGCCCTTTGCCCGAATTTCCTGTCTTCAGCAGTAGGGTCTTACCTTCAAATTCAGAACATTTGAGACATGATCTTGCTAAACTGACTGGCCTTGAACTCACTCTGTACCGCCAGCAGGCTTTGAACTCACAATCCACCTGAGTAGTGAGCCATCATTTCTGGTTAAAGCCATTGTTCAATATTCTCCCCAAGTGGTCAAAGCCCTTTATCATTCAAGAAAATGTAAAACATATAGAGACGGAGGAAAATTCTATTCATAATTATATCATCTGAGATAGTCATTATTAATTAGATCTGTATATTTGCACGTTGTGGATTTTGTGCTTTTGTTTTTGATAATTGCAATCATATGCAAAAGCATAACTCTCACCTCAAGGAGCTTAAGAGATAGTTTATTCTAGAGCCAAATATGAGTGATCATGGCCCAGGAACATAGATTCAGGTTATCCCCAAGTCCATGTTCCAACATGGTAATAGTTGCATTACAGTTTTATAGTAACAGAACAAAGAGTCATAAATGAAGACACTTTTTAAATACATTGCTGGGTAAACTCAGTAAGAAGGCATTGGCAAAGCGGGGTTTTCTACAGGTTTCAGATGCTATCTGATGACATTCTTAGCTTTTTGATTGGTAATTCTGGTGATGTGCTAAGTTAACACATTTCAAAAGGTTTTCTAAACCATTACGTCAGGTCAATACCAAGGTGGGAAAGGAGTAGCTATTTAGGGGAAGAAACAGGGCCCAAGATAGAATGAAATAGGCTCTGAATCTGCAACATTCTAAACTCTCCACAGTCATTGAGTTAATCAGTTGGTCAGCCTTGTGGGAAGTTCAGTCCAAAATGCAGGACTTTTCTGGGAACTTTGTTTCTACTACAATCAAAAAGAAAAGGAAAGAACTTCTCAGGTCAACAACATACAATAAATCATGTCTCCAAGGTTTTAACCAATTCTAAAAAGAATATTCACACACCAAACTCTTATTTTTTATTTAACTTTTCTATTTTAAGAGAATTCTCATGTAGCTCAGGCTGGCCTGCAGCTCACCATGTAGTTGAGGCCCCTGGAACTTCTGATACTCCTGCCTCCATCTCCTGAAAGTGAGTGCTCAGATTATAGTCACGCATCACCACACCCAGTTTCACGCAGTGCTAGAAACTGAAATCTGGGCTTCCTGCATGCTAGGCAAGCCCTCTACCAACTGAATTAAACTCCCAGATTCCAAAACTCCTTTAAAAGAGTTTTCCTGCATCAGATTCTAGGGTTTTTCTGTGTCCTTCATACTGCTGAGCAGAATGTCTTTTACACAGATGCTTGAGAGGGGTTGCCTTTTATCCCTTCCTTCCTTTGGAAGGCCTCCTACACTCTGTGAGGGGCAGATGTATCATTTGAGGCAAATTTCTACATTGATGAGAAAGAAGAGTGCTGCTTCTGTAAAAGACTGCTGATACACCTTTATGTTCTTTTTATTTCACATAAAACTATGTAGGAACACACACCAGGTGGGCCAGGAAGGCAAGAGCAACCAAGCCAGTGACAGAAGCCTGGGGCTCAGGAAGCAGGCAGGACACCACGCCCCTCCTCTCTCCTGCATGATAGAGATGGACAGAGTCACTCAGCCACCCTCAGCTAGAAGCCTAGGAGGGCTGGCTCATGCCAGTGGTGCAGAGGATACAGTGGGCACAGTGTTAGTGATTCTAGACTGAACAGCAATGTAGAAGAAGTGAACGGCAGGAAACAATGTGACTGACCAACCGATCCTCCATATTAACATTTGAAATTAGCACCAGAATTCAAACTAAAAAATAAACCCACATGCCGAAGCCCCAATGAAAAAATAATAAGATGGGAAAAGCCCATGATAAATCCACACAGAACTCAACCAGTCCTATAGAAGATCTCTACAACGAGATCTCCCTGGAAGGAAACCAAGACATGGACCTTAGAAGAACAGTCATAGACATATTCAAAGAACTCAAAGAATAAAGAGAACAAATCACAGAAGTAAGGGAAGAGAATGAAAAACTCAGCCAGGATCTAGAAGGAAAGAATGATAAACTCTGGAAAGAACTAGAGGAAGAGAATGGCAAACACCAAAAAGAACTAAAGGGACAGAATGACAAACTCCTGAAGAAAGTAGAAACGCTGAAAAGAATCCCAGGCTGAAATGAAAAAAGAAACTGACCAGCAAAGCAAGTAGCTGCAAGTAGAGAATGACAAGCTCCAAAAGGAAGGGGAAATACTAAAGAGATCACAGGAAGAAATTTAAAAGGAATTCAATCAACAGGAAAGGATGGGAGAAAGCCTCAGAAGCGGAATGGATGAAACAGAAAATAACTATCAGATGTGCAGGATAACATGGAACAACTAAAATGTTCAAGTGAAGATTACAAAAAATTAAAAAAAAACACAAGAGTGTTCACAAGAGTGAATTGTGGGATACTATGAAAAGAGCAAATCTCCCCATCATAGAGATAGAGGAAGGAGAAGAATCCCAAGACAATGGTATTGATCAGATCCTCAACAGGATAATAGAAGAAAATTTATTCAAACTGAAAAAAGACAAACCCATACAAATACAAGAAGCACATAGAACACCAAATAGAAAAGACCAGAAAACAAATTCCCCATGCCAAATCAAAAATAAAACGCTATATGCTCCAAACAAAGACAAAATACCAAATGCCACAAAATCCCAACAAATTACATATAAGCAGAAACTCATCAGAATTACACCTGACTTCTCAGTGCAAACCATGAAAGCTAGAAGAACGTGGACCAAAGTATTCCCAGTTCTAAATGACTTTAGATGCCAACCCAGGTTACTATACCCAGCAAAAATGTCAATTATAGTTGAAGGAGAAAGAAAACTATTTCATGACATAAAAAACGAAAGAATACATGTCAAACAAACCAACACTTCGAAAATTCTCAAAGCAATTCAAAGAACATAGGAAAGGAGCAACTATCCCCAAGCAGCTAGAAAGAGAGATTAATAAAAGCATTCTAACAGTGTAAATATAAACCTAGACCAAGAATGCAAACAAAAAATAAGTTGAAAGGAAGCAACACATATCTCTCAATAATAACCTTAAATATTAATGGATTAAACTCCCCAATTAAATAGGCATAGACATGGAGAATGGATTAGGAAACAGAACTCATCTATGTTGCCTACAAGAAACCAACCCATCTCACCCTCAAGGATAGGCACCAACTTAAATTGAAAGGATGGAAAAAAATATTCCAAGCAAAAGGTACCAAAGAGCAAGCAGGAATTGCTATTCTAATATCAGACAAAGTAAACCTCAGAGTAAAGTCAACCAAAAGAGACAAAGAGGGCCATTACATCCTTATCAAAGGAACAATTAACCAGGAAGTCTTCACAATCCTAAATGTTTATGCACCAAGCTCAGGTGCACTGAACTATATAAACACAATTCTGCAGGTCCCCAAGACACAGATTAATCCTAGCACACTAATGGTGGGGGACTTCAACACCCCACTGAGACCCTTGGATAGATCAACTGGACAAAAATTAAACAGCGAGACATCGGAACTGAACAATGCAGTACAACAAATGGACCTCACAGACATCTACTGAATATTCCACTCAAACAACAGAGAAGATACTTTCTACTATACTTTCTTTTTTTTTAATTTAATTTTTTTTATTGATGCTTTGTGCATTTCGTACATCATTTTCCAATTCAGATCAGGCATTTTTCCCTTTCCCTTCCCCCCCACCCCCACCCCATCCCAGATCATGTATTCTGCCATAACTGTCTTGCATCTTTCTCTGTTTTTTTTCCTCCTTTTTAAGCTATAAGTGATAATCCATGAGTACAAGCATCCTTCGTGCAAAACCATTATACTTTCTCCAAAATTGACCACATACTGGGACACAAAAGAAATCTCAACAAATACAAAAGGTTTGAAATTATTTCATACATTCTATCAGGCTTTGCAGTGCAATAAAGATCAATATTAACACCAGAATAAACCTGATGAGCTACAAGAACACATGGAGACTAAACAACACAATCCTGAAATAAAGAATGAAATAAAGAAACAAATAATGAAATAAGTGTATTCATGGAACTAAAGGAAAAAGACAATACAACACAACAAAACCCATGGGAGACTTTAAAAGCAGTCCTAAGAGGGAAATTTATAGCCCTAAATTAAATTAAACATTAAAAAACAGACCCCAAATACCTAAAGCAACCCTGAGTAAAAAATGGAATACAGGGGGGAATCACCTTATCAGACTTCAAGCTATATTACAGGGCCATAGTCATAAAGACAGCCTGGTACTGGCACAAAAACAGACATGTTGACCAATGGAACAAAACTAAAGATCCAAACTTGAGCTCATACAATTTCAGTCACCTCATATTTGATAAAGGGGGCAAAATCTCATTGGAGGAAAGATAGCATCTTCAGCAAATGGTGGTAGCAAAACTGGATAATCCTTTGTAGAAGAACAAAATGAAACCCCTACCTCTCACCCTGTAAAAAAATCAACTCCAAATGGATCAAAGACCTCACTATAAAATCTGAAACTCTGAAGGTGATAGAAGTAAATGTTGGTAGCAATCTACAAGATATAGGAGCAAGAAAAGATTTTCTAAATCAAACAGCAGCTGCACAGGAAATAAGGTCAACAGGGGACAAGTGGGATCTCATCAAACTCAAAAGCTTTTGTACAGATAAAGAAAGAAGATAGTGAATAGAATACCCACAGAGCAGGAGGAAACCTTCACTAGTGATACACTGACAGAGCATTGACATCGAGAATATATAAACTACTCAAAAAACAAAGAAGAAAACAAATGGCTCAGTAAAGAGCTGAACAGAGACTTCACTAGTAAGGAAGTAAAGATGGCTGAGAAACATCTTAAAAAGTGTTCAACATAATTAATAATTAAGAAAATGTAAGTTAAATCACTCTCAGATATCATCTCACTCCGATATGACTGGCTAAGAACAAGAAAACAAAAGACACCAAATGCTGGAGAGGTTGTGGGGAAAGGGGAACACTCATCCACTGCTGGTGAGAATGTAAACTGGTACAACCACTATGGAAAGCAGTGTGGTGAACCCTTAAAAGACTCAAAATGAGCCTACCACCTGATCTGGCCATTCCTGGCTGTTTACCCACAAGACTCATCCTATTGCAAAGATACATGCACATCTATGTTTATTCCAGCTTTCTTCATAATACCGAAAAACTGGAACCAACCCAAGTGCCCCTCAACTCTGACAAGCGGATAACAAATTGAGTTAATCTACAATGGAGTTGTATGCAGGGGTAAAAGAAAGATGACATCTGGAACTTTTGCAGGTAATGGATGGATCT
>VZQC01000722.1:432319-471245 GCA_009823505.1 Rhizomys pruinosus | reverse complement strand
GGGTGGGGGGGGGGAGGGAAAGGGAAATAAGCCTGAACTGAATTGGAAAAAATGTATGAAATGCACAAAGCATCAATAAAAACTAATTAAAAAAAAAAAAGAAAATCTTTTCCTATGCCTATGTCTTGTAGTTTACTGCCAACATTTTCTTCTATCATTTTCAGAGTTTCTAGTTTCACATTGGGGTCTTTGATCCATTTGGAGTTGATTTTTGTGCATGGTGAAAGGTAGGGGTTCATCTTCCTAGAAGTGGCAATGCAGTTTTGCCAGCACTGTTTGCTGAAGATGCTGTCTGTTCCATTGAGTCTTCTTGGCCCCCTTGTCAATATGAGGTGGCTGAAATTGTATACGTTCAAGTTTGGATCTTCAGTTTTGTTCCATTGGTCTACAGGTCTGTTTTTTTTTTTTTTTGCCAGTACCAGGCTGCTTTTTTATGACTATAGCCCTGTAATATAGTTTGAAGTGAGGTATGGCTATTCCTCCCTGTGTTGCTCTTTTTGCTCAGGGTTGCTTTGGCTATCCAGAGTCCTTTGTTTTTCCATATGAACTTAAGGATATTTTTTCTAAGTCTGAGAATAAATTCATGGCGAGTTTTATTGGGATTGCATTGAATCTATATATTAGTTTGGATGGACATTTTTACTAAATTAATTTTTCCAATCCATGAGCATGGGAGGTTATTCCATCTTCTGATATCTTCAATCCCCTTTTCCAGGGATTTAAAAATTTCATTTTAGAGATCTTTGATGTCTTTGGTTAAGTTTGTTCCAAGGTATTTTATTTTATTTTATTTTATTTTATTTTATTTTATTTTGAAGCTATAGTGAATGGGACAGTCTCCTTGTATTCCTTCTTCATTTGTTTGTTTGTTGTTGGTGTAAAGAAAGGCTTCTGATTTTTCTAGGTTAATTTTGAATTCAACTACTTTACTGAAACTCTTGATAGTTTTTAGGAGTTTCTTCATGGGGGTTTGTTTTATTATTATTTTGTTGTTGTTGTTGTTTGCATCCCTTACATACACTATTATATCATCTGCAGAAAGGGATAATTTGACTTCCTCTTTTTCAATTAGAACTCCTTTTTAATTTCTTTTTCTTGTCTTATTGCTGTAACAAGTGCTTCAAGCACTATATTGAAGAGGAAGGGAGATGGGGGCAGCCTTGTTGGATTCCTGATTTTAAGGGGAATGCTTCTAATTTTTTTCCCCATTTAGGATGATGTTGGCTGTGGGTTTCTTGTATATGTCTTTGATTAGTTTGAGGAATGTTCCCTCCAGTCCAACTCCCTGTAGGACTTTAAACATGAAGGGATGCTGGATATTGTCAAAGGCTTTTTCTGCATCACTTGAGATAACCATGTGGTTTTTGTCTTTCCACCCATTTATGTGTTTTATGATATTTATTGTTTTGCATATGTTGAACCATCCCTGCATCTCTGGTATAAATCTGACTTGGTCATGGTGAATGATCTTTTTGATGTGTGCAGGTATGCAGTTTGCAAGTATTTTTTTGAGGAATTTTTGCATCTATGTTCATTAATGAAATGGGCCTATAGTTTTCTTTTTTGGTCGTATCTTTGGCTGATTTTGGTATTAGAGTGATGCTGGCTTCATAGAAAGAATTTGGGAGATTTTCCTCTGTTTCTATTGTTTTAAACAACTTGAGTAACAGTGGTTGTATGTCCTCTTTAAAGGTTTTTTTTTATTTTTTTTTATTTTTTTTTTAAATTTTTTAATTAATTTTATTTGTTTCTGTATGTGTATGAATGTACTGTCTGCATGCAAGTTTGTGCACCCGTGTCGTGCAATGCCGCGGAGGTCAGAAGAGGGTCTCGGATTCCCCTGGAACTGGAGTTCTCCTGGAACTGGAGTTTCAGACGGTTCTCGGCCGCCATGTGGGTGCTGGGGATCGAACCCGTGTCCTCTGTAAGAGCGGTCGGTGCTCTTAACCGCTAGGCCATCTCTCCAGCCCCACCTCTTTAAAGGTTTTATATAACTCTTCCATAAATCCTTCTAGGCCTGGGCATTTTTTAGTTGGGTGGTTTTGAATTACTATTTCGATTTCCTCATAATTTATGGGTCTGTTTAAGCTGTCAATATCTTCTTGAGTAAGCTTTGGTGAATTCCAGGATTTCAGATACTCATCCATTTCTCTTAGGTTTTCAAATTTAGTATAGCTTTTTAAAATATTCTCGTATTATTGTCTGCATCTTTTCGATATCTGTCAGGATGTTTCCCTTTTCATCTTGAATTCTATCAATTTGGAGCAGCTCTTTCTTTTGGTTAACTGGGCTAGAAGTCTATCTATATTGTTCATCCTTTGGAAGAACCAGCTTTTGGATTCAATTATTCTTTTTATAGTTTTTTTTTTTGTTTCTATTTCATTGATCTCTGCTCTAATTTATTTATTTGCTCTTGTCTTTTGGGTTTAGGATTCAGTTTCTGTTGCCTGTCAAGTGCTTTCAGCTGCAGTGTTAGATCATTTATTTGTGCTCTTTCTGGCTTTTTAAAAAAAATGTAGGCACTTAATGCTATAAATTTCCCTCTTAGGACTGCTTTTAAAGTATCCAATAGGTTTTGTTGTGTTGTATTGTCTTTTTAAATTTAGTTCCAGGAATACTTTTTTTTTCTTTCCTTATTTCTTCCTTGACCCATTCATTATTTAGGAGTGTGTTGTTTAGTCTCCATGTGTTCCTGTAGATAGTAGGGCTTATTCTGGTGCTGATATTGAGT
This sequence comes from Rhizomys pruinosus, assembly GCA_009823505.1. Classification (NCBI taxonomy): domain Eukaryota; kingdom Metazoa; phylum Chordata; class Mammalia; order Rodentia; family Spalacidae; genus Rhizomys; species Rhizomys pruinosus. The sequence goes on along the minus strand of VZQC01000722.1, from coordinate 468,514 downwards.
TTTATTGAACTGTAGTCTGATAGAATGCATGGGATTATTTCAGTCCTTTTATATTTGTTGAGGTTTTTTTCTGTGTCCCAGTATGTGGTCGATTTTGAAGAATGTTCCATGGGGTGATGGGTAGAAAGTATATTCTTGGCAAGGCGTGGTGGTGCCTGCCTTTAATTCCACCACTAGGGAGGCAGAGGCAGGGGAATCTCTGTGAGTTCAAGGCCAGCCTGGCTTACAGAGCAAGTGAGTTCCAGGCCAGCTAGTACTAAAGGGAGACCTGTCTCAAAAAAAAAGTATATTCTCTGGTGTTTATGTAGACTATTCCATAGATATCTGTATTATATTGTTCAGTTCAGATGTCTCTTTGTTTATTCTTTGTCCAGTTGACTTGTCCAAAGGGCTAACTGGAGTATCAAAGTCCCCTACTATTGGTGTGCTGGGATTAATCTGTGTCTTGAGGTCCTGCAGAATTATGCTTATAAAGTTTGCTGCTACAGAGTTTGGTGCATATATATTCATGATTACGAAATGTTCATGGTAAATTGTTCCTTTGATAAGGATGTAATGGCCCTCTTCATCTCTTCTGATTAGATTTTCAATCTATTTTGTCTGATATTAGAGTAGCAGCTCCTGCTTTCTTTTTGGTACCATATGCTTGGAATATTTTTCCATCCATTCACCTTAAGTTGATGCCTATCCTTGAGGGTGAGATGGGTTTCTTGTAGACAGCATACAGATGGGTTCTGTTTCTTAATCCATTCTCCCAGTCGATGTCTTTTGGTTGGGTAGTTTAGATCATTAATATTTAAGGTTTTTTTAAGGTTATTATTGAGAGATGTGTGTTGCTTCATTTCACCTTATTTTCTGTTTGCATTCTTGGTTTATGTTAGTATTTTCACAGTTATACTGTTATCAATTATTCTCTCTAGCTGCTTGGGGATAGTTGTTCCTTTCCTCTGACCTTTGAATTGCTTCAAGGATTTTCTGAAGGTTTGATATTCTAGACATGAATTCTTTCATTTTGTTTATGTCATGCAAGACTTTTTTTCTCCTTCAACTATAAATGACATTTTTTTCTGGGTATAGTAATCTGGGTTGGCATCTATGTCGTTTAGCACTTGGAATACTTTGGCCCATGTTCTTCTGGCTTTCATGGTTTGCATGGAAAAGTAAACTATCATTCTGATAGGTTTCCCTTTTTATATAACTTGTTGTTTTTCTCTGTTGCCTTCAGTATTTTTTATTGGGTATTCAGTATTATTCATTGGGCATCTAATGTTTTAACTATGATATGGTGTGGGGGAATTTCTTTTCTGATTTTGTGTATTTGGTGTTCTATGTGCTTCTTGTATTTGTATGGGTTTGTCATTTTTCAGTTTGGGGAAATTTTCTTCTATTATTCTGTTGAAGATCTGATCAATACCAGCTTCCTGGGATTTTTCTTCTTCCTCTATCTGTATGATGCAGAGGTTTGGTCTTTTCATAGTATCCCACATTTCCTGATTGTTCCACTCTTGTGGAGTTTTTTTTTAATTTCAAGTGCACAGAGCTTAGATTGGGATTTCCCAGGACCACCTGAAGTACACATAGGAGCCAGCACTTCAGCCAGGCTGACTGTTGGATAATTCTTTCACAGGGTCATTGGATATGCATCTCATTGGTATGCCTGTGGATAATTAAATCATTGTCTTGTGGGGGATGAGTCTCCCTGCTAGCTTGTATAAGAAGTGGGCCTGTTGCCACTGTGATACTTGAGCTCACAGAGCTTAGATCAGGGATTTCCCAGGACCATCTGAAGATCAGAGTACTGGGGTGTGGGCTAAACAGGCATGCCCCCCATCAAATGGAATTGCTGAGGGAATGTCCAAGTGGAATCTTTTGAGAACCTTTAGAACAGAAAAGGAAGAGTGAGTTAGAGTTCCAATAGAAAGCCTAAAACTTAGACAAGTCAACACTCCATAATCAAGGAGAAAAACAAATCAGTCAAACAAACAATGAAGGCATCTGAAGGAGGCAAGCAAAGCAAGCCTTCAACACAGGGAAGAGGCATTTGGGATCCTCAATGGAATACAGGCAAAGAGAAACCCATATGCCAGGGACAGATGAAGGGAAAACATGGAAAAGGTGCAGGATAATTCCACACCAAGCTCTACCAACCCTGTGGGAGATTCCTACAGTGGGATTCCTCCTGGGTATGGCCAAAGACACAGATCTTAGAGGAACATTTGCAGACATATTCAAAGAAATCAAGCAATATAAAGAACAAGTCAGAGAACTAAGGAGAGAGAATGAAAAACTCAAGAAGGACCTAGAGAGAGAGAGAATGACAACTACCAGAAAGAACTAGAGGAAGAAAATGACAAACTCCAGAAGGAAGTGGAAAGACTGAAAAGATCCCATATAGAAAAGGAAACCAACTAGTGAAGCAAAGAGCTACAGGAAGAGATTGAGAATCTCCAAAAGGAAATAGAAATACTAAAGAAAGCACAAGATGAAATGAAAAAGGAAATCAAACACATCCAATCAAGAGGAAAGGAATGGAAAAAGCCTCAGAAGCAGAATGGAGGAAGTAGGACAAAGAATATCAGACCTGGAAGATAACACAGAACAAATAAAAAGCTCAAGTAAAGATTATGAAAAATTTAAAAATACACAAAATGGAACAACCAGGAATTGTGGGACACTTTGGAAAGATCAAACATCTCCATCATAGAGATAGAGGAAGGAGAAGAATCCCAAGAGAATGGTATTGATCAGCCCTTCAACAGAATAATAGATGAAAATTTCCCCAAACTAAAAAAAGACAAACCAATACAACTACAAGAAGCACATAGAACTCCAAACAGACAAGATCAGAAAAGAAACTCTCCAGGCCATATCATAGTTAAAATGCTAGACGCACAAGACAAAGACAAAATTCTGAAAGCCACAAGAGAAAAACAACAAGTTATATAGAAAGGGAAACCCATCAGAATTACAACTGAATTCTCAGTGCAAACTAGGAAAGCAAGAAGAACATGGAGCAAAGCATTCCCAGAGTTAAAAGACTATAGATGCTTGGGCTGGAGGGATGGCCTAGCAGTTAGGAGCGCTGACCATTCTTGCAGAGGACCCGGGTTCAATTCCCAGCACCCACATGGTGGCTGAAAACCGTCTGAAACTCCAATTCCAGGAGAACTCCAGTTCCAGGGGGAATCCGAGACCCTCTTCTGACCTCCGCGGCATTGCACGACACGGGTGCACAAACTTGCATGCAGACAATACATTCAAACACATCCAAAAATAAATAAAATTAATTTAAAAATTTTAAAAAAGACTATAGATGCCAGCCCAGGTTACTATACCCAGCAAAAATGTCGATTATAGTTGAAGGAGAGAGAAAAATCTTCCATGACATAAACAAAATAAAAGAATACATGTCCAGAAAACCAATCCTTCAGAGAATACTTGAAGCAATTCAAAGGACAGAAAAAAGGAGCAACTAGAAAGAGAAATTAATAAAAGCATAACTTCAGAAGTAGAAACCTAGACCAAAAATGCAAATGGATAATATGGTGAAAGGAAGCAACACACACCTTTCAGTTATAACCTCAAATATTAATGGGCTAAACTCCCCAATCAAAAGCTATATACTGGGAGATTGGATTAGGAAACAGAGCCAATCTATATGCTGACTACAAGAAATGGATCTTATCTTCAAGGATAAGCACCACCTTAAAGGGAAAAGATGGAAAAAAAATATTCCAAGCAAATAGTACCAAGAAGAAAGCAGGTGTTGCTATTTTAATATCAGACAAAATAGACTTCAACGTAAAAGAAATCAGAAGAGACAAAGAAGGCCATTACATTTTTATCAAAGGAACACCTGACCATGAAGATTTCACAATCATGAATATATATGCACCAAACTCTGGTCCACCATTCTTTATAAAGACAATTCTCCAGGACTTCAAGGCACAGATTAACCCAGTACACTCATAGTAGGGGACTTCAATACTCCACTGAGCCCTTTGGACAGGTCAACCAGACAAAGAATAAACAGAGAAACTTCTGAACTGAATGCTGTGGTATACCAAATGAACCTCACAGAAATCTACTGAATATGCCAACCTAATACCAGAGAATATACTTTCTACTCAGCACCCCCATGGAACATTCTCCAAAATCGACCACATACTGGGACACAGAAGAAACATCCACAAATACAAAAAGATTAAATAATTTTATGCATTCTATCAGACCACAGTGCAATAAAGCTCGATGTCAACACCAGGATAAGCCCTACTATCTACAAGAACATATGGAGACTAAACAACACATTGCTGAATAATGAATGGATCAAGGAAGAAATAAAGAGAGACATAAAAGCATTCCTGGAACTGAATGACAATGATAATACACCACAACAAAACCTATGGGACACTTTAAAAGCAGTCCTGAGAGGTAAGTTTATACCCTGGGAGCCTACATTGGAAAAACAGAAAGAGCAAAAGTGAATGATCTAACACTGCAGCTAAAACACTTGAGAGACAACAACAAATGAACCCTAAATGCAACAGACAGAAAGAAATAACAAAAATCAGAGCAGAAATCAATGAAATAGAAACAAAGAAAACAATACAAAAAATCAATGAAGCCAAAAGTTGGTTCTTTGAAAGAATAAACAAGATAGACAGACCTCTAGCCCAGTTAACAAAAAGAAAGAAGGAACAACTCCAAATCAATACAATCTGTGATGAAAAGGGAAATATCACAACGGACAAGGAAAAGATCAAGAAAATTATATGGGAATATTACAAGAACCTATATTCTACCAAGTTTGAAAATCTAGAAGAAATGGATGAATATCTGAAATCTTGGGAATCACCAAAGCTTGGCCAAGAGGAGACCAGCAGCTTAAACAGACCCATAACATATGAAGAAATAGAGGATGTAGTAAGAAGCCTCCCAACTAAAAAAAGCCCAGGCCCAGACGGTTTCACAGCAGAATTCTATAAAACATTTCAAAAAGACCTACAACCATTATTTCTGAAACTGTTTAGAAGTATACAATCAGAGGGAACTCTCCCAAATTCCTTCTATGAAGCCAACATCACTCTATTACCAAAACCAGGCAAAGANTATTACCAAAACCTGGCAAAGATACAACCAAAAAGGAGAACTATAGACCCATCTCATTAATGAACACAGATGCAAAAATTCTCAACAAAATACTTGCAAATCGCATACAGGCCCACATCAAGAAGTCCATCCTTCATGACCAAGTTGGATTCATACCAGAGATTGCAGGGATGGTTCAACATACAAAAATCAATAAATATCATACAACATAAAAATCCACTGAAAGACAAAAGCCACATGATCATCTCAATTGATGCAGAAAAATCCTTTGACAAAATCCAGCATCCCTTCATGCTTAAAGTCCTAGAGGAAATTGGATTGGAAGGATCATTCCTCAATGTAATCAAAGCCATATACAAGAAACCCACAGCCAATATCATCCTAAATGGAGAAACAACAGAAGCATTCCCTTTAAAGGTAGGAACTCAGAAAGGCTGACCCTTGCCATCACTCTTCTTCAATATAATGCTTGAAACACTTGCTAGGGCAATAAGGCAAGAAAAGGAAATTAAAGAAGTACTAATTGGAAAAGAGGAAGTCAAGCTATCCCTTTTTGCTGATGATATGATTGTTTACTTAAGGGATGTTTAAAACTCTACCAGAGGGCTGGAGAGATGGCCTAGCAGTTAAGAGTGCCGACCACTCTTGCAGAGGCCCCGGGTTTGATCCCCAGCACCCACATGGCAGCTGAGAACCGTCTGAAACTCCAATTCCAGGAGAACTCCAGTTCCAGGGGAATCTGAGACCCTCTTCTGACCTCCGCCACATTGCACGAACGGGTGCGCAGACTTGCATGCAGACAGTACATTCATACACATACAGAAATAAATAAAATTAAAAAAAATTAAAAAAAAAACTCTACCAGAAAACTCCTAGACACAATTAAGAGTTTCAGTAAAGTGGCAGGATACAAAATTGTTCTAGAAAAATCAGTAGCCTTTACACCAACAACAAGCGACTGAACAAGGAATTCAAGGAGACCTTCCCACTCACAATAGCCTCAAAAACAATAAAATACCTAGGAACAAACCTAACCAAAGACACCAAAGATCTCTACAACAAAATTTTTAAACCCCTGAAGAAGGAAATTGAAGAAGACATCAGAAGATGGAAAAACCTTCCATGCTAATGGATTGGGAAAATTAACATAGTAAAAATGTCCATTCTACCCAAACTCTTGTACAGATTTAATGCAATCCCAATCAAAATCCCCAAGAGTTTCTTCAAAGGCTTGGGGAAAAGTCCTTAATTGCATTTGGAAAAATAAAAGACCCTGAATACTCAAAGCAACCCTGAGTGAAAAGAGCAATACAGGGGGGATCTCTATACCAGACTTCAAACTATACTACAGGGCTATATTCATAAAAACAGCTTGGTTCTGGCACAAAAACAGACCTGTTGACCAGTGGAACAAAACTAAAGATCCAAACTTGAGCACATACAATTTCACCCACCTCATCTTTGACAAGGGGCCCAAGAAGACACAATGGAGGACAGACAGCATCTTCAGCAATGGTGTTGGCAAAACTGTACCACCACTTGTAGAAGAATGAATTTTAACCCCTACCTCTCACCCTGTACAAAAGTCAACTCCAGATGGATCAAAGACCTCAACATGAAACCCAAAACTCTGAAGGCAATAGAATAAAAATTTGGGAGTAGCCTACGAGACATAGGCATAGGAAAATGTGGAACATCTACACAATGGAGTTCCATGCAGTAGTAAAGAGAGAAGACCTCATGAACTTTGCAGATAAATGGATGGAGCTAGAAGATATCATGCTAAGTGAAGTAACACAGTCCCATAAAAACAAATGATGATGGGTCTAGATTTGATTAAAATATATATATAAATTAATTAATTAATTAAAAAAATGATGAATGATATCCCTCATCTGTGGATGCTAGCACCAATTACCTAATTGTTTGGCAAACCGAGAAATGTCAATGTGATCTGAAAACAACTGTGCTCTTATATTTTGAATCCCTTAAAAATAAATAAATAAAAATAAAAATTTCATAATCTTTACTTGAGCAGTCTAGTTCTTCTATCTTATCTTCCCAACTTGATATTTTATTTTCTACTTCATCTAATCTGCTATTGCGGCTTTCTCCCAGCCTTTCCTGCTGATTGAATGTGTGTTTGATTTACTTTTTCATTTCATCCTGTAATTTCCTTAGTATTTCCATTTCCTTCTAGAGCTTGTCTTTCTCTCCTTCTAGATCCTTGATTCTCTGCTCAGTTTCCTGTTTTATTTCAGCCTGGGATCTTTTCAGTGTTTCCACTTCCTTCCAGAGTTCTTCCTTCTCTCCCTCTAGTTCCTTCTGGAGTTTGTCATTCTCTCTGTTAGGTTCTTTGATTTGTTCTTTACATTCCTTGATTTCTTTGAGTATATCTATGATTCTTCCTTTAAATCTGTGTCCTGGTTTGCTTCCAGAGAGAACTCATTGTTGGTGTCTTCCATAGGACTGATAGAATTTGGTAAGGACTTATTGTTTGCTTTTTCCATGGTGTTGATTTTTCGTTGTGCTTTTGGAATGTGGGTTTGATTTGTTAATTGTAATCTAATATGAAATTGGAGTGTTTCTTCTTTGGGTTGAAGGGCTGTTCCTCTAGGTTAACTGAGGAATGGCAGGTTTGCAGTCTCTTCTTTTACATTGTGACCCCAGTCTTCATAGCTGTTCCCACAGTGATGCACCCCCCCCCCCCAGGGGAGAGTGGTTTGGCCTGCTTTGCACAGTCCCTACCTCAGCTGCAGTCACCAAGAAGTCCCACAGAGGTGCTCGGAGTTGCCTGCACCCTTACAGGTCTGATCAGGAAGTTCAGCCTCTAACAGCCCCTGGGCATAGTCCCTACTTCCAGCCTTAGTCCAAGAGTCCTGCAGAGGTTCGCAGAGGATATTTATTATTTTTATTTTATGTGTGTGAGTGTATTGCCTGCATATATGTAAGTGTATCCATATCATGTAATGCCCATGGTAGACAGAAGAGGGCATCAGATCACCTGGAACTGGAATTACAGACAGTTGCTAGCTGCCATGTGGGTGCTGGGATTCAAACCCAGGTCCTCTGCAAGAAAACCCAGTGCTCTTAACCACCGTGCCATCTCTCCAGCTCCTGTAAACTGCATTTTTACAACCCTACAATCCTTTTTTCATGGATTTTCAGAGATGCTTGGAGGCATCTTAGCCCCCATCCCATTCCTTTCCACTCACAAGCAGTTTCTTAATCTCATTCAGCTTTTTGAGGCTTTTGTTAAATGTTCTTCTCATGGGCCGACCACATTCTTCCTCTCCTCCAACCCTGGCACAGATAGAGTAGAGCTTTCATGGCTGGTATGGAGCCATGTGGAGTCAGGTCCTGCCTAAACCTCTCTTTCCAGCTTCCACAGGTCCTGTGAGCAGGTGTGGAGCAGGGTAGAGAGAAGGTAGGTGACCAGTGAAGCGGGACTATTATCCCATCATTTCATGCCTCTACTGTGTAACTAGCCTTTGGTCTTCTCCAAAGTCGGGCAATGTATACTGCCCTGAGTTTTACATGTAACACTATGTCACTGGTCTTCTCAGCCTGCCCTGAAAGCAGCTTCAGCAGTAGGCATCTAGTTTCTTAGAGTTCCAGAGTGGGGACGTCCAAGCTGAAGCTTGGGTATAGCTGGATGCTGTCCTTCTCTTCTTGGCTGTCAGATGTGATCTCCCCTCTGTGTCACCACATCATTCTTCTCTATGATGCCCTTTGTGTCCCCCTGTTCTGGATCAAGAAGATCCAATTCTTCTTGTTGCAAGCACATCAAACAGATTGAGTTAGGTCCCACCCTAATCACTCATTTTAACTTAACGACCTTTTTAAAGACCCAACCTCCTACCTAATACATTACTTTATGAGCTCCTGGTGGTTAGAACATTGAGAAATAAATATGAAGAGTTATGAGACACTTCACATCCTATATCAGAAAAGTAACACCATCGGTGTCTTCTAAGGACAGTTTGTCAGCTGTAAAGAGAGACCAAAACTTCTCTCTCCTGCAAATATGGAGGAAAGGCCATGTGAGGACAGCAAGGTGGCAGCTATCTGCAAGCAATGAAGAGAAATCTACCTTCTCAGGTTTCTACAACTATGAGGAACTAAATGTCAGCTATTTAAGCCACCTAATCTGTAATATTTTATCAAGGTGTCCTCGGCAGACCGATACAAATGTCTTCTATGAAAATCCCCCTGGGAATATTTTTTATTTGCATCTGTTTTGTTCAGTTTATCTAGGTTAGATGGTACGTGGTATATGGTGTGACTGCTGCAATATCCATGGTGGGCACTACATGTCTATTCCCATCCAGGGAGGGGGCACTAGCTCTGTATGTTTTGTATAGGTATAGTAAAACACACATGTGTACACATCAGACAATGTGGGAAGGATGATGCAGGAAAGGTATAACCAACCAGTAGGAGAGAATTCTAGTAGTTGTATACTGTGGAAAAGTTCATAGAACTAAGGAATGCAGAACAGAAAAGAAAGCTGGGCACAGAGAGGAACAGACACCTTAGGACTGAAATGGTAGTGCTGACATGTAGGAGAGGCATGTTTACATCTTCAAATTTTACCTGAATGTGAAAAATTTTGCCAGTAAAATGATTTAAAATCAGAAAACACTTCCTCAGGGAAACAAAGGTAGTCTGTTTTGTTTTTTTTCTGGATGTGGTGATCTCAGACTAGAGAAACATTTGTTACCAACACAGTCCAATTAATTCCTCGGGTCCTTGCAGGGAAGGTCACTCTTTGAAACTTACACAGGGAAAGACATAAAGCAACCCCAGAAAACTAGATTGCTTCATGAAGCTGGCCACCAAGGTCAAATCCCAGGCCTCCCTCCACATGGGGGCTATTATGTGTGAAGTCAAAGCCTACTATGATGCTGGTGTCTGCAGGATTTACATAAGTTTGCATAGTTTTTGATTTGGCAAGTTGGCCTGTAGGCCAACAAATATTCACATTATGGATTTTGATGTTGCTCTTCATGTTTGTGAAATAATGATTCTATTCCCTATTCAGTATTGATATCATTTTATTTTTTTTTAATTTTTTTAAATTTTATTTATTTTTGTATGTGTATGAATGCACTGTCTGCATGCAGGTCTGTGCACCTGTGCAATGCCGCGGAGGTCAGAAGAGGGCGTCGGATTCCTCTGGAACTGGAGTTCTCCTGGAATTGGAGTTTCACACGGTTCTCGGCCGCCATGTGAGATCGAACCCGGGTCCTCTGCAAGAGCGGTCGGCGCTCTCAACCGCTAGGCCATCTCTCCAGCCCTGATATCATTTTAGAAGCAGAATACAAGCGAATGGGCTTCCTTAAACAAAATGGCATTCTTTTCATAATATAATGCATTTTGTGGTAGCAGGAACAGAAAAGATGGGAATAGAAATGGCCATGCAGATCCTCTGGTTCCCCGTCTAACTGTAAAAACCTTTCTTTCACCTTTTAAAAACGACTATTTTTTAATTTGTTTGCATTTCATATGATGCATCTTAATCATATTTGGATTCCCTCTCTTATCTGCTCCTGCCAGATTTTATGCATTTTGTCATATATGTTAAAGCTTATTGAGTCAAGTTGATGTCTCCAACGTCCCTCAGTCTGACTTTATCCCCTGGAGCTTGGCAGCCTATTTATTGTCACTCTTTTAAAGAAGACCAATTCTCCCTCACCCAACAGTGATCAGTGCTACTATTTCCTAAGCTAAGGTTGGGGTTTCTTACCCATTTTTTTTTATCTGGTTTTTATCTGGTTTGAGTTTGCATGAGTCTTGTGCATGCTGTCACCATTGCCATAAGTTCTCATGAGCAAATTCCCAGAAGCCTGTGGTCATCTACCCCCCCTGGCTCTTACAGCCTTTCTGCAATGGCTCCTGAGCCCTGGGTGGGTGAATTTTAACATAGGAGTCCTGTCCTAGGACACACACTCTGAAGTCTCTCTTATTCTCTACATTTTGGCCAGTTGTGGCTTTCTGTGCTAATAATTATCTCTTGAATGAGGAAGCTTCAATGGTGAGAATTGAGAGGTGCATTAATATTCTCTCTGCCTCCTGTTCTGCTATACTCAGTGAGCCTTAGGTGTAGAGGTTGCATTGTAGATGTGCCATTTAGGGCTGGGAATGTTCAAGACCCTTATTCTCTCTGTTTGACCAGTTGTGGAACTCTGTAATCCATTGCAAACAGAAGCTTCTTTGATGATTTATGAGAAGTATATTTGTGTGTAAGTCTAAGGACACGTGTTTAGGAGACAATAAAAAATTACGTTTGTCTAGGAATGTGACAGACATAGGGTTTTCTCTAGAATCTAGGACCTCCCCAGCCCTGTGTATTTGGCCATATTTACAGTACTACATGTGGCTTCCCTCTCATTGAGTGGTCTTTAAGTCCAACTACATACTGTTGGCTACCCCCAAGCAGGGTATGTTAGCCCACATCTTTAATCCTAGAACTTGGGAGGCACAGGCAGGTGAATCTGTGTGAGTTCAAGGCCAGCCTGGACTACATAGACAGTTCCATGATAGCTGGGGCTATAGGGAGACCCTGTCTCAAAAATCACCAAAAAAGTGAAAAGTGTCACTACTGGACTAGTAGAGATAGTTTGATATGCCAGGCATTGTGGTTATTAGGCTTACAGCTGGATTGGACCATTAATTGAGGTTCTACCTTAACAGCTTCTATAGTATCCTTTGAATTATGAAAATTAGTCTACAGGGAAGAGGCTTCCAGGTCAGTTCTAGCTCCATCAGTCCAAGTATGTCTTGTCCTCAGCAATAGGGTCTTACCTTTAATTTTTGGGAGACAATCAGGGGCTGTGGACAATAGCCTGTGTTATTTTGAAAGTCTCTTGGACTACCATGGCTAACAACTTGAAGGGAAGTTTCTCTTGTCTGGCACTGTGTTTCTTTATGAAATGTGCCCAAATTCTTTGCAATAAAGGACAATCATGATTGATTTCTTAATATATAGAATAGCTGTCTTCTTACTCTTTATAAACATATAGTACATGTATAGCACACAGCTACAACTACGAATATACACATAATATTTTTAATTTTTTTTGAGACAGGTCGCCCTATAGACCCAGCTAGCCTGGAACTCACTCTGTAGACCAGGCTGGCCTGGAACTCACAGAAATCTGCCTGCCTCTGCCACCCAAGTGCTAGGATTAAAGGCTTGTACCACCACAACCAGCTTAAAGGCATTCTTAGCTGCCATGTGGGTGCTGGGGATTGAACCCATGTCCTTGGCAAGAGCAGTGGGTGCTCTTAACCACTGAGCCATCTTTCCAACCCACAATATTTTAATTTAAAATTGGGTCATATCCTTTTTTAAATTTTTATTGAGCACATTTCATACATTTCTTAATCAAATTTAGACTCATTACCCATCCATGCCCACCCCTCATGCCCCTCCACCCCCCACCAGAACTCACGGATTCTGTCATATGTGTTAAGTCCTATATTGCATCTCTTTCTCAGTCTTTTATAACCTTTTTGATGCACAAGTTTACCGTTTTGGTCAGTTCTTCAAATAGGATTTTCTCTCTCTTTTTTTTTGTTCCCTTTGATTTTATATTATTCCAAAATATGCATATATATACTCCACACATAAATCAAAATTACAAAATCTGATAATAAACTATATATTAATTACAAAACACATTTAGAGATTCACATTTTAATAGTAAAGTTGCATGCAGGTAAAAAGAAGTATAACTTTACATTTTTTTTTTAGAATATGAATACATATCTTCCTCCCATATATGGTAATTACAATGCGTGAATACAGGTGGTAGGTCAATTCTAGAGCCCATTAAGAGATTCACATTATAATAGCACAGTTGTTTTCAGATATAATTATATATAAAAATACAGTTGCTCAGTTTGCCTGCCAACTGGGGATTTGGTGTTAGCATCCCCAAATGAGAGAAAGCATTCTCTTTTTTTTTTTTCTGGGACTGTGTTACTTCACTTAGCATAATGGCTTCAAGTTCCATCCATTTACCTGCAAAGTTCATGATGTCATCTTTCTTTACTGCTGCATAGAACTCCATTGTGCAGATGAACCACATTTTTGTTATCCAGTCATCAGCTGAGGAGCATTTGGGTTGGTTCCAGCTCTTTGCTCTTGTGAAGAGAACTGCAATAAACATAGCTGTGCATGTATCTGTGTGGTAAGCTGCGTCTTGTGGGTATATACCCAGGAGTGGTATATATTGAGTATTTTAAAGTTTCTCCACACTGCTTTCCACAGTGGTTGTATGAGTTTACATTCACACCAGCAGTGGATGATTGTTCTCCTTTCCCCACAACCTCTCCAGCATTTGGTGTCTTTTGTTTTCTTGATCTTGGCCAGTCTTATTGGAGTGAGATGATACCTTAGTGTGGTTTTAGTTTGCATTTCCTTTATTATTAATGATATTGAACAATTTTTTATTTATTTATTTATTTATTTTTTTGGTCTTTTCGAGACAGGGTCTCCCTGTAGCCGCAGCTGGCCTGGAACTTGCTCTGTAGACCAGGCTGGACTTGAACTCACAAAGATCCACCTGCCTCTGCCTCCCGAGTGCTAGGATTAAAGGCGTGTGACACCACGTCTGGCCCAGTTTCTAAGATGTTTCTCAGCCATCTTTACTTCCTTACTGGTGAAGTCTCTGTTCTCTTTACTCCATCCTTTGAGTAGGTCATTTGTTTTCTTACTTCTTTGTTTTTTTTTATGTAGTTTATATATTCTGGATGTTAATGCTTTGTCAGATATATCAGTGGTGAAGGTTTCCACTCTCTGGGTTTTCTCTTCACTTCCTTGGTTGTTTCTTTAGCTGTACAAAAGCTTTTGAGTTTGATGAGGTCCCACTTGTCAGCTATTGTCCTTATTTCCTGTACAGCTGCTGTTTGATTTAGAAAGTCTTTTCCCATGCCTATGTCTTGTAGGTTGCTGCTGAATTTTTCTTCCATCACATTCAGGGTTTCAGGTTAAGATCTTTGATCCACTTGGAATTGATTTAGTGTGAGAGGTAGGGGTTTAATTTTGTTCTTCTACAAATGGTGATCCAGTTTTGCCAACACCATTTGTTGAAGATGCTATCTTTCCTCCATTGAGGTTTTTCATCCCCTTTGTGAAATATGAGGTGGCTGAAGTTAATATGAGATCAAGTTTGGATTATCAGTTTTGTTCCATGGTCAATGGGTCTGTTTTATTGCCAGTACCAGGCTGTCTTTATGACTATAGCTCTATAATATAGCTTGAAGTCTGGTAAAGTAATCGCCCCTGTATTGCACTTTTCACTCAGGGTTGCTTTATCTATTCGGGGTCTTTTGTTTTTCCATATGAATTTAAGGATTTTTTTTCCAAGTCTGTGTAAAAACTCATGGGGATTTTGATTGAGATTGCATTGAATCTATATATTAATTTGGGTAGAATGGGCATTTTTACTATATTAATTTTTTCTGATCCATGAGCATAGGAGGTCTGTTCATCTTTTGATGTAATTTTCAATCTCCTTCTTCAGGGTTTTAAAATTTTCATTGTAGAGGTCTTTGGTGTCTTTAGTTATGTTTATTCCCACGTATTTTATTTTTGAGGCTATTGTAATTGGGAAGGTCTCCTTATATTCCTTCTCCAGTTGCTTATTGTTGATGTAAAGAAAGGCTACTGATTTTTCTAGGTTTATTTTGTATCCTACCACTTTTCTGAAACTTTTAATCATTTCTAAGAGTTTTCTGGTGGAGTATTTAGCATCCCTTAGGTAAACTATCATATCATCCGCAAAAAGGGATACTTTTACTTCCCCTTTTCCTATTAGTACTCCTTTAATTTCGCTTTCTGGTCTTATTGCCCTAACAAGCACTCCAAGCACTATATTGAAGAGGAGTGGTGATAGTGGACAGCTTTGCCATGTTGCTGCCTTTAAGGGGAAAGCTTCCAAATTTTCTCCATTTAAGATTATGTTGGCTGTGGGTTTCTTGTATATGGCTTTGATTACATTGAGAAATGATCCCTCCAGTCCAATTCCCTCTAGGACTTTAAGCATGAAGGGATGCCAAATTTTGTCAAAAGCTTTTTCTGCATTGATTGTGATGATCCTGTGGTTTTTGTCTTTCAGTCCATTTATGTGTTTTATGATATTTATTGGTTTACATATGTTGAACCAATCCTGCATCTCTGGTATAAATCCAAGTTGGTTGTGATGGATCATCTTTTTGCATGGGTCTGTATGCAATTTGCAAGTATTTTGTTGAGAATTTTTGCATCTGTGTTCATTAATTATATGAGTCTATAGTTATCTTCCTTGTTTGTGTTTGCTTGGTTTTGGTATTAGAATGATGCTGGCTTCATAGAAGGAATTTGGGAGAATTCCCTCTGTTTGTATCCTTCTGAAAAGTTTGAGTAGCAATAGTTGTAAGACCTCTTGAAATGTTTTATACAATTCTGCTGTGAAGCCATCTGGGCCTGGGCTTGTTTTTAGTTGGGGGCCTTTTTATTTCATCTTCAATTTCCTCAAGTATTATGGGTCTGTTTAAGCTGGCGATCTCTTCTTGGTTAAGCTTTGGTGAATCCCGGGATTTCAGGTATTCATCCATTTTACTTAGGTTTTCAAATTCCATAGCATATAAGTTTTTGAAGTATTCTCGTATGATTGTCTGGATCTTTTCTTTACGTGTTGTGATGTTTTTCCTTTCATCACAAATACTATTGATTGGAGTTGCTCTTTCTTACTTTTGGTTAACTGGGCTAGAGGTCTATCTATTTTGTTTATTCTCTCAAAGGACCAACTTTCAGATTCATTGATTTTTTTTTGCATTGTTTTCTTTGTTTCTATTTCATTGATTTCTGCTCTGATTTTTGTTATTTCTTCCTGTCTGTTGGGTTTAGGGTTCATCTGTTGTTGTCTCTCAAGTGTTTTTAGCTGCAGTGTTAGATTGTTTATTTGTTCTCTTTCTATTTTTTTTTAATGTGGGCACTTAGGGCTATAAATTTCCCTCTTAGGACTGACTTTAATGCATCCCACAGGTTTTGTTGTGTCGTACTGTCATTTTCATTTAGTTCCAGGAATTCTTTTATTTCATTCTTTATTTCTCCCCTGACCTACTCATTATTCAGGATTGTGTTGTTTAGTCTCCATGTGTTCTTATAGTTAGTAGGGCTTACCCTGGCATTAATATTGAGCTTTATTGCACTGTGGTGTGATAGAATGCATGGGATAATTTCAATCCTTTTGAATTTGTTGGCATTTCTTTTGTGTCCCAGCATGTGCTTGATTTTGGAGAATGTTCTGTGGAGCACTGAGTAGAAAGTATATTCTCTGGTGGAATATTCTGTAGATATCTGTGAGGTCCATTTGATGTATTTTATTGTTCAGTTATGATGTCTCTCTGTTTAAATTTTTTGTCCAGTTGACCTATCCAAGGGACTCAGTGGGGGTATTGATGTCCCCCACTATTAGTGTGCTGGGATTAATTCATGTCTTGAGGTCCTGAATGGTTTTGTTTATAAAGTTTGGTGCACCAAAGTTTGGTGCATAAACATTTAAGATTGTGAAATTTTCCTGGTTAATTGTTCCATTGATAAGGATATAATGGCCCTCTTTGTCTTTTCTGATTAATTTTACTCTAAGGGCTATTTTGTCTGATATTAGACTAGCCACCCCTGCTTGCTTTTTGGTTCCATTTGCTTGGAATATTTTTTTCCATCCTTTCACTCTAAGGTGGTGTCTGTCCTTGAGGGTGAGATGGGTTTCTTGTAGGCAGCATATAGATGATGAGGTAGTTTGAATAAGAGTTTCCCCCCATAGGCTTTAAGTATTCAGACATTTTGTCTCCAGTTGGTGGCACTGTTCTTGGAGGTCTTAGAAGGTGTGGCCATACTGGAGGAAGTACGTCATTGGGGGTGGGCTTAGTGAGTTTAACAAGCCTTGTGGTCTCCAGTCTCTCTGCATCCTGTGCTCATTGCGAGATGTGACCCTTGGCTTGCTGCTCCAGCCCCAGCCACCATGCTTCCCACCACAATGGACTCTGAGTCCCTGGAACCATCAATCATAAGCTCAAATAAACTCTTCCTTTTATAAGTTCCCTTGCTCATGGTGGTTTTGTCACAGCAACAGAAAAGTGACTAATACAGTTTTTGGTACCAGAGAGTGGGCTGTTGGCTCTGAAGAACCTGACCATGTGGATGTTTAGAGAAATGTGGAAGACTTTGGAACTTTGGGCTAGAAAAGCTGTTGACTACTGTAAGCAGAGCTTAATGGGCCTTTCTAGTAGGAGCCTGGAAGAAAGCATTGCTGCAAAAAATGTAGTTCCAGAGGAAAATAAAGACTTAGGCAGCAACTGGGATATTTTGATAGAGTCTGGCAGCAGTTTGCCCAAAGTCCAAATGCTTACCTGATGCTAAGTTGAAAAGTAATGGACTAATGTCTTTGGCAGAGGATATTTCAAGACAGCCTAATGTAGAATTGGTGGTGTGGCTATTAATGGTGAATATTGTACAGATATACAGTGAAGAAGAGCAGATGGGGCAGAAAGAAATGCAGAATGTACAGTTTCGATCTTAAAAATGCACTAGGAAGATTAAAGGTGGGGCCAAGGCATGTGAAGAAGAGGTTCCTTTTGATAAGGAGACTAAAGTGCTTAAGGAGAGGCCTAGATATTTACAAGTAAACAATGGAAAAAGTGAGATTAAAGAGAGGCTTCGGGATTTACAAGTAAACAACAGAAACAGTACCTACAGGGCAAGACCACACCCAGCTAAGCCTCCAATTTTTGAAAGGAAAATACTGAAAGAGTTTTCTACCCCAAGTCCAGGGCAGAGAAAATTTGCAACTGTAGTTAAAGTAGGAGAGAGTCCATCTTAAACTTGCAGCCAAACTCGGCAGTTTCATTCACATGGTGTTGGCTTTAGAGGCATGACGTTTGCAAGAGTGAAGGGGTCATCAGTTCTTCCTCCATGATTTCAGAGAGCCGCAGAGGCCAGGCAGAGTGCAGCAGGGGCGTCCCTGAATAAAGAAGGCCCTGATAGGCCATTGCCTGGAGCTGTGAATGTGAAGCCTGGTTGGCAGTGGAGTCCCCAAGAAAACATTCGAGATGCCAGAGCTGTGAGATATTTGTCAAGGAGAGCTGCATACAGGGAGTGGTACCAGCCTAAAAAAGAAATGTATATTGTAAGCAAAGCTGGAAGAGCTGAGCCATCTAAGCCCTTTGGAAGTAAAGTCCCAGACATTGCACATGTAGCTACTGGACTTGGTGTTTGTCCTGCTGGTTTTCAGTCTTGTTTTGGTCCAGTATTTCCTCACTATGCCTCTATTCCTCCCTTTGGGAATGGGAATGTGTATTCAGTTCCACTGTATGTTGGGAGTATGTAATTTGCCTTTTGATTTTACAGGAAGTTACAGTTAAGAGATTGGCCTGTGTCTTAGAAGAGATTTTGGACTATAGACTTGAATAGAATTGAGACTGGTAAAGACTATGGGGACTTTTAAGGTTGGACTAAATGCATTTTGCATTTTATATGGTCATGAGCCTATGGGGGCCAGGGAGTGGAATGTGGTGGTTTGAATGAGAGTGTCCCTGCATAGGCTTTAAATATTCAGGCATTTTGTCTCCAGTTGGTGGCACTGTTCTCGGAAGTCTTAGAAGGTGTGGCCGTGCTAGAGGAAGTACGTCATTGGGGGCGGGCTTAGTGAGTTTGAGACGCCTTGTGGTCTCCAGTCTCTCTCTCTCTCTCTCTCTCTGCTTCCTGTGCTCATTGTGAGATGTGACCCTCGGCTTGCTGCTCTAGCACTGGCCACCATGCTTCCCACCACAATGGACTCTGATTCCCTGGAACCATCAATCGTAAGCTCAAATAAACTCTTCCTTTTATAAGTTCCCTTGCTCATGGTGGTTTTATCACAGCAAAGGAAAAGTGACTAATACAGATGGATTCTGTTTCCTAATCCATTCTCCCAGTCTATGTCTTTTGATTGGGGAGTTTAGACCATTAATATTTAAGGTTATTATTGAGAGATGTGTGTTGTTTCCTTTCAGCTTATTTTTCATTTGCATTCTTGGTCTAGGTATTTATTTACTCTGTTATGCTTTTGGTAATTTCTCTCTTGGGTTGCTTAAGGATAGTTGCTCCTTTCCTCTGTTCTTTTAATTGCTTCAAATATTTTCTGAAAAAATTTTTTGACATGTGTTCTTTCATTTTGTTTTTGTCATGAAAGATTTTTTCTTTCTCTTTCAACTATGATTGACATTTTTACTGGATATAGTAATCTGGGTTGGCATCTAAAGTCATTTAGCACTGGGAATACTTTGGTCCATGTTCTTATGGGTTTCATAGTTTGGACAGAGACATCAGCTGTAATTCTGATGGGTTTCCCCTTATATGTAACTTGTTGTTTTTCTCTTATTGCTTTCAGTATTTTGTCCTTGTTTTGAGCATCTAGTGTTTTAACTCTGATATTGCATGGGGAATTTCTCTTCTGGTCTTGTCTATTTGGTGTTCTAGGTGTTTCTTATATTTGTATGGATTTGTCCTTTTTCAGTTTGGAGAAATTTTCTTCTATTATTCTGTTGAAGATATGATCAATAATGCTCTCTTGGAGTTGCTTCCTTCCTCTATCGCGATGATGATGCAGAGGTTTGGGTGCTTTTCAAGTGGTCCCACATTTGCTGGTTTGTTCCATTCTGTTTTTTTTTTTTTTTTTTTTTTTTTTTTTTTTTTTTTAATTTTTTGTAATCTTTACTTGAGGTTTCTCGCTGCTCTGTGTTATCCTTTAAGTCTTTTTTCTGCTTCATCCATTCTGATTATGAGACTTTTTCCCACCCTTTCCTGCTGAATGGATGAATGTTCAATTTCCTTTTCATTTCATCCTGTGATTTATTCTCCACTTTCTTTTGGAGCTTTTCATTCTCTTCTTGTAGCTCCTTGCTTTGCTGGTCAGTTTCTTTTTTCCTTTCACCCTGAGATCTTTTCAGTGTTTCCACTTCCTGCTAGAGTTTGTCATTCTCTCCCTCTAGTTCTATTTGGAGTTGTATTTCTCTTCTTCTAGATCTTTTTGGAGTTTGTATTTCTCTTTCTCTAGTTCTTTTTGGAGTTTGTCAATCGCTCCCTTTAGTTCTTTCCAGAGTTTATCATTCTTTCCTTCTAGGTCCTTCATGAGTTTTTCATTCTCTCCCTTTAGTTCTCTGATTTGTTCTTTATAGTTTTTGAATATGTCTACAATTGTCCTTCTAAGGTTGGTGTCTTGGTTTCCTTCCAGGGAGATCTCATCGTTGGGATCTTCTACAAGATTGGTTGAGTTCAGTGGGGAATTATTAGGAGCTTTTCCCATATTGTTGTTTTTCTGTTGTGTCTTTGACATGTGTTTTTCCCCCCTTTGTTTGTTTGTTTGTTTGGCTTCTGTTTCTAATCTCAAATGTTAATATAGAGAACTGGTTGGTCCTTCAGTTTGCTTCCTGCTGGTTTCTTCCTCAGCTTTGGCTGTGCAGCCTAGAATCACTGACACTGCTGGATCATCCCAATCACAGTAAACCACAGAAGCAACAGTTTATACTTTCCACCACAGTACTAGTAACTTGAGCAGGGGGGGGTTACTCCTTAGGGGGAAAGGGGGTTACCCCACCTGTGTGACGAGTGTGTGACACTGGCTGTCCTTCTATCCATGCACACAGTTCTTCTCTATGGTTCTAGTGGTGGGCAGCAGGTGCCTGCCAAGGGTGGGCAGCAGCAAGCCTGTGCACCAGAGACCCCCCCATATGCAACCAATCATATCCTTTTTACAACATGTAGAACATTATTAGCAATGGCCTAGGCAATTAATTAATTTGAAAATTTGAGTTTTTAAAACAATTGAATGATATTCCATATATGAATGTTCCATGAATCTCATAAATTTCAATAAATTTGCAATGGATATTTCTGATGTAGCTAATGTTTTACTATTAAAACTGATACTACAATGAGCATCCTTGTAAATATCTTTGTATGTATTTTTGATTATTTTCCTATGATAGTTACAAAGCATACAACTAATGAGCCAGTGCCTGAATATTTATAACCTTTTGATAGAAACTGTTGATTTAAATTGCCCTCCAGAAGGATTGTCGCAATGAGTGTTCCCATGACTGCTACGTAAATAAGGCTGCTGATTTCAGTACTTCATCAAGCGTAAGCATTGTCTTCAAAAGGAAACCTCATCAATTTGATAAGCAAGTGTGGGCTTGCAGTTTCATTATGATCTGTTTGATTAGCAAAATTAATTTTTGTTCTATATGTTTTAAGTGATTGAATTGGTTTCTGTTTAGGATTTCTGTTCATGTTTTTCATTACTTTTTCTGATTTTTTCTTTTTCCTATTAATTGTAGGAAGCTTTGTAGTATAAACAAACAAACTCTGTGATATGTAGTTTCTTTGGCAGTCTTCCAGGCTTTCTCTCCTCTTGTTTTGTGGTTTAGTGTTGTGTTTTGGAGGCACAGAGGTGGCCATCGTTGTGGTCTTTTCACATCCTCGATTTGCTTCCTGTCACCATTCATTTGCAAACTTAGTTACACCATGCATTATTGGCAACTTTTTCCATTAAATTGATGTTTAGTTTGTTTTCCAACCTTAAAATTAGATATTCAGGAAGATTTCCTAATTTTTAATTGCATAAAAACCTCTTTTTTTGTAAGGGGCATCTGTCACCAGCCTCAGTATGCCTTCCTTGCCCCTCATGTGTGTATGTTTCCTTATGTGTGTGTGGGTGTTCCTGTATGCACATGAATCTGATGGTCTTCCATTGTGTCTCCAACTTGGTTTTGAGAGAGGTTCTGTCACTAAACTTGGAGCTTATCATTCTGCTAGACCGTCTTCTCAGAAAGCCCTAAGTTTCCCAGAGCCAGGGAAGCTCTAGGATAACAGTCAGGTGGCCACTCCGGCTGAGCCACCTCACTATCTTGAACACTGTTTTCTTTTTCTCTTTTCCTGGGACTTGCACGCCTGAACACAAGGAGTCTGAGGATTGATTTACATGAGTCATCTTAAAATACCAGAGCCATGCCTGTTTGTCTGGTATCAGTGTTTAGCAAAGGATCTGGGAATAGTTGATGTGTAAAGAAGAGGAAAATTTGCCTTCTAAACTTATATGAAAGAAACAAGTATCCTAAATTGGAATTTAATTGTCACAATCTCTCTCTCACTTCCTAAGTATGACTGCACCTCTAGGTTCTGTCTTAATGAGACAAAAATTTATTATGAAACTTGTTCCACCAGAGTCCTTCCTGGGGCAATCCTCTTCCTATGTCCTGGAAGGAGCCTTGATAATGAGTTTATATAGTTATAGAGTCTTACATCATTTACAAGATGCTTAGTTCCTCTCTTCTACTTCTTCCATTGTCAGATGATGGAATGAAGAAGGTCATTTAAGGTACAGCTAAAGATGACGGTCTGGGAAGTAAACAATTTGAATTTAGTAAGATCAATTTATATAGCTTGTACTCATCTTTGAATATAGTTAAACTGTCGTTAGCTGGCCTGCAATAAAGAGACTACTTCTGGGCTGGCCCAATGGCTCAGTGGTTAAACTGCTTGTTGTACAAGCATGAGGACAAGAGTTCAAATCTCCAGAAACCATGTTGGGTGACTGTGGTGACACCCCTTTAGTTCCAGATTCAAGAGGCAGAGGATCCCTAAAGCAAGCTAGCTACAGATATTGGTGTGCTAGACATATTGGTGAGCTCTGGGTTTAACTGAGAGACCCTGCTTCATTGAAAAAATGATGGAGAATGATCCTCCACATAAGTCTTGGGCTTTCATATGTGCACACACACAGACACACACACAGACACATACACACATGTTCACCCATACCTACACACTTGTTTGCCCATACTTATACAGAAATGCACACACATGCATCTATCTCTTTCCCTCTTCCCTCCTCTCTGACACACACAAAAATGGCAAAAGAAAACAAATAAAGAAGCTATGTCTTTGCACTGTCTTCTGGCCCACCTGATCACTGTACACAGAAGTGTAGGGACAGTAATCCCACGTGATGATGTATCCCGTGGCATCTAGAATCATACAAGAGTGGAAAGGCAACATGATTTGTCATTCACAACACTGAAATCTGGTGTGTGGAAAACTCTTGTAATCATCCAGGATATACATTTAGATAAGTCAAAACAATATTTTTTCCATTAGGGATGCACTTAAAACCAAATGTATTCAATTATATTTACAATCCTCTTGGGGATGAAGAGATGGCTCAGTGTTAAAAGCCTTGCTGCTCTTCCAGGGACCTGAGTTCAGATTATAGCACTCATATCAAGTACCTCCCAGCTACCCATAACTCCAGTTCCAGGGAGTCTTTCCCCTCTTGTGGCCTCAGGTGCCCACACCCTGAAGACATGGGTACACATAAGTGAAAATAAAATAAACCTTAAAAATTAAAATAACAGGTCAATGGGAACTGAGCAAAGGAATCCTTGTCTTTGTATTAGAATTCCTAGATTTGTAAAAATGCATGCATTAGCTTGGTGTTGTGGTGCACGCCTTTAATCCTAGCACTTGGGAAGCAGAGGCAGGTGGATTTCTGAGTTCAAGGCCCGCTTGGTCTACAAAGTGAGCTCCAGGCCAGCTGGGACTAAAGGGAGACTCTGTCTGAAAAGGACAAAAAAAATGTATGCATCAGCACATGTGTGTGGGTGTCTGTTGGTGGAATTGCACATTTTTTTCTGAATGAGACATTTCCACCATGAGCTGTGAGTGACGACAGCAATGGAAACAATCCTAAATTATTAGTGGCTAAACGAATTTTGAAAAAGTGTGTTACAAGACTAAATTATGTTTCTATTAATAGAAGACAATAATATCACAAAATTCTTATGCTATCAAGAGGTAATCTAAGAGTTTGCAGTCAAAATCTTGGTTAAAATCTTGAGGTGGTAATGATCGACTGTTTAAAATGCCTATCCTGTTTGACTTTAAGT
This sequence comes from Rhizomys pruinosus, assembly GCA_009823505.1. Classification (NCBI taxonomy): domain Eukaryota; kingdom Metazoa; phylum Chordata; class Mammalia; order Rodentia; family Spalacidae; genus Rhizomys; species Rhizomys pruinosus. Next base: position 444,427 of record VZQC01000722.1, on the reverse strand, counting down.
AATCATTCACATTTTTACTAAATTTTACATTTGTGTATATTCTTTATAACTTTTTTTAAAGACATGTACTAGATTCCATAAACTCCAGGCCCATAAGCCATGGACAGAGTCTAATTCCCCTGAGGAGTCTTTACCCACCAAGCCCTTCCTGGTATTATGCCTTCCTGGAAATCTGAGGTCTGATTTTCTTTTCCAGACTTGGTTTTGAGCAGATATGTGTCAGTTGGATGTTGGGTCCTGGAGATCTGTTCTCTGCCTACACCCGGGGCCATCACAGCTCACCTCTGCCTACCCCAGTGCCATCACAGCTCACCTCTGCCTACCCCAGTGCCATCACAGCTCACCTCTGCCTACCCCACTGCCATCACAGCTCACCTCTGCCTACCCCACTGCCATCACAGCTCACCTCTGCCTACCCCCAGTGCCATCACAGCTCACCTCTGCCTACCCCCAGGGCCATCACAGCTCACCTCTGCCTACTCCCAGTGCCATCACAGCTCACCTCTGCCTACCCCACTGCCATCACAGCTCACCTCTGCCTACCCCAGTGCCATCACAGCTCACCTCTGCCTACCCCACTGCCATCACAGCTCACCTCTGCCTACCCCAGTGCCATTACAGCTCACCTCTGCCTACCCCACTGCCATCACAGCTCACCTCTGCCTACCCCCAGTGCAATCACAGCTCACCTCTGACGTCATTTCTTCCCTGCCTCGACTTCTTTCACCACATGCATATTGCCTCCTCCTAGACTCTCAGATATGTTGCCTAGCATTTCCTTTACTGAATGCATCCTGAAGTTAAAACCTATTGTCTCCTGTGTATACTATATCAGCTTCCTGAATTACTGGATCCTGTCTTCCTATAAATAGTTTATTTTGCTGTATTTGATTTGTACTACCATTGGAATTCAGGAGGAAAAAACTCCTCTCTCTCTCCATATATATATATATGGAGAGAGAGGGTCTATATATATATATGTATATATAATATACATATTATATATACATATATATATTCCATGGTACTAATTCTTCCTCATCTCTTAAATAAAATCTCTATGAATGGATCTCATAGCCCATCCTTACATTCTTAGACATAGGAAAAAACAACTGCTCAAGTGCTTCTTGTCACAAAAGTGTCATTTGTATAATTAATACATAGATAAGCACTATCATAACTATAATAATTAGGGATCTGCAGAGAAACAAGCAGTAGGTGAGATGATATGTATCTATGTATGTGTCTCCTTCTTCTGTGTCTGCTTGTCTATCATTGTGTGTGTGTGTGTGTGTGTGTGTGTGTGTGTGTGTGATACATACACATACAGAGAAAGAGAGAGAGAGGAGAGAGAGGAAGAAACATTATTGATTTAAGGGAATTAGGTCACATGGTCCTGGAGGTTGACAAGTATGAAACTTGCTAAAGCAGCCAAAAGGCTGGAGACCCCAAAGTCAAAGCCAGTCTGGCAGAAGGATGATCTCATTCTCAGGAGACCAAAGTGTTTGCCTCTCAAGGCTTCAGCTCATTGGATGAGGCCCAACAACATTATGTAGGATAATGTGCTTTTCTTAAAGGCTACTGAATTGGGTATTAATCTCTTCTACAAAATACCTTGCCAGCCACATTAGACTGGTGTCTGACCAAGATGGTATGATGCAGTCAAGCTGACACAAAATTCACCATGGCAATCACCAAAACTTCAATCCCCATACAAAACTAAATTTTCTCCCCTTTCCAAGCTTGAACTGCCCCACTGTAGTCTGTTCACCTCCTTAGGAGGGGACTGAATTACCGCACGTCCTCCCCACTCAGTAGACTATGCTGTCCAGGACTCAGCCTGAGGCAGATAAGAAGGAATGCTCCCTTAAGGATATATAACCAGCACTTTCCAGATTTAGCAGGTAGTTAGAATTCGCTGTGATCCTCAGAGAAACCTATTGGTACTGCTGTCTTGCATATCATCCTGATGCAGTCTACAGTTCCTGGACCTGGGCACAAGTCCTTCCTTGACTCCTGGGCATCTGAGATTCCAATTGCTCTCCTTCACTGAAGGCCGCCAAGGAAAATGGCTCTCTGTGTGGTCCACAGCTAGCCACAGATAATATGCCCAGGTCTTCATCTCAACAAACTCTCACTTCAACCCCATAATAAGGGGCCAACAGTTTCCTCCTTAAGATTCTCTGTGATCTCTGATCCTTTTACAACTTCAGGGAAGGTAAGCTGTTGAGTCACAACTCAGTTTCTGGTGAATTTCTCTCTAAGTCCTACAAGATTTTTGTGCCTCAGAAGGACCTGTGGCAGCTCTTGTCAACAGACCTGGATTGATATGGAGACTGCTTCCTCATTCTACATTTAGAGGGTTATACACAGTATTGGGCTCATTTAATTTCCTCCTTGGAGTCTATCAGGAGCTCATTGCTGCTGATGGAGCTCAATCTGAGCTCTCAAATAGATCTCAAATTCCCTACCCAGGCAGTCTCTCCTTTCCCTAACACCATGTTCTTCCACTCTCCCTATGACAATTCTTCCCCACAAAATATTCCCCAAATCACATTCTGTTGAGTCCCATTGAGTACTTCCTGTGTTCTACCTCAAGCAAATATTGTCAGGACTTCTCATGTGGCAGAGTGGCATGCTAAGAGGGGCTGGGCTGGGCAGACAGGGGACCTGATTCTGCTCCTACTGGTTGTGTGACTTTGAACAAGACTCCAAGTGTCTGAACTTACGCTTTTATCATTTCTTATTATGGTGAAAATGAAGCTATGAGAATAATGTGACATGGTCACTGTGACGATTAAGCAAGCTAATACATATAAGCTGTGCAGCAGGTCACATTACCTGGCCTTGTGTCGATACATGACAACATTCTCCAGCAGCGCTGACCGTGAGTCAGCAGGTGGGAAAGCGAGGGAGACCTGCTCTGTGACAGATGGTTCTTATTTTTCCATTCTTTCTGCAGCACAAAGGTGACACTCTCACACATTCAAATAAAGAACAAAAGCACTCAGCTGAAATAGTGTCGCAACTCAACCCGTTTTGCCTATAAGTTTGTTAACTTAATACACTCCTGAGAATTACTTTTCTTTGCAGTTTGACAACTTTCTGAGAATTGCTGTGTGGTTTATGGTTAAAAGCCCAGACACAATGGCCAGGGCAGCCTTGCTACAGCTCAACAGGGCTGGGGAGATGACTTAGTGGTTAGGAACACTTACTGTGGAATCCTTTTCCAGCACCCACATAATAAGCTGTGCATCCTCAGCATACCTGTAAACCCAGGTCTAAGAGAGTGGTGATCTCACAGGGGCTTGCTGGCTTCTAGCCTAGCTTAGAAAATGTGAGTTCCAGGTCATGGAGTGATGCTTTCTCAAAGGAATAAAGAGAGAGTCATAGAGGAAGCACCTAACACCCTCTTCTGGTCTCCTGCCCTCCCCCGCATGCATGTATACACACTCAACAATAACGCATACACATATTTTTTTAGCAATATTTAGTTTATTATGGTCAGAACATACACTTATCTTAGGTAAATTCTGTTTGTTTCATAGACCCAATGATAATTTATCATGCGAATATTCCATTTGTACTTGAAAATGAAGTCTATTTTGCTATTATCAAGTGGAGTGCTCCATATATCTTGAATAGTCAGTTTCATTTTCTGCATCCATGATAGTTTTCTGTCTGCTCATTTGATAGATGAGAGGACTGTTGCATTCTCTGCTTGTAATTATGGTTTTATCCATTTCTCCTTTACAGGCTCAGCATTTGCTTCATTCATCTTGAAGCTTCACTGCTAAGTGTAAACACAAGATCATTTTGAGTTATTGATGAATTTTTTAACCATATTGTTATGTCCTTTTTCAGTATTGGTGATTTTTTTTGTTCTTTAAGAGCAACAAAAATATCCCATGCTTACATAGATAATACAATTTTTCTTCTTTGTTTCTTTCTCCTCCTTCCTCCTTCGCTTCCTTCCTCTCTCCTTTTCTCCTCTTCCTCTCGATCTCTCACTTCTTTATTATTTTTTTTAAGATATGACCTATGTGATCTTCCTGTCTCAGTATCCTAAATAACTGTGATTACTGAAATGAGTCACTGAGCCCAATTTTCCAGATGTCTTTTTTGGATTTATGTATTCATTGAACATCTTTGACCATACATATACATATACATATACAGAGAAAGAAAGAGGTATTGTCCATTTTCTTTAAGTCATTTAACTTGAGAGCATAGTTAAAATACTTTTGTGAAAGTCCTTAACAATTCCAAAAGCTACATGACCTCAGAGTTGTGATTTATTCTCTCTCTCTCTCTCTCTCTCTCTCTCTCTCTCTCTCTCAGAGAGAGAAGTTCTAGTTGGTTTGTTAAGTGAAAACCAGATTATGTTTGGGTCATAAATCCTTATAGGATTTATCCTTTGGCTTCTAGTTTCACCATGATTCTCTTTTCATTATTAGTTAGATCATCCTAGTGTATAGTCTGTGAGTCTACAGCTCAGTTCTTAGAGCCTTGGCATACTTCTTAGGGTTAAGTTAACATGTACACATAGGAGAGACAATCAGAAGTTCACATATGTCTTTATTGGGATCACTTTCTTGGTCTCTCTCCTCTCTATAATCCACCAAAACCTTTCTGTTCCCTAGGGTTTTCCTTTCTATTTCTCCATTCAGAAGTCTGGATTGTTAATTTCTCTGTTATCCTGTGAACTTCTCATAACTATGGCCATGCTCAGGACCAAATGGCAGAAGAAAGATTTTAAAAAATATTTAGCAATGTGTATTTACTGCAAAATCCTGAAACTGTAGTTCTTTTGAACAGAAAGAAGGGTTCTCTTCCTCCGAGTTTTCAGTGTCTGCCTGCTACCATTGCTGTCACCGTGTAGCTCTGGGACTACCAGTATATTATGTACGTCCTGCTGTGGGAGAGCAAGGAGGAAAATCTCCCTTCTCATTATGGCCATATTCAGTGTGCATTTCTAGACTTTGATTTAGGATGAATTATACTGATGATACAAAAATGGTTGAGTAACCACTGGGTCAGGGGATATCAACATCTGTTCTCCTTCCCTAATCCAATTGCTATCATCCATGTGTTCAGTCCTGCTTGCTTCCATATGAGTTTTATTGATGCATTCAAAGGGAGACATCTTGTGGACTGTATTTAATCTATCCATCTCTCCAGAACCAGAGCCATAATATATGTTTTAAAGATCTTCTGTAATTATAAAAGTAATGTCTCTTCATTGTAGATAGTAAAGAATATTCAGAACATACACATTATAAAATAAACGTGACCCATCATAGAAACATTTCAGCATAGCTTCTGTGGATTTGTATCTTAAGCAGAGTTACATTGCACATTATTCATGCAGCTTTGAGCTAGCTGTTTTTCCTTTCCAGTTCATGTGTCATAGGCCTATTTCCATGGTTATTTAAATCCCTTTCCAAGATTACAGTTCAAAATTGCCCAGTGAATATGCTTTATGTGTTGTATCCTAGTTTTTTTGGAAACCATGTTTCTCATAATTAAATGTTCACATTGCACAATCTTTCTATTGGTTGCAGCCAGTGGGTAAGTAGCTAGAGAAGGCAATCAAACTCTTTTAAACTCTTGAATCTTTAAAACAAAACTATCCTATTTTACAACCCTGCCTCCTCTTCTACTTAAGCAAAATTTATGCTCTAGAAAAAGGACTATATTTTACAGGCAATGGCTGGGATTCTTAGAACTATTTAAGAGGGAGCCATGCTGGAAAAATTAGCACCTCACATTTAAGCACAGAGGACTCCATCTGGGGTTAGATGCCTGCAAGAGGAGCAGACACTGTTGTGTTTTGAAAATAAGCGCACTGCCATTATTTTTATGTGTCTCTGTGCCTTAGCTTCTGCCACACATAATAAAGATTCTACTGTGCCTGCACATTAGCGATAAGATGCCAGGGGAAGTGCTTGCAGATGGCTGTGGTTAGAAAAAAAAATGGAGAAGCCAGAAAGAACACTTTAATTAAGTCTTCCTCCTACTCTTATTAAAATTCGGTGAAGATTACCATGGAATTTGTACTCTATCTCAGGAACAAATCATAACAATCTCATAAGGCTACCCCAGGCTGCCTGGAGCATAGCTTATTATTTCACTGTGATTTGATAAATTGGAAAAATGTATTTGAAAACCTTCAAGCTACCTCTGAGTGCCCATAGTGAAGCCTGCCTAAACTGCTGACAGGATTGGAGAACTGGCTGAAGTTGGCCACTTAAAATAATACTGCAAATAAAGAATAGATGCCCATACATATGTATCTCTCTGTGTGTACAGTCGTCACTTGGCATCTGTGAGAAATTAGTTTCAGGACCCTGTCAATCAGCTTATGAAAAATGACACAGTATTTGGAAATTACCTATGCATGTCTTAGTGTGTATTTTAAATCATCTTTATGATTTTTACAATAGCTCATAAAATATAAAGGTTATTCAAATAGTGTTATATGTTATATTGCTCAAAGAATAATAAGAAAATCACCTGTGAATGTTTAGGAAAGATGAAAGTTTATGTAACTGAAAATTTTCTATTTTTCATGAATGGTTGATTGAGTTTATGGATGAAGAGTCTGTGACCATCAAGACAAACTCTGTGTGTGTGTGTGTGTGTGTGTGTGTGTGTGTGAATATGTCCTCATCTATGATAGTCCATCAGATGACAATTCAAAATCCTCTAAATTACCTCGAAGATTTACTGAAAATGACATGAATGTATTGTAGAACAATCTGTGTTACAAGGCAAATAAATAATGAAAAAATGAAGACTGTAAGGAGATAGAGGGTCAAAAATGTGAACTACTCTATAAGGTAAATCCACACAAAATCCAATATCCTGGAAATAAACTTGGAGGTCTGACATATAATATAAATCGCCATTGTAAAGACTAATATTTATTAACACTTAAGGACTGCTTTGCACTCAAATCATACCAAACGCTTCCTATTTTATGTACCTAGCGGATAATACTAGTGTCATTATTTTCCTAAATAAGGAAAGAAACCTTCAGAATCACAAAACAACAGGCCCGGAGTCCCTCAGTTGTCAAATTCTGAGCTCAGAATTTGAACCCAAGTCTCCCTACCTCAGGCCTCCTTTTCTGTTGGCTTCCCCGTTCTAGGCTCCAAATTCTCTCAAATATATTCATTCAAGCAAAGGACACAGGTAGCTGAAGAGAGGAGCTCGAAAATGAGGTAAGGAAATTGGAGCTGCAGGGGGAGGGGACAAAGATGGGAGGACTAGGTGAACAGACACCAGGCACTGGGAGTAACCACCACCGTGGCCATGGAGTTCATCACCAGGCACTGGGGGTAGCCACCGTGGTCATGCAGTTCATCACCAGGCACCGGGGGTAGCCACCGTGGTCATGCAGTTCATCACCAGGCACTGGGGGTAGCCACCGTGGTCATGCAGTTCATCACCTTTCAATTCACCTGAATGTGGAAGATTCATTTGCAATGCTTCCCATGGTTTCCATGGTTGGTCTGTGAATGTGTCCCAGGCTGGGCCTCCTGAGTCCCTGTTGTAGATGTCAGTTCAGATTTTTTTCCAAATGTGTGCTTTAATCTATACACTTGCTTAATTTCTATTATTTGCTATTCCATTTTATCACTTTTATTGGATTTAAAAATCTTGGTTGCTAACACAAACTCTCCCACTGGGAGCCCTTTAGTTGTGAAGTACAAATTTCTACAGAAATGGAAGGAAAACATGGATAAAATGCAGAAAAGACCTCACAGGAATCAGAAGTTTAGTCTTTATGTAATGTTATTTTTTTTTGTTTGTGCTCACCCATTTGTTAATGTGTACATGGGTACAAGTTCATATGTACTCTTGCATGTAGAGGCCAGAGAACAACATTGAGTGACCTTCCCCGGGTGTTCATTCTTAAAGGACATCTCAGTGGCTTAGAACTCACTAAATAGGCCAGGCTGACCAGCCAGGAAGTCCCAGAGATCCACCTTCCCAGTCCTCAGGTTACAAACCTGGGTCACCATCTCCAGTTTGCTTTCCTTTTTCCTTTCCTTTTTCCTTTCCTTTCCTTTCCTTTCCTTTCCTTTCCTTTCTTTTCTCTTTCCATTCCTTTTTCTTTCATTTTTTCCTTCCTTCCTTCCTTCCTCCTTCACTCTCTTTCTCCTTCCTTCCTTCCTTCCTTCCTTCCTTCCTTCCTTCCTTCCTTCCTTCCTTCCTTTCTCTCTCTCTCTCTCTCTCTCTCTCTCTCTCTCTATTTCTTTCTTTCTTTCTTTCTTTCTTTCTTTCTTTCTTTCTTTCTTTCTTTCTTTCTTTCTATCTTTCTTTCTTTCTTTCTTTCATGTGGATCCTGGAGATTGAACATAGGTCTTACTAACTAAGCCATTGCTCTAGCCCTGATTTTATGTAATATTCTTGAAAGTAGAGCAGCTGCTGAAATATGACATATAGCATCATAGATTATCAAGATATGAAATGTTACAGTGAAACCCATTATTTTGTAGAATAACTAAAAAGTTAGTCTAAAAACTTCAGTTTAAAAGAGAATCACGTGCTCGCTTTGGCAGCACATATACTAAAATTGGAATGATACAGAGAAGATTAGCATGGCCCTTGTGCAAGGATGACATGCAAATTCTAAAATAAATAAATAAATAAATAAATAAAAATAAAAGAGAATCACTTTAGTATACATTACTCAGTCACGGATCACTTAATGATGGAGATAGATTCTGAGAAGTCAATTGTTAGGTACCTACATCATGATCTGAATATTATATGTGAACATTACAGCATGCATAGACCTGAATGGACTAGCTTATTACCTACCCAGGCTATGTGCTACAGCCTCTGGCTCTTAGGTTACAAACTTGTGCATGTTACCATGCTGAACAGTGAAGGCAATTGTAACATATTAGTTTGGATATCTAAACATATAAAAGCAAATAAAATTACTAAATAGTTTTGAGCTCTATTATAATCATTTTTCAAAAAATTTATTTAGTTTATTTTATGTGCCTGTGTGTGCACCTCAGTGTGTGTGTGTGTGCACCACATGCATGCAGGCTCTTGTGAGCTGTCATGTGGGTGCTGGGAATGAAACCTAGATCCTCTGGAAGAATAGCTCTTAACTGTTGAGCTCTCTGTCCAGCCCATCCATTATAATCTTAATAATACCACCATTGTGTAGAGCAGCTCATCTTTGACCAAAACAACTGTTATTCAGTTCAGGAATGTATTTAAAATGAATAAAGTTGATCTCTGTGAGTTCAAGGCCCACGTGGTCTACATAGTGAGCTCCAGGTCAGCTGGGACTAAAGGGAGACCTTGTCTCAAAAAGACAAATAAAATAAAATAAAATAAAATAAAATTATAAAATAAAATAAAATGAATAAAGTCAAACAGCCACATTGAAATGGTGAATTTCCACAATAGAAGCAGTAAAGTCTGTAAAAGTGCATGTGAATTCTTGATCAGCTATTATATACCACGCATCCAGCACTGTGCCCAGAATTTGATGACCAATTTAGGAAACAGGTTTCACAACCTAGTAGCAAAACAGGAATGGAATAGCTCAGGCAGCCCAGCTAACTTGTTCTTGGAATAGATTAATGTGCATACCACAGTATTTCCTTCTCTACTGTAATAGTTACATATCATATATATTTTGTAATATTCATAACAAGAATGTTGGCGAAGAATGAGGAATTAATAAAGAGTTCCAGACTATTTTAAATTCCTAAAGAATTTCAGTGTGATGAGAACTTTCCTAGCTAAAGCTATATTAATATAAACCCTGTGTATCACCCAGCCAATTCTATCTTTATATATTTGTAATCAATAAAATAAACCATAAAAGCCTGAAATAAGATCCCTCACAATTTATCCCTCCCTTACCCTAATACTCTGACTTTCACCATTCTTCTCATATGCCTGTGCTGCAGGTGACCAGAGAGATCTCACTCGCTGCATAACTGAATATACAATGTATTCACTGATATGCTCCAGAAGTGAGCATACAAGGACAAAATTTGTTATCATCCCTGCATGTACTTCCATAGTCTTACTACTTAGAACAGTACCAAATGCATGGTAGACATTTAATAAATATATGAGTAGTAAGTACTCAAAGAACAAATGAATTCAAGTCTCAATTTAGGTATTAATTCCTCAGTGAAGCAAAGTGTGACCGGAAAATGAAGTCGCTCTTTCCTTGTCTTCCCATCATACCAGGGTAATCTTTGGTGTAGCACTTAGGATATAGCACATACCATTTTATGCAGTAGTGAATTAATCTGTAGAGGCTGCTTTCACAAAACGCAACAGGCTGAGTCATTATGGTTCTAGAGGTTGGATGCCCAAGGTTAGATGCCAGTTGGGTTGAAATCTTGGTTAAAGCTCCTTTCTTGGAAGGCAGATCACTGCTTTCTAGATATGTCCTCAGATGGTGGAGCAGAGAGATAACTCTGGTTTGTTTCTCTTGTCATGAGGACATGATTCTCATATATAGGGGCTCATCCTTGTAATCACATTTAACTTACCTCTTTAAGAGCTCACTTCTAGTATAAGAAATACCAAGAAGCACTCCCATAAGATAGATACTGTGGTTAGGCACAATGTCATGACAAACTAGTTTTTTTTTCCTCATTCTTTTGATTTTGTGCATAGAAATCCTCCACCAATATGCCAAAACTGCCTAAGTCTGAAAATAAATGGTAGCTTAATTCTAGAACCTGTTAAGGAATTCAAAATAAAAGAGCACAGTTGTTTTCAGATCACAAGGAACGTAACATTAACATTGTTTAGTTTGCCTTACAGCTACATACTTGATGCTAGATGAGGGATACCATTTGTCCTTTGTTTTGTTTTTCTGGGACTGTGATACTTCACTCAACATAATATCTTCTAGTTCCATCCATTTACCTGCAAAGTTCATGATGTCATCTTCTTTACTGCTGTATAGAGCTCCATTGTATAGATGTACCACATTTTCTCTATCCACTCTTCAGTTGAGGGGCACTTGGGTTGGTTCCAGCTCTTCGCTATTGTGAAGAGATGTGCAATAAACATGGCTGTGTATGTATCTCTGCAGTAGGATAAGTCTTGTGTGTATATACCCAGGAGTGGTATGGCTGGGTCAGGTGGCAAGCTCATTTTGAGTCTCTTAATGGTTTTCCTCACTGCTTTCCATAGTGATTGTACAAGTGTACATTCCCACCAGCAGTGGATGAGTGTTCCCCTTTCCCTGCAACCTCTCCAGCAGTTGATATCATTTGTTCTCTTGATCCTAGCCAGTCTTATCTGAGTGAAATGATATCTTAAAATAGTTTTAATTTTCATTTCTTAGTTATTAGCACCACTGCACACTTTTTAAGATGATTCTCATCCATCTCTAATTCCTCACCTGTGAAGTGTCTGTTCAGCTCTTTATAAGCTTTATCCAAGCTTTTTCTAAAATATTATATAGTAGTTAAAAGTATCAGGCTGGTGTAACTTAGCCTTTCTGGATGCTTAATAACCATACTTAATGCCTATACCAGTTTGGCTGAGGGACTTAAGGGATAACTTTGTTCCTTGCCCTCAGAGGTCAACTAAGTCCCAGGGGCCTATGTATGGGGACATATCTTGAAATGTCCTTCAAATGTGAGTCACCAGTCTTCCTGTGCAGGGAGTTCTTAGAGAACCACTAATGGGACTTCAGCCAGTGTCCAGTTTATAAAGAGGAAAGTCTGCTCATGCTTCAAAAAGGAAGCCTGCTCTAGCAGGACCTGACTTTGTCTGTGAATGGATGGAACTGGTAAATGAAAAGGCAAAAGGAGCCAGGGGCTGCCCCCACCCAAAACCTGAGGACCAGGTCCTCATCTGACCTTGAGAAAACATTAACCTTGATTAATTTGAGCTAACAGTGTAGCCTTAAGTGTCCAAAAGAAAGTATAACCAGAAATAAATAATTAGTAAGACCTGAGAAATTGTACTTCAGGTATAAAACTTGAGATCTTAGTAAAAAGACAAAAAGTAAAAAGAGAGATAGAAAGAGAGAGAGAGAGAGAGAGAGAGAGAGAGAGAGAGAGAGAGAGAGAGAGAGAACAGTTGTTTTGCCTGTCT
>VZQC01000722.1:369251-431471 GCA_009823505.1 Rhizomys pruinosus | reverse complement strand
TACTGTGCCTCCTCTTCCACAGATTGTTCCCTAGGCTTAGAAAAGGGGCACAGGTGGTTGAGAAGCAAAACAGTCTACTTTCTCTGGAGCTGTTGTCTTGGTCTCTAGTCAATTCTGGCTGTTTTCATTCATGGGCTGCCAGCTTGTCCAGGCATAACCTTTCGATCCTACTAATGAAGCACATGCAATTAGATATATAGGTATTTAAACAGTATAATATATAGCCTTTCGATCCTACTAATGAAGCACACGCAATTAGATATATAGGTATTTAAACATTACTAATTGTTATGGTAGGTTATTTAGGTATAGACACAGATGTTTGGATGGTATGTTAATCCATGAATTACATTTTCTTCTGTTAAGTATGACAGGGTCTTCGGAATTGGTTTTACATGAAGGATGCTTGTACTCACAAATTATCACTTATTGTTAAAAAATGAAAACAAAACAAAACAAAACAAAACAAAAACCAGAAAGATACAGAAAAGTTACGGCAGAATGCATGATCTGGGATGGGTAGGGGTGGGGTGGGGGGAAGGGAAGGGGATATATGCCTGAACTGAATTGGAAAGTGATGTATGAAATACACAAAGCATCAATAAAAAAAATAAAAATAAATAAATAAATAAAGAAAATGTTAGTGAAAGCCAAAAAAAAAAATTGGCTTTAAAAAGAGCTCACTTCTAAATACAATAACACTGGGGTTTAGGGTTTCAATGTATGGACTTGGTGGGGACTCATTTTCCTCAGCAACCTGCTTTTAGTACTGTTTGGTCAATTCTCAGTGTACGGTGGTGGTTCTTTTTTTTTAATTTTTTTTATTAATTTTATTTATTTCTGTATGTGTATGAATGTACTGTCTGCATGCAAGTCTGTACACCCGTGTCGTGCAACGCCGCAGAGGTCAGAAGAGGGTGTTGGATTCCCCTGGAACTGGAGTTCTCCTGAAATTGGAGTTTCAGACAGTTCTCAGCCGCAATGTGGGTGCTGGGGATCGAACCCGGGTCCTCTGCAAGAGCGGTCAGTGCTCTTAACCGCTAGGCCATCTCTCCAGCCCACGGTGGTGGTTCTTATCTCAGCATGCCAGGTAAGGCACAGAGACACTGCCCAGATAGTTTTTGCATGTTTGCATAAGTATGACCTCACTATTCCTTTACGGAATTTCAAATAAATGTGATCTCATGTTCATAAACTTACAACTGAACATGGTTTCATCTACCCTATAAGTCAAGTGCTATGAGAAAATCCAACAGGAAGAAATGTTAACATTATGATTTCAAAGTAAAAGTATGTTGTGCTTTATTGTATATGTTAATTTGCCACAAGTATATTTCAAGTTGGTATGCTACAAATGCCACACTCTGATTTCTACAACTCTCTCAAGGTCCTTGACATCTGGAAAATGTTTTAATTTGATGAGTTCAACTTTACAAAGTCCTTAGAAGGTTCGTTGGTGACATTTTCTCAAGTCTCAGCTTGGGACTCTAAAGAACAGAGAAGTCAAGTCAGTGGTCTGAGAAGTACACAGAAATTTAATGGGCAGAAGGAGATTAGAAGGAATCACTCTGTTTAATCCTCTCTTCTGCTCTATTCTGTTGAAGAGCACCAAGGAGAGTCTGAAAGCAGTCACAGCATTAGAAAAGCAGAGAGACACTGTTTAAGGCACACTGACATTCTTGCAGGGGTCTTAGCTAAACAAAAGGCCAATGGGAGGGAAATTGTTAGACTTCTGAGCTGGGGAAAAATAAACACATGAACTTATAGTAAAGACTTAAATGCATGGTAGAATTGCAGCCAATCAATTCTTGTGTAACCATCACTGGACCAATTTAGGTAAAAGTCATTCAAGTAAGAACAGCAGCCTTTTCAGAAGCCAAACCATCAGAGAACCTTTAATGGATTAGAGCAAGGTGGAGGGCTCCTGACTACCCCATTCAATGGGGGAGAAGTAGTGTATACACAGCACACACACCTTGCTCTTGAGAGCAAGTGATCATTATGTCCTCACAGTGCGTTATGGCTCACCAAAGCCATTTTTATATGCTAATTGAGGTTGGGTCACATGGTTTCACTTCTCTCACTGGGAGAAGAAGTAGACTGAAAGCTTGAGAAACTTGAGGAAGAAAACACAGGAGAGTTAGCCATTGAATTGGGATGTTCGTTCTCATCATCTCATAGCACAGAGCCTTGCTGGACTGGGCTGCACCATGAACGATGTTATCAAATTCATCTCATTTTTGTGGGAGCCTCAGGTTCATGCAATAACCCATGCAAATTATGGTCAACACGTTGTACTCTGGATTCTGTGTCTATAGCTTTAAAATATTTGGAAAAGATGTTATATGTAAGCTGAAAATGTATCGACTTCTTTTCTTGTCATGATTTCCTAAGCTATACTGTCAAACAGCTATTTACATAGCATTTACATTACATTATATATTCTAAGTCATCTATAGATGATTTAAAGCACACAGGAGAATATACATAGTAGTCATGCAAATACTACGCCATTTTGCATGAGGGAATTGAACAGCTGTGAATTTTGGCATACATGGCGGAGGGGAGGGCTCCTGGACCTGATCAATTGACAATACACAGAGATGGCTGTGTCATGAGATAGTGCTGGTCACCATGAAGGGATCCTTGCCATCGTGAACCAGTATGACATTCACAATCTGGGGACATAGATTTGTCCTCATCCTTGAAAAGTTCAGAAGAGAGGAGAAATTTGTTCTGAGAAGCTAGCTCTCAGGGGCTGGCTGGAGAGGCTATTGAAAGCACCTCTCTCTGACAGTGTTGCTTCAGGGCACACCATCCAATCAGAGCATGAGTGGAAACAGCTCATGTGGACTTTTTTCCAGGAAAGCTGAGGACACCTGTTGGGTGAATTGCCTTGCTGCTATTACAGTGATAATGAGTTGATTTTCTGTTTACTTAGGCCATCTAACTTTATGAGATGGGATGTACTTGCACTTCAAAAGAGTAGAATGACTTCAGAAAGGTGTCTCCATGTCTCTGCTTCTGAACCTTGCCAGAGAGTAACATTTCAGTGGTCAAACAGCAGTGCCAAATTTTTGTAACTTTTTTTCAGACATAAGAAAAATTTTTGTTTCAAGGCCAATTTTTACTGAAGCTTTGTGCATTTCATACAAAATTTCTAATCAAGTCTAGACCCACTCCCCTGTTCTTGCCCCCCAAGCCCATCAGAGCTCATGCATTCTGCCAAATGTGTTTTTCATCTTTTTCTCAGTCTCTTTTAAAAATTTCGATGCAGGGGCTGGAGAGATGGCCTAGCAGTTAAGAGCGCCGACCGCTCTTACAGAGGACCCGAGTTCGATCCCCAGCACCCACATGGCGGCTGAGAACCGTCTGAAACTCCAATTCCAGGAGAACTCCAGTTCCAGGGGTATCTGAGACCCTCTTCTGACCTCCGCGGCATTGCACGACACGGGTGCACAAACTTGCATGCAGACAGTACATTCATACACATACAGAAATAAATAAAAAAAATTAAAATTAAAAAAAAAGAAAAATTTCGATGCAGAAGTTTACTGTTTTGAGCAGAAGTTCACCATTTCAGTCAGTTCTTTGACCCAGTCTTTTTTTTTGTTGTTCCTTCCAACCTGCATCATTCCAAAATATGCATAAATGCATGCCAAATATACCTTTTAGCATCTTCAGTTTATATTTTCTTTTTTTTTTATTAGGCTGAAACATGTCATGTTTGAAGGCTGCTTCTTGGCAAGCCCAAAGAACCATCATTCCTTCCTTGTGCTCCACACTGGGGTTTTCCCTTCCCATGGTCACCAAATGAGGTCCAGTAAGCACCAAATCCTGTCTTGATCCTCTTGTACTGGTCTCTGTGATACAGCCTGTGTAGTCTAACAATGGCAGTCTATACTCTGAAGAGGCTGAAACCCCAGTATTTGCTCAGTCACCAAGCTGGATGTCTCAGCAGTCCCCATCTGGCACTGAAGGTTTGGAGGATTCTTGGAGAGACATGATTATTCAGTTCATATTGGAAGGTTGAAAAGCTGTGTCTCATGTTTTTGAAGGGTGCTAAAAGCAGTGGCAGCCTCTGGTTAGCTGCACTTGCCAGTAAGACAGGCAATAAAACAACTGCACCCTTTATTTTTCTTCTTTTACTTTTAGTCTTTTTACTAAGATCTCAAGTTTTATATCTGAAGCACAATTTCTCAGGCCTTACTAATTATTGATTTCTGGTTATACTTTCCTTTTGGACACTTAAGGCCACACTGTTAGCCCAGATTAACCAAGGTTTTTGTTTTCTCAAGGACAGTTGAGGATCCGGTTCTCAGGTTTTATTTTTTTTTTGTGGGGGGGAGCCCCTGGCTCCTTTTGGCTTTTAATTTACCAGTTCCAACCACTCGAGGACAAAGTCAGGTCCTACTAAACCAGGCTTCCCTTTTTGAAGCTTAAGCAGACTATCCTGTTTATAGATTGTCGGACAGTGAAGTCCCATTTAGTGGATCTCCAAGACTTCCCTCCACAAAAAGACTGGTCACTCACATTTGCAGGACATTTCAAGATATGCCCCCAATCATAGTCTTCTGGGACTTAGTTGACCTCTGAGGGCAAGGAACAAAGTTATCCCTTAAGTCCCTCGGCCAAATTGGTATGGGCCTTAAGTATGGTTGTTAAGCATCCAGAAAGGTTAAGTTACACTAGTTTGATACTTTTAACTACTATATAATATTTCAGAAAAGGCTTGGACAAAAGCTCCAGGAGCCTTGTATAAGAAATATTAAGAAGCACTCCCATAAGATAAATATTGTGGTTAGGCACAATGTCATGACAAAGTAGTTTTTTTTTTCCCACTCATTCTTTTGATTTTGTGCATACATACCCTCTACCCATATACCAAAACTGCCTAAGTCTGAAAATAAATGGTAGCTTAATTCTAGAACTGTTAAGGGAGTCACAATATAAGAGCACAGTTGTTTTCACATCACAAGGAACATAATATTAATGTTGCTTAGTTTGCCTTACAACTAGGTACTTGGTGCTGGCATCCCCAGATGAGGGATACCATTTATCGCTGGGGCTGGAGAGATGGATCAGCATTTAAGGGCACTGACAGCTCTTGCAGAGGGCCTGGATTTGATTATCAACACCCGTGGGGTGACTATCAACCATCTATAACTCTATGTCCAGAAGAATATGACACTCTATTTTGTCCTCCTTATGTAAGAGCACTACACAGCATGGGTGCCCTTACATAATGTAGCCAATAAACTTATACATATAAAATAAACATAATAAATAAACATATTTTTAAAATAATTGTATTGATTTTGTGGATTTGGTATAATATGTCTTAATCATATTTAGCACCCCCTTGCCTATTTGCACCCCCCATTACCTGCATACAACACTTCATGCATTTTTGTAATATGTGTTAAGTCATATCAAGTCAAGTTTGTGTAACCAGATGCCCCTTGATGTGAGTTCACCCATTGGAGTCTAGTCAGCTTATCTAGCATAATTCCCTTAAGGAAGATCAAATCTCCCTCATCCGGAAGTGATCAGCTGCCAATGGCCACCCATTGGAGTCTAGTCAGCTTATCTAGCATAATTCCCTTAAGGAAGATCAAATCTCCCTCATCCAGAAGTGATCAGCTGCCAATGGTTACCCAGCAAAGTTGTAACTCCTGCCCATTTCCCCCATTTTATGCAGGTCTTATTGAGTGTGCATAGGTCTTGTGCATGCTGACACTATTACTATAAGTTCATATGAACATTGTCCCAGGATCCTTAAGACTGTTTTCTTATGGTCATGCACTTCCTCCCCTGGCTTTTACAATATTTCTGCCTCTTCTTCTGCAATGGTCTCTGGGCCCTGGGTGAATGAAGTTTAATACAGGAGTCTTGTCCAGGGACCTATACTCTATAGTCTCTTTTCCTCTGCACTTTGGTTAGTTGTGATCCTTTGTGTTCATCCCCTCTGTTGCATGAGGAAGCTTCACTGATGAAAGTTGAGAGCTGCATTAGTATTCTCTCTACTTGTTCCATTATGTTCTGGGAGCCTTATATGTAGAGGTTGCATTGCATATATGTCACATAGGATGGGCTTCTCAGACACTGTATGTGACCAGTTATATAATTCTGCACTAGTCTCCCTCTGTTCCAAAAGAAGCTTTTTTGATGATTGGCATACTTGTCTGTCAATATAAGGATCCATATTTAACATATAGTAAGGAACTACATTTGTCTAGAGATGTGACAGACTTAGGGTTTTCTCTAAGATCTATGACCTCTCTAGCTTTGTGTATTTGGCTATGTGTGCTACATATGAATTCCTCCCATTGAGCAGTCTTAAGTCCAATCAAGTAGCTATTAATTACCCCCATTGTATAAGTGACACTACTGCACCAGTATAGTTTTCTGTGCCTTTCATTGTTGTGGTTATTAGACCATTGATTGATTTTATCCCTTAGCAGCTTGGAGAGTGTCTAGACTTCAGAGAGGAGACTTCAGACTAAAGTCAGTTCCAGCTCCATTGGTCCAAGTCTTATTTCTGAAGTATGTCTTGTATTCAATAATAGGGTCCTTTATCCAAGATCTCAGAGACACTCAAGGATGAGACAATAGCCTGTGTAATTTTGAGAATCTCTTGGACTATCCTGATCAACAATTCAAAGGGAGGTTTCTCCTGTCCGGGACTGTGTTTCTTGTTATATAGCCTCCAGCTATACACATGGACTCATGTACAGCTATTGTATGTGTACTTTTCAGTGGGCTTTTGAGCTAATTTATTTCCCTTTGGTTTTTATTTATCTAAGTTTTATTTATCTCTCTTCTCCCACTCTCTGTCCAAGCCTCCTTCTTCTCTCCCCAGTTAACGTACCCTCATTTTCCCATGTCCCACTTGATAGTACCTGTTACCTATGAGCTCCCCTTTCTTGAACTCCCTTTCCCTTTTACACCCAGGGTTCCTTGTATAATGTTCCTTCCTCCCCTTCCAGTTAAATAATCCCATTTTATCCATTTCACCCTTGGTAGCACCTGTATCCTACTATCCCTTTCTCTCAGCCTTCTTCTTTCCCTTTATATCCATGGTTTCTTTCTATTTGGCTCCTGAAATTACCTCACAATATATATCCACATGTAGGGATTTGGTACTAAGATCCACAAACAAAGGAGAAAATAAATCATTTATTTTTCTGAGTTTGTGTTACTTCACTTAGTATAACTTCTTTAAGTTCCAGCATGTACATACATGCAGTTGATGTACTCATACACATAAAAATAATAAACAAAAATATTAAAAAAAAATTCCACGTGGTGTGAGTGGACTTCACCCACGGCCCGCACAACACCAGCATGTGACCAGGTAAGCCCCGCCTGCCTTGGTGCTTTGTGTCTCCCTCCTCCCCCCTGGAGGCTTGGCCAAGATGATACCAGTGTTCGAGCCAAAGAAGCAACACTCCCATCTCAAACTGGTGGAGCTGTGGTGCAGAGGATCTAGCAGGAGCAGTATTAGTGATTATAGTCTGTGCAGCCAACATTGAGGCACCAGAATCAAAGAAACAAACAAACAAATCCACACACTAAAGACACAAAGAAAAAACAACATGGGAAAAGCTCATAATAAATCCACACCAAACTCTATCAACCCTACAGAAGATTCCTACAATGAGATCTCCCTGGAAGGAAACCAAGACATGGACCTTAGAAGAACAATTGTACACATATTCAAAGAAATTAGACAACTAAAGGGAGAGAATGAAAAACTCAAGAAGGACCTAGAGGGAGATAATGACAAACGCCAGAAAGAACTAGAGGAAGAAAATGACAAACTGCACAAGGAAATGGAAACACTGAAAATATCCCAGGCAGAAATGAAAAAAGAAACTGACCAATTAACCAAGGAGCTACAAGATGAGAATGACAGGCCCCAGAAGGAAGTGGAAATACTAAAGAAATCACAGGATGAAATGAAAAAGGAAATTGAACATCAACAGGAAAGGATGGGAAAAAGCCTCAGAAGCAGAATGGAAGAAGCAGAAAAAAAGAATATCAGACCTGTAGGACAATAAGGACCAACTAGAATGCTCAAGTAAAAATTATGAAAAATTAAAAAAAACCCACAAGAGTGGAGCAACCAGAAAATGTGGTACACTGCATCATAGGGATAGCGGAAGGAGAAGAATCCCAAGCAACACTATTGACCAGATCTTCAACAGGATAATAGAAGAAAATTTCTCAAACTGAAAAAAGATAAACCCATAAAAATACAAGCACATATAACACCAAATAGACAGGACCAGAAAAGAAATCCCCCATGCCATATAATTGTCAAAACACTAGATGCTCAAAACAAAGACAAAATACTGAAACCCACAAGAGAAAAATAACAAGTTACATATAAGGAGAAACCCATCAGAATTACAGCTGACTTCTCTGTCCAGACTATGAAACCCAGAAGAACATGGACCAAAGTATTCCCAGTGTAAAAGACTTTAGATGCCAACCCAGAATACCATAAACAGCAAAAATATCAATTATAGTTGAAAGAAAAAGAAAAAATATTTCATGACATGAATAAGATGAAAGAATACAGTCTAAGAAACCAACACTTTAGAAAATCCTCAAAGCAATCAAAAGAACAGAGGAAAGGAGCAACTATCTCTAAGCAAT
This sequence comes from Rhizomys pruinosus, assembly GCA_009823505.1. NCBI lineage: Eukaryota > Metazoa > Chordata > Mammalia > Rodentia > Spalacidae > Rhizomys > Rhizomys pruinosus. The sequence continues at coordinate 422,807 of VZQC01000722.1, read as the reverse complement.
TAAAGAGAAATCAACTAAAGTATAACAGAGTAAAAACAAACCTAGACCAAGAATGCAAACAAAAAATAGAGTGAGAGGAAGCAACACACAACTCTTAATAATAACCTTAAAAACTAATGGTCTAAACTTCTCAATAAAAAGAAATAGACTGGGAGAATGGATTAGGAAACAGAATCCTTCTATATGCTGTCCACAAGAAACCTGTCTGACCCTCAAGGACAGACACCATCTTAGAGTGAAAGGATGCAAAAAATATTCCAAGGGAATGGTAGCAAGAAACAAGCTGGAGTGGCTATTCTAATATCAGACAAAATAGATCTCAAAGTAAAATTAATCAGTAGAGACAAAGAGGGCCATTACATCCTTGTCAAAGGAAAATTAAATATGAAGACAATCCTAAATGTCTATGCACCAAACTCTCGTGCACCTAACTTTATAAAAACTATTCTACAGTACCTCAAGACACAGAGCAATCCTAGCACACTAAGAGTAGGGGACTTCAACACCTGGCTGGGCCCCTCAGATAGATAAACAGGGCAAAAAATAAACAGAAAGACATCAGAACTGAATAATACAATACAACAAAAGATCCTCACAGACATCTACAGAATATTCCACCCAAACACCAGAGAATATACTTTCCATGCAGCACCTCACAGAATATTCTCAAAAGTCAACCACCTATTGGGCCACAAAAGAAATGTCAACAAATACCAAAGGATTGAAATGGGGTGGGGGAAAGGGAAAAGGGAATATGCCTGAACTGAATTGAAAAATGATGTCTGAAATACACAAAACATCAATAAATAAAAGAAATTATTCCATGCATTCTTTCAGAGTGCAGTGCAATAAATCTCAATATGAACACCAGAATAATCCCTATCAGCTACAAGAACACATGAAGACTGAACAACAATACCCTGAATAATGAATGGGCAAATGAAGAAATAAAGAGTGAAATAAAAGTATTCATGGAACTGAACAAAAAAGACAATACAACACAACGAAACCTGTGGGCTACTTTAAAAGCAGTCTTGAAAGGGAAATTTATAGGCCTATGTGCCCACATTTAAAAAAAAACCAGAAAGGGAACAAATAAATGATCTAACACTGCAGCTAAAACACTTGAGAGAAAACAACAAATGATCCCTAAACCCAATAAACAAGAAGAAATAACAAAAATCAGAGTGGAAATCAATGAAATAGAAACAAAGAAAACAATACATGCAATACATAAAATCAATAGATCCAAAAGCTGGTTCTTTGAAAAGATAAAAAAAAAAAAATAGGCAGACCTCTAACCCAGTTAACCAAAAGAAAGAGCAACTCCAAATCAATAGAATTCATGATGAAAGGGGAAACATCCCAACAGACAAAGAAAAGATCCAGACAGTCATTTGGGAATTCTTCAAAAACCTATACTCCACTAAATTTGAAAACCTAATAGAAATGGATGAATAATTGAAATCCCGGGAACCAGTAAAGCTTAACCAATAAGAGATTGACAGTTTAAACAGACCCATAATATTTGAGGAAATTGAAAATGTAATTAAAAACAACCTCGGCCCAGATGGTTGCACACCGGAATTTTATAAAATATTTCAAGAGGTCCTACAACTATTACTACTCAAACTGCTCCTTCTATGAAGCCAGCATCACTCTAATACCAAAACCAGGCAAAGATACAAGCAAAAAAAGAAAGCTATAGACCCATTTCATTAATAAACATAGATGCAAAAATTCTCAACAAAATACTTGCAAATTGCCTACAGACCCACATCAAAAAGATCATCAATCATGACCAAGTTGGATTCATACCAGAGATGCAGGGATGGTTCAGCATATGAAAATCAATAAATATCATAAAACACATAAATGGACTGAAAGACAAAAACCACACAATCATCTCAATTGATGCAGAAAAAAGCCTTTGACAAGATCTAGCATCCCTTCATGTTTAAAGTCCTAGAGGAAATCAGACTGAAGGGAACATTCCTCAACATGATCAAAGTCATATATAGCAAATGCACTGACAAAATCATCCTAAATGGAGAAAAATTGGAACCATTTCTCTTAAAGGCAGGATCCAAGCAAGGCTGCCCCCTATCGCCACTCCTCTTCAAAGTAGTGCTTGAAATGCTTGCTAGGGCAATAAGACAAGAGAAGGAAATTAAAGGAGTACTAATCAGATAAGAGGAAGTTAAGCTATCCCTTTTTGCAAATATGATAGTTTATCTAAGGGATGCTAAAAACTCTACCAGAAAACTTTTAGAAATGATTAACAATTTCAGTAAATTGGCAGGATACAAAATTAACCTGGAAAAATCAGTAGCCTTTCTTTACACCAACAATACACAAGTGCAGAAGGAATATAAGAAGACCTTCCCACTCACAATAGCCTCAAAAATAATAAAATACCTGGGAACAAACCTAACCAAGATACCAGAGATCTCTACAACAAAAATTTTAAACACCAGAACAAGGAGATTGAAAATGAGATCAAAAGATGGAAAGACTTCCCATGCTCATGGATTGGAAAAATTAATATAGTAAAAATGTCTATTTTACCCAAATTGATATACAGATTCAGTGCAATCACAATCAAAATCCCCATGATCTTCTTCACAGACTTGTACAAAAAAAATCCTTAAATTCATATTGAAAAACAAAACACCTCAAATAGATAAAGCAACCCTGAGTGAAAAATGCAATAGAGGGGGGATTACTCTATAAGACTTCAAGCTATATTGCAGAGCTATAGTCATAAAGACAGCTGGTACTGTCAAGAAAAAAAAAAAAACCAACAACAGAATCATTAACCAATGGAACAAAACTGAATATCCAAACGTGATCCAAATCATAAAATTTCAGCCACCTCATATTTGACAAAGGGGCCAAAAAACCTCAATGGAGGAAGGATAGCATCTTCAGCAAATGGTGTTGGCAAAACTGGATCATCATTTGTAGAAGAACAAAATGAAACCTCTACCTCTCATCCTGTACAAAAATCAACCAAAGTGGATCAAAGATCTCAACCTGAAACCCAAAACCCTGAAGGTGATAGAAGAAAAAGTTGGCAACAACCTACAAGACATAGGCTTAGGAAAAGACTTTCTAAATCAAGCAGCAGCTGCACGGGAAATAAGGTCAACAGTCAACAAATGGGACCTCATCAAACTCAAAAGCTTCTGTACAGGGAAAGAAACAATCAAGGAGGTGGAGAGAAAACCCACAGAGTGGGAGGAAATCTTCACCAGTGATACATCTGACAGAGCACGAATATCAAGAATATATAAACTACTCAAAAAACAAAGAAAACAAATGACCTACTCAAAAGGTAGAGTAAAGAGCTGAACAGAGACTTCACCAATGAGAAGTAAAGATGGCTGATAAACATCTTAAAAAGTGTTCAACATCATTAATAATTAAGGAAATGCAAATAAAAACCACTCTCAGATATCATCTCACTCCAATATGTCTAAGATCAAGAAAACAAGACACCAAATGCTGGAGAGGTTGTGAGGAAAGGGGAACACTCATCCACTGCTGGTGGGAATGTAAACTTATACAACCATTATGGAAAGCAGTGGGGAGAATCCTTAAAAGACTCAGAATTAGCCTCCTACCTGACCCAGTCATACCACTCCTAGGTATATACGCAAAAGACTCATCCTACTGCAAAGATACATGCACATCCATGTTTATTGCAGTTCTCTTCACAGTAGCAAAGAGCTAGAACCCAAATGCCCCTCAACAGAGGAGTGGATGACAAAAAATGTGGTACATCTACACAATGGAGTACTATTCAGTGGTAAAGAAAGATGATATCATGAATTTTGCAGGTAAATGGATGGAACTGGAAGCCATTATGCTAAGTGAAATAACACAGTTCCAGAGAAGCAAGCAGGGAATGGTTTCCCTCATTTGTGGATGCTAACACCAAATCCCCAGATGAAAGGCAAGCTGAACAACATTATTGTTATATTTCTGTTTATCTGAAAGCAACTATGTTGTTATAACTTAAATCTCTCCATGGGCTCTAGAATAGACCCACCACTTATTTTCAGACTCTGTAATTACTGTATATGGGTGGAAAGTATGTATCCATATTTTAGAGTAGTATAAAATTAAAGGAGGAAAATATGAATTCCTAAACATAAAAAAGACTGAAAGATGCAGGACAATTATGGCAGAATGCATGATCTGGGTTGGGGTGAGAAGGAAGGGAAAGGGGAATATGTCTAAATTGAACTGAACAATTATGTCTGAAATCCACAAAACATCAATAAAAGCATAAATAAAAGGTTGAAAAAGAATTTGCTTTTCAAAGGAAATTCTAGGTGCTGGTGAGGTTGCTGATCTGAGGACAGTGTGTTGGGAACCATTGGTATCAACTCTTTTAATTATTTTATTTATTTTTATTTTATGTGTATGAGTATAGTGTCTGCATGTGTGTAAGTGTACCCATGTCATGTAATGCCCATGTACATCAGAAGAGGATGTGGGATCCCCTGGAAGTAGAGTTACAGATGGGTTGTTAGCTGCTATGTAGATGCTGGGAATTGAACCTGGGTCCTCTGCAAGTGCAGCCAGTGCTCTTAACGGCTGAAACCTCTCTCCTCATTCAAGATATTTTTTACTTTTGTAAACTTTTTACTGAATTTTTGTGTACTTCAAACAGAATATATCAATCAACCTTAACCATCATTTTTAACTTGCTACCTCTGAGTGAGAAGATTGGAGAAGGTGTGTATGTTGAAGCATTGAGGCTAGCAGACATGGCTAGTTTGACTTCCCAGTATCCTTTCCTTCAGAAGAAAAGATGAAGTCCAGTGAAAGCTCTCTCCAGTCTCCCTCCAAGTATGCTTATAGTGAGTAGTAACAGCTGCACCGACTTGAGATCTCCCAGACCTTCTTTCTCCCTTACAGAACAGAAGGCTGTATCTTCATATAAACATTATAGATGGGTGGAGCTGAGGCTCTGGTAGAATCTCTCTGTAGCTTAGTAGGGAACAGAATAGATGCCATTACCAGACCCTCCTCTTTCACCCTTAAGGAAAAGAAAGGTCACAAAATTCAGGAACAGGGAATTAAGAGGATACATGAGGAATCTGACTACAGCTAAGGATTAAGGATTAAGTCACCTTCTGCACTTTTGTGAGTGCCAGATTTGGAGGAAGGTCCAAGGATCTTCCCAAATCAGAAGAGTACAGCCTGTTCTCTATACTCAGAGCCAAATAGCCTGCTAAAGAGCTCATTTAAAAAGAAAACAGGTATGTGGTGCTTACTGGACCTCATTTGGTGACCATGGGAAGGGAAAACCCCAGTGTGGAGCAGAAGGGCAGAACTTATGTTGGTTTGGGCTTGCCAAAGAGGAGACTTCAAACATGACATCTTTCAGCCTAATAAAATAAATCATAAGCTGAAGATGCTAAAACCTATGATACATGTGGCATGCATATATGCATATTTTGGAGTTATGCATATTGGAAAGAATAACAACAACAAAAATACTGGGTCAAGAACTGACTGAAACGGTGAATTTCTGCTCGAAACAGTAAACTTCTGCATTGAGAATGTTGAGAGAGACTAAGAAAAAGATGAAAAACATGTTTAGCAGAATGCATGAGCTCTAGTGGGATGGGAGGGCAGGGAGGTTGGCATGGGTCTAGGTTTGATTTGAAATTTTGTATGAAATCCACAAAGCTTCAATAAAAAATTGGCTTTGAAAAAAAGGCAACAAAAGAGTTTGTCCACTCATATGTAACAGGTGAGCAGATAAAGAACAGAACCAAAGCTAATCAGAGACAGAAATAACATATCATCAGAAGGACTAGAAATCCATGGTCCTATTGTCAACAATAAACTCCATGCCTCATAACCATAGCAACCACAAACTACAAACACTGCTCAGCAACTGACTACCTTGGTACACCACCCCCTCCAGAAGTCTTAGCATTAGGAAATGTGTACTCTGGACCAATGATGAAGGCTGGGATCTCAGCATCTACTGACATATACAATGTGTCCAGTTTTCAACAGAGCTTTACAAGGGATACCAAGTGATGATAATAAATACAGCCTGACAACATAAACCATCCTCAGATGTGGTTCTAATAAGCACAGACAATGGGATTAAAGAAGCTATAATTAATATATTAAAGGTGTTAATAGGAAAGATTTTAGATAGTGTGCAAGATCAGATGACAGCTTCACTATCTAAACAGACTTGGAAACTATCAATGATAATTGGAAAATAAACATGCCATACTAAAGTGAAGGACATTCTCAACATAGTCTAAGAAAGAAACAGTCACATATATACACAAAAGATTCACTATGGAAGGACAGAAACTATTGTGAGTTCCAGATATCCAAGAGCCACAACCATGATCTGGTTAAATGAGAAGACCAGAGCCTTTACCTTATACCCAGACCTGACCAGGCCGCTAAGAAGCTCATAAAAAAATTAACAAGGAAATTTAACCAGACGGTTGTGAAAGGCAGAGAGTAGAATGTTTAATGTCTTACAGAGCAGTGGAGTTTATCCCAAATAAAATACTGGCAGGAAATGATAAGGAAAAAAATATAAAAGCCCAGGATCCCAGAATTGCATCCCAGAACTTCTGGACAACATCAAACTTTCTATTGTTTACATATTTGGAATATCAGAAGGACATGACAAATGGGGTGGAGCTGAAGAAATATTTGAAGATATAATGACTAATAAGTCTCCAAAGACAGTGGCAGACAATAAACCACAGATAACACCAGACAGAATTGTAGGAAAATGCAAGCAACAGAACACATGTGGGCCTACTAGAACTTCTGCAAACCAGAAAGGAAGAAGGTCTTGCAAGAAGCTAGAGGGGAAAACAATATCACATTAATAAGAATCACAGCAGCCTCATTAGAAACCATGCAAGCTAGACACTGTGAGGAGATGCTTTTCAAGTCTGGAGAGAAAGTAACTCTTAAACCAGAGCTGTACATCCTTAATATGTATCCTTCAAAGGCAAAGAAGAGAGAAATACTTTCTTGGGTAAATAAAAACCTAGGAAATCCAGAGGTGGCCAATCTACTTTACAAGAAATTTTAAAGATATATACTTCAGACAGAAATAATTTAATGCTGATCCAGGAACTTGGATCTGTACCAGAGACACACATTAAGGCAAAACAGCATATTGTATCATGCTATAAAACAGAACATGACTGTTTAGAACAATAACAACAATTTAAGAACATAACATTTCTAGAATTAACCTACCACTTATTTTCAGACTTTGTAATTTTGGTATATGAGTGGAGAGTATGTATGCATATTTCAGAGTAATATAAAATTAAAAGAGAAAATGTGAAAAAAAATAACATAACATCTATAAAAGTGCAATGAATGGCAATCGTGCAGGTGTGGGTGGGTGGAAGGGGAGCACGCTGTCATTAGAACTGTCACTGCACTGTCCAGTACTGCTCTATATAAGCTAGGCTGATAATATCTAACAACATATATTGCAAAACGTAGGGCAACTCCTAAGATATTTAGCAAAAGGAAAATAAAGACAAGGCTTGAAAATCAACTTGGCTATATTTGTATGAGTTTGTGAGTTTTCATTTCAAAGTATTTATCTACTTATGTGCTTATTTTCAGTGCTGGAGACTGCGCTCTTTGCCTTGACATGCTCAGCAAGCACTATAGCAGGGAACTACAGCCCAGCCTTGGCCCTTCTATTTTGTTTTCCTGGTAGATGTGCTTGTTCTTCCCCCACTCTCTCAATTCCAGTAACTTTATTTTATTTTTTTTTAAATTAGTTTTTATTGATGCTTTGTGCATTTCATACATTTTTTCCAAGTAACTTTATAATGACTTGAAATGTCTATGATTTCACTTTTCCCCTTCAAAGATTCATTTTTTGCTATTCTAGTATATTTTTGCCTTTCTGTATAAATATCGTGTATAATTATACATATTTAAATATTTTTTATTTATTTCTGTATGTGTATGAATGTACTGTTTGCATGCAGGTTTGTGCACCCGTGTCGTGCAATGCCGCAGAGGTCAGAAGAGGGTGTCGGATTCCTCTGGAACTGGAGTTCTCCTGGAATTGGAGTTTCAGATGGTTCTTGGCCGCCATGTGGGTGCTGGGGATCGAACCCGGGTCCTCTGTAAGAGCGGTTGGCGCTCTTAACCACTAGGCCATCTCTCCAGCCCCTATTTATAGATATTTAAAGAGACAGCCCAGTATCTAAGAGCTCATACTGTTCTTACAGAAAACCCGAGTTTAGTCCTCAGCACCCAGGTGGTGTGGCTCACAATGACCTGAAATTCTACCTATAGGGAATCTGGCCTCCATGGACACCTTAATGCATGTGCACATAAGCATATATATATATATATATATATATATACATTATTAAAAAGTAAATATTTATATATTCTCTATCAGTCAGCTTATTGGTTCTACCAAAACCAGCTTGTTGAGCATTTTGACTAGACTAGCACCAGGGAGAGTGGAAATTTGCCATGATGACTTTTTTTAAATTACATATTAAATTGATGTATGTTTTAATGTAATTTTTTGAAGGTTCTATAAAAATGTAATAATTTTATATAAATTTTACAATAAGTTTACAATGTAAGCTATACATTATTATAATATTGCAATAACACAGGGATTATACTGAATTTATTTTATAAAGCTAGCAATACTTTTTTCCCTCCCCTTTGTATTACTCCAAATTATGCCCATATAATCAACACATATGTATCAAAATTATGCCCTCTGGGAAAGAACTGTATGTTAATTCCTAAATATGTTTTGGGATTCACATTTTTCCCTTTGATTTTATATTACTCTAGACTATGAATAGATATCTTCTACGCATATATGGTAATTACAATATGTGGATATACATGGTAGGTCAATTCTAGAACCCATTAAGAGATTCACATTATAATAGCACAATTACTTTCAGATACAATGAAATATAAAAATAAAGTTGATCAGTTTGCCTGCCAATTGTGGATTTGGTGTTAGCATCTGCAAATGAGAGAAACCATTCACCTTTTTTATTTTCTGGGACTGTGTTACTTCACTTAGCATAATGTCTTCGAATTCCTGCAAAGCTCACAATGTCATCTTTCTTTACTGCTGCATAGAACTCCATTGTGTACCACATTTTTGTTATCCAGTCATCAGTTGATGGAAATTTGGATTGGTTTCAGCTCTTTGCTATTGTGAAGAGAGAGGCAATAAGCATGTATCTTTGCAGTAGGATGCATCTTGAGGGTATATACCCAGCAGTCGTATGGCTGGATCAGGTGGTAGGCTCATTTTGAGTATTTTAAGGGTTCTTCACACTGCTTTCCACAGTGGTTGTGTGAGTTTACATTCCCACCAGCAGTGGATGAGTGTTCCTTTTCCCCCACAACCTCTCCAGCATTTGGTGTCTTTTGTTTTCTTGATCTTGGCCAGTCATATTGGAGTGAGATGATACCTTAGTGTGGTTTTAATTTCCATTTCCTTAATTATTAACAATTTTGAACATTTTTTTGACATGTTTTTCAGCCATCTATATTTCCTTACTGGTGAAATCTCTGTTCAGCTCTTTATTCCATCTTTTGAGTAGGTCATTTGTTTTCTTACTTCTTTGTTTTTTTAAGTAGTTTATATATTCTGGATGTTAATGCTCTGTCAGATATATCAGTGGTGAAGGTTTCCTCCTACTCTGTGGGTTTTCTCTTCATTACCTTCAATATTTCTTTAGCTGTACAAAAGCTTTTGAGTTTGATGAGGTCCCACTTGCCAGCTGTTGTCCTTATTTCCTGTGCAGCTGCTGTTTGATTTAGAAAGTCTTTTCCTATGCCTATGTCTTATAGGTTGCTGCCGACTTTTTCTTCTATCACCTTCAGGGTTTTGGGCTTCAGGTTGAGATCTTTGATCCACTTGGAGTTAATTTTTGTAGAGGGTGAGAGGTAAGGGTTTAATTTTGTTCTTCTACAAATGGTGATCCAGTTTCGCCAACACCATTTGCTGAAGATGCTATCTTTCCTCCATTGAGCTTTTTGGCCCCTTTGTCAAATATGAGGTGGCTGAAGTTATATAAGGTCAAGTTTGGATCTTCAATTTTGATCCGTTGGTCAATGGGTCTGTTTTTTGTTTTTTTGTTTTTGTTTTTTTTTTGCCAGTACCAGGCCATCTTTATGACTATAGCCCTGTAATATAGCTTGAACTCTGGTAATGTAATCCCCCCAGTATAACACTTTTTGCTCAGGGTTGCTTTTCTTATTCAGGGTTTTATGTTTTTCCATATGAATTTGATGATATTTTTTCTACATCTATGAAAAAGTTCATGGGGATTATGATTGGGATTTCATTGAATCTGTATATTAGTTTGGGAAGAATGGACTTTTTACTATATTAATTTTTCTTTGATTTCTTTGCCTTCAATTGTTCTAAGGTTGGTGTCTTGGTTTCCTTCCAGGGAGATCTCATTGTTGGGATCTTCTACAGGGCTGGTTGAGTTCAATTATTTATTATGAGCTTTTCCCATATTGTTGTTTTTCCATTGTGTCTTTGGCATATGGATTTTTTTTTTTTTGCTTCTTTTGCTAATCTCAAATGTTAATATGGAGGACTGGTTGGTCACTCAGTTGGCTTCCTGCCGGTTTCTTCTCAGCTTTGGCTGTGCAGCCTAGAATCACTGACACTGCACCTGCTAGATTGTCCCAACCACAGCTAACCACAGCAAAGCACAGCACCAGCAGCTCATCCACCACAGCTGTCTGACCCTCTATCCACACACACAGATCCTCTCTCTGGTTCTAGAAGTGGGCGAAGGATGCCCTGGCTGGGCAGAAAGGCTACACGCCTGACCCAACCTGGTCACCAAATGTGCACACCACTGTCTCCATGCTGACTGTTCTATCACATGTATATATTGTATTTTAATACTTATTTAATTATGACATATTTTTTAGTTTGAATTCTGAGAACTTTGAATGTGAAGTTGCTATTATAAATAATATTGTCTTTTAAATTTCAAGATCTAGTTATTTCTGCTCTCTAGAAGAATGATTGTGTAACTCTATAACTTTATCAAAATAACATTAGTTATAATAACATCATAATAATTTGTGATTGACTAAATTTTGGAAGAACAAGTACCCCTTTAATGAATAGAGATGGTTTTACTTCTTTACTAATCTGTATTTACAGTGATTTTTTATTAATTTTATTTATTTTTGTATGTGTATGAATGTTCTGTCTGCATGTAGGTCTGTGCAACCATGTCATGCAATGCCACGGAGGTCAGAAGAGGATGTCAGATTCCCCTGGAACTGGAGTTAAGATGGTTCTCAGCCACCATGTGGGTGCTGGGGATAGAACCCGGGTCCTCTCTAAGAGCAGTCGGCTCTCTTAACCACTAGGCCATCTCTCCAGCCCCTACACTGATTTTAAATAGAGTCAAAGTGACATTTTCTGAGCATTTGCCAGCTGTCGTTCAGGCTTCTGATCCTGCCAGAGGTCTAGAAACCCCATGTTGAGAAAGATCATCTGCCATGCCTGCACTTAAGCAAGTAACTTACAGCTCTGGAGAGTTGTATGGCATGATGGAATTCTTAAGTGTTCTTATTATAGACCTCAAAGAGATTTCTAAGCTTACTCTACAGTGCAGATCCCGAAGTTTGCATTCCAATCTTAAGATGCCCAAATGACACTTATATTCCCACTTTCTCCTCCTTGTGTATATATAAACTATTGTTTCCTGCACTGAATGCTAAATGACTTATAGCTCACCATTTCTCTGAGTTTCTTCCTAAACAGACCTCAGTCTTTCTGGCCCATAAACTCTGACCATCATCTTCTCTTTCCCTTTTTCTTTTTCCTACAGCTTTGTCTCAGTTCAGCAAAGCAAAGCTTCCCTGGAGGGAGCTTGGGTCATTTTTAGCTGTTGCTAAATACCTTGTTCTTGTGTTTGAGAATTCTCCATTTAGATTTATTGAAAAGCAGAGGTTTCCTCCACAGTAAGTGTCCAAAAGTTACCTTGGTGGATATTTAAGGTAACACACAGGATCCAGGTTCAATAAATCAAATGTATTCACTCCAGAATTTGAATAAGATGCTGGTGCACAGTGTCCAGAAGCTGTGACCATGGAGACTCTGTCACAGTGAAGGCAGCAGCATCACTGGGCCGGTGTCCAGCACACACATTCAGCAGAGCAGCAGAGGGAACTCCACCATCTGGAGCTCAGGGCCCATGGTGGTGGGCTGGTACAATGGGCCCTGCTGCGCCCCCACCCCAGCCTCCTTTGTCAAGACTGTTTTCCAATGACACATGGCTTTCCTTCTTGGCCATTTGTGAGCTACATACCACACATATAGCAAGGACACCTTCAGGTAGAGAAGAAGGTGTGTGTTTGTGTCTGTGTACCTGGGGCAGGGGGGATTCCTCGCATGGCCAACAACTTTGCCTGAGTTGTCTGGCTAAGTCTAGGCCATGCCATGTCAAAAAACCTCATTTTTCCTTCATCTCTGCTCTCTTCCCTTCCAGCAGGCCTCCAGTGTGAAATCTAGATCTTTGCACAGCAGCTCTAGCCTGCATTTGCCATTTCTGATTAAGCTGTGAAATTCTTTCAGATGATGATTGGGATTTCTGTCTGCAACATTGCAAGTTAACATACCCAAGGCATTTGATTAAAAACTGATTTTGACTGAGGGTGTAGCTTAGTTGGTAAAGTGCTTATCTAGCATGCACAGAGGGCTGTGTTTGATCCTCGGCACCCACATACCTTGGGTGAGGTGGTGAATCCCTGTCATCACAACACACAGATGGTGGAGGGAGAAGGATCTGTTGAAGGTCATTCTAGGCTACATCATGAATTGAAGGAGAGCTTGGGCTACACAAGAACTTACCTTAAAAAAACCAATTTAAACTTTGTTGTTGTGATTTTTTGGGTGAATACTGCTGCAATCATCCGGTCTTCCTATATATATATATTTTTTTTTTTTAAAAAGTTGTTTTCTGAGCCTCTCCAGATGTGAGCATTGGCCTGTCTTTCTGTAGTAATTTGAACCATATCATTCAAAGTCAGTGGGCAACATAAAATTTTTTGACAGTTCTTCTGCATTCCCTCATCCAAATAAATAAACAGAATCTATGGCATTTCCAACCAAGGCAGCAGGACAAGACATCCCATTTCATGCTTCAGCAATCTGACTAAGGAAACAAATATAGATTTTTCTTCCAAATGCCTTTCAGTTATAAGGCAAGTTGATTAAGGCTTCCCTTTAAGCCCCACCAGAGAAATAAATGGATGATTGAGTGTGCCTACCCTTAAAGAGAAAGAGGTTATGTCTAATATTGACTCTTCTAATCAGTTTGACATAAAACACATTTCTCACAGATGTGGCACACCAGCCCATCTTGTGTGCAGGAGAAATGAAAGCCATATGGATTTTAGTTTCCTGTTAGCTAAGAATAAATTAAATCATGTTCTTCTGTCCTCTTTACCACTCTACTGTGGATTCAATTTCCATGTAGACATGTCAGATATTTTTTAAGAGAAGAGTTAATAAATTGCCTTTTTTCTTTAGTTATATTGAGGGATTCTGGACTTTCTAATACATTTCTTTTCCCACTACCAATGAAATTATATAAAGAAGGGAGAAGTTGAGGGTCATAGGTTGTGACATTTGTATGATCTTTGAGAGGGGACAAAAAAGCTGATCATAAATCTTGATGCTCTAGAGAGCAGAATTGCTTCCTGAAATTACCAAATATATAGTGATATTTTTGACAAAGAGAAGCATTTCTCCAATTTTTGGCTAGGAAATTATATTGGCTAAGGTAAAACTAACTGCTTTGACAATTTCTAATTCAATGTCCTCAGTACTTAGCAGAAAAAAATATTTATGTAAAGTTTATCTGAGCTGAGGGATACAGGTGGGGCAGGATGCAGGTGGTTAAGAGCTCAGGTGGATGAGAACACTGACACCATCGTGGGGCCTCCAAAGCCACCTTGTCAGACTCCAGCTTAGACATGGGCAGGCAGAGAAGGGAACTCAAGATTGGCTAAGCCTGGAAGTGGGGGTTCACATTGCTGTAGCTTTTTCTTTGTCAATCATTTCCCAGTGACCTGGAATGCTGGGAAATATATTGAAGCTATAGACCCTAGAGGAAAGGGCGATCTTGCTTTCAGTTTCTTTGGAAAGACTGGAATTTTCACTAAGCCATTTGGCAATTGGGGACTTAGATAATTGTTATTAAACTATAGTATTCATAGTATGAGTATTTTGCTGGTTTCTTTTTATGGTCATATTTTAATTCTGTGATTTACATTTATTTTAACTTGGTAGATTAGCAAACTGCAATTGTTTCCTATTAGACCAGCATTTTGGGTGCCTAATGTAAGATACACTATATTTTAAAAATGTTTTATTTATTATTTTTATTTTATGTGTATGAGTGTATTGCCTGCAAGTACGTACATGCACCCATCTTGTGCAATGCATACAGATTCTGGAAGAGGGCTTCAGAAACCCTGGAACTGGAATTACAGATGTGTGTTAGCCTCCATGTGGGTATTTGGAATCAAATGTGGGTCCTCTGCAAGAGGAGCCATGCTCTTAACTGCTGAGCCATCTCTCTGGCCCAACATATACTATATTCTGAAATGCCATTTCTCCAGTTCTTTCCCCAGGATGAGTATGTGGGGCAGGTATATTTTTTAAACTGCTACAAACCATAGAATGTTCTGTCGTCTTGACAACTTGAATGTGTCAAGAGTTGTAAAACCAGGATGGCAGCTGCTTACCATGTGTGATCAATCTCATTAATTCCATTTTTCTTGAACTAACAAAAATAAGAAATTTCCACACTTCCTCCTCAAGTGTCCACTAGCATAGTTTCTCCTTTTAGAAGAATAACCGAGAAAGAAAATAAATCATGGGAACGGAATATTTATAGAAGATAAGCCTGATCTCTCTACTCTAAACATTACATAAATGTTGCAATTTATGTTTGTTTCAAAACCATGGTGCTCTTTATTAAGAAACTGCTAGTGTAAGAGGCTTGCATTTGCTGATATACCTATGAGAATGGTTCAAAAGACTCATTAGGTTCTAAAAATATTCGGCTAGAGAGATTTTCACACACTTGTGGGGAAAAATTCCTTTAAAATATTCTCAATGTAATATATGTATATATATATATTCTCATATATATATATATATATATACAATATGTTCCTGCTATCTCATATATATTTATAGATATACATAAAATATGGACACACTATATATGCAGGACAACAGGATCATATTACAATTTTTCCTCCCAAGTATTTGAAAAGCTATCTTTTATGCATATTGTGTTTGTCTCTATCTATCCAATATTGTATATATGCTTCCCATATTGTTTATATACACAAAATTTTATATGTTTATATATATATATATATATATATATATATATATCCTATGTTACTATAGTGTTGCATATATAAGCTTTGTTTAGGGGGAGCCTGGGAAGGTTAACTAGGGCTTGAGTCTTGGCTTCAGTAAGAAAAGCAAGTGGTTCACTGAATTATTTTTCAGTCAAGCAGGTATATTACCCAAACCAGATAGTGAAAACATGTAGACATCAATTTTTAAAATTTATTTAAAAATTACTAAAATTTTGTATTAAATATTGTGTACTTTATACAAAACATCTTAATTGTCCTTGTATCCCTTCCACCATCCATATCCTCCCATAGCTCCCTGCCAGATTTCACACATTCTATCATTTATGTTAAGACTTATCAAATCAAGTTAGTGTACCCAGATATCCCTCAGTGCAGATTCATCCACTGGGATCTAGGCCCTCCTGTAGAAAAGATCTCCCACACCCAGCAGTAATCAGCTGCCAATAGTTCTTTGGTTAAAATTGAGGACCGCTGGCCATTTCCCCAGTTCTATGCTGGGTTTTTGTCTGCTTGAGTTTGCCTGGGTCTTGTGCATGCTGACACCATTGCTATAGATTCATATAACAAAGGACACAGGGGCCTGTAAGATTCTCTTTCCTTATGGTCATGCACCACTTCCCCTGGGTCTTAAAATCTTTCCACCTCCTCTTCCACAATGCTCCCTGAGCCCTGAGTAGGTGGAGTTTAATATATGAGACCTAACCAAGGACCCACACTCTGCAGACTTATTCTCTGTGCTTTGGACTTTTGTGGCCTTTTGTGTTCATTGTCCTCTGTTGCAATGAGGGAGGTTCATTGATGAGAGTTGAAAGATGTGTTAGTATTCTCTCTATCCCTTGTTCCTGTATGTTCAATGAGCCTTAGGTGTAGAGGTTCCATTGTAGATGTGTCCCTGAAGGCTGGGCATTTCACAGACACATATTCTCTGTGTGTGACCAGTTGTGAGATTCTGTAGTAGTCTCTGAATTTTGTGTCACATTTCTTCATTGTATGTTTAATAATTTCTGTAATATCTACAAATTTGTATATTTTAGACATTATTTTAACAAAATAATCTTGACTTTTGATTTTGACAGTGTGATATTAGACTCTTCTAACTATGCAGCTTTAAAATCCTCTTGAGAGTCTAGAGAGATGACTCAGTGTTTAAGAGCATGAGAGTACTTACAGAGGACCCAGGCTCAGTACCCAGCACCTACATGGCAACTAAAAACTGTCTATAACTCAAGTTCCAGTGGATTCAACATTCTCCACTGACCTCCCTGGGCATTGCACAACATGGCTGCATTTAGATACATGCAAGCAATACACTCTTATACAAAAGATAAAAATAATGGATAAAAGATTTTTAAATCTTCTTGGATTCTAACATATAAACATGAATAGAAATTCTACAAAATTCAGATAGATTTGGGGTATAAAACTTGAAAAATGACTGAATATTCTAACTTCTGAAAATGTATAGAGCTAATTACATCCTATGACTCTATCTGATTCTAGTTAATGAAGTCATTGAAGCACTTGGAGGAATCATGGTCTTGAACTGAATTGTTAGTGATGGAGTTTCTGGGGGACATGAATGCCTTGGCTTAAACAGGGGTTCTGTCTCTCCTTTGACTAATTTAATCTCATCCTTTTCATTCCTTCTCCTCCTCCTCCTCCTCCTCCTCCTCCTCCTCCTCCTTCCTTCCTTCCTTCCTTCTTCTACTGCTACTACTACTTCTTTTGTTCCCCTTCTCTGTTAGAGGTTTTGGAGGAACAGTCAACAAAATAATACATATTAAAGGACATTAAGCTGTGTACATGATACAGGCTGGGTAGACTAACAATGGCTATCTGCATGCTGGAGAGGCTGAACCAAGTAGCTTCTCAGTCGACAAGCCTTAATGCCTCAGTAGTGCAGATAAGACACTGAAGGCCTGAGGGATTTCTGGAGGGATGGTGATGGGCAGTCCACCATGATTCGCAGAAGAAGCTGGGTTCCAGTGACAACAAAGAACGGCAGCAGTAGATGTGCTAACCAACAGGGAGCGAGGCTGAAGAGGCAAGGCAGTACTGCCTTGCCTTCAGGCCTCTTTATATCTGTGCCACTGCTAGAAGGTGCTGTCTACTCTGGGGAGGGTCTTTCCCTTTCAATTTATCCTTCTCAAAAGTGCCCTCACAAACTCACCCAGAGGCATTTCTCTTAGATGTTTCCAAATCTAATCAAGTAGACACCTTGATGTTAGGATTTTGCAGAGGTAACTCCTAGGCTCACTTTCCTTTTATTTTCACTCTTCACATTCTCCTGGAGATAGCACTTGGAAGACAAGGACACTTCCAGTCACTGCCTAAGTAAAGCTCTCTGATTACAGTCTTTATAATACCATTCTTTGCTTACTCTTCTTTACTGTTTTAACATTTTATTTTTATAGAACAAATAAAAAGGCAGATGTGTATAAGAATAATGTGATGCTTTACTATGTGTCTATATGGCAGAATGTGAAACATCTACAGGGCATTAGGGCAAATGAGGCAGGTAGGCATAGGAGGACAAAAGCCAGGTGATCTCATCTAACACTAAATTTAAAACAGTCTACCCCATACCAACAGAGAGTCAAATTGTGCTTGCCAGAGGCTGTGTTGAAGGTAAAGAGAGGTAAAGAAGAGAGAAGATACCAGCTAAAGGGTACTTAGCTCCACGTAGTCAGGAGGGGTAAATGTTAGTAATGCATTACTAAATAATAACACATTATTTTAAATGTACTGAAAGAGTGAATTTTAAATGTTTTTTTCCTGTAGGTTTTTCTCTTTTTTAAATTTTATTTATTTTTTGTTACTTATTATATTTTAAGGGATTCACAATATAAGAGCACAGTTGTTTTCAGATCACATTGATATTGCTCAGTTTGCCATACAATTAAGTAATTGGCACTACCATCCACAGATGAGTGATACCATTCACCCTTTGTTTTTCTGAGACTCTGTTACTTCACTCAGCATGATATCTTCTAGCTCCAGCCATGTACCTGAAAAGCTCAGGACATCATCTTTCTTTACCGTTGCATAGAACTCCACTGTGTAGATATACCACATTTTCTCTAGCCACTCCTCAGTTGAGGGGCACTTGGGTTGATTCCAGCTCCTTGCTATTGCGAAGAGAGCTGCAATAAACATGGCTGTGCATGTATCTCTGTGGTAAAATGAGTCTTGTGGGTACATGCCCAGGAGTGGTATGGCTGGGTTGGGTGGCAAGTTCATTCCAAGTCTTCCAAGGGTTCTCCACACTGCTTTCCATAGTGGCTGTACAAGTTTACATTCCCACCAGCAGTGGATGAGTGTTCCCCTTTCCCCACAACCTCTCCAGCACTTGGTATCATTTGTTTTCTTGATCCTAGCCAGTCTTATTGGAGTAAGATGATATCTTAAAGTGGTTTTGATTTGCATTTCCTTAATTATTAGTGATGTTGAACACTTCTTAAGATGTTTCTCAGCCATCTCTAATTCCTCACTTATGAAGTCTCTGTTCAGCACTTTGCTCCATCTATTGAGTGGATCATTTGTTTTCTTTCTTCTTTGTTTCTTGAGTAGTTTATATATTCTGGAAATCAATGCTTTGTCAGATGTATCAGCAGTGAAGGTTTCCTCCCACTCTGTGGGTTTTCTCTTCACTTCCTTGACTGTTTCTTTTGATGTACAGAAGCTGTTGAGCTTAATGATGTCCCATTTGTCAATTGTTGACCTTAATTCTTGCACAGCTGCTGTCTGATTTAGGAAGTCTTTTCCTATGCCTATGTCTTGTATAGTAACCTGGGTTGGCATCTATTGTCCTTTAACACTGGGAATGCTTTGCTCCATGTTCTTCTTGCTTTCATAGTTTGCACTGAGAAGTCAGTTGTAATTCCGATAGGTCTCCCCTAATAGGTCACTTGTTGTTTCTCTCTTGTGGCTTTAAGAAGTTCATCTTTGTTTTGGGCGTCTAGCATTTTAACTATGATTTGGTGTGGAGAGTTTCTTTTCTGATCTTGTCTGTTTGGAGTTGTATGTGCTTCTTGTGTTTGTATTGGTTTGTCTTTTTTTAGTTTGGGGAAATTTTCAAACAATCCGCCTGGCTGAAGCACCCAGCTCCTGCCTGTACTTCAGGTGGTCTTGGGAAATCCCTGATCCTTAAATGTTTTTATCACATTTATTGTGTGTGTGTGTGTGTGTGTGTGTGTGTGTGTGTGTATGCCACCGTGTGTGTCTGTATTGAAGTGAGAGAACTTAAGGTAATTGGTTCTCTCTTTTTACCTTGTAAGTCCCCACAATTGAACTCAGGTCATCAGGGTTGACAGCAAGTGGCCCTATCAGCTCTTTTTAAAAAATTCTATCTATCTATCTATCTATTTATCTATATCTAGCTATCTATCTAGCTATCTTATCTATTTATCTGTCTTCCTTCTATCATCTATCATCTATCTAGTTTCTCACATATGTGTGTGATTTTGAATGTTCTTGCCATGAACAAATGAGTATGTCTGTATTTCTTATGATGAATTATATTTCAAATATGTTAATGATGAAATGAAGCTATGGATGAGAATTTGTATGCTCTTGTATTGTTTTTGAGAAATTGTATTGGTAAATATTTTTTGTCTTTTTTTTTTTTTGAGACAGGGTCGCTCTATAGCCCTTGCTTGCCTGGAACTCACTATGTAGAACAGGCTGGCCTTGATCTCACAGAGATCTCCCTGCCTCTGCTTCTGGTGTGTTGAGATTAAATGTGTACAACTATGCCTGATGGTAAATACTTTTTGCAGGACAATTTGGCATTGCTATCCAAAAATTTTTAAACCTATTAATATTTATGTACAGGCTTTCAGATTCCTGCAGAATCAGAACAGTCCTAGAATCATCTGGAGATGGAGTTATAGGAGGTTGTAGGTTGGCATACATAGGTTCTGGAAACTAAATTTAAGTACCCTGGAAAAGCAACAAGTAACTTAACTTCTGGACATCTCTCCAGCCCCATACCTATTTAATTTTATATGATGTTTTCAGACAGGGTCGTGTTATGTGTCCATGGATGGACTCAACTTATACCAATTTTTCTTCCTAAGCCACCCTGGTGTTGGGGTTATAGGTGTACAACAACTATACCTGGCTTAATGAACATTATTTTTTCATGCAAAATTCTATGGCAAAGAATTCATCCTGAGGAAATAACTCAGACATGTGAACCAAATGTATTAAAGAAGAGTCTTGGGGCTGGAGAGATAGCCTAGCAGTTAAGAGCACCAACTGCTCTTGCAGAGGACCCAGGTTTGATCCCCAGCACCCACATGGCGGCTGAGAACCGTCTGTAACTCCAATTTCAGGAGAACTCCAGTTCCAGGGGGAATCTGAGACCCTCTTCTGACCTCCACAGCATTGCACGACAAGGGTGTACAAACCTACATGCAGACAGTACATTCATACACATACAAAAATAAATAAAATAAAAAAAGAAGAGTCCTGAGAGATGTTGATAGTATCAAAAAGGTGGAGACTACTTTTCTGGGCTGTGTGCATAATTATGGGATAAATGTGGAATAAATAAGGACTTACCTGGAAACCCTTAGTCTGGTCATATGTAATTATTTATGGATAAGGGGATAATTATCTCTTATAAGTTGCTAGTAGAAAAGGGAAAGATATAAAACATTAGTTTTAAAATATTAGTAGATATGGGCCCTGGAGAGCCTGAACATTGCTAATGTTTTGGTATTGTGTCATAATTGCTCAATCTCTTGATCCATTTTCTCCCTAGAATATAACTTAACTGAAAGCCAAAATTCTTTTTGTATGAGGAGTCTGATTTAACCTAGATATCTTACAAAATGCAAATCCTACACAGGGCTCAGATGAGTCAGTACTTCCTAGTGAATACAAGTAGTGCTGTTGGACTACTAGTATTCACTAGGAAATATTATTATACCCCCTTATACTCAAAGTGTAGAAGGGGGTAAATAGACACTTTGAGTAGAAGGGGTATAATAATAATGTTTTACAAATGATACCAAATGCTGGAGAGTTTATGGGGAAAGGGGAACACTCAACCACTGCTGGTGGGAATGCAAACTCATACAACCATTATGGAAAGCAGTGTGGAGAACCCTTAAAATAATCAA
Source organism: Rhizomys pruinosus (assembly GCA_009823505.1). Classification (NCBI taxonomy): domain Eukaryota; kingdom Metazoa; phylum Chordata; class Mammalia; order Rodentia; family Spalacidae; genus Rhizomys; species Rhizomys pruinosus. The sequence continues at coordinate 401,211 of VZQC01000722.1, read as the reverse complement.
AATGAGCCTACCACCTGACCCAGCCATACCACTTCTGGTTATATACCCACAAGACTCATCCTACTGCAGATACAGCCATGTTTATTGCAGCTCCCTTCACAATAGCAAAGAGCTGGAACCAACCCAAGTGCCCCTCAGTCGACAAGTGGATAGAGAAAATGTGGCATATCTATACAATGGAGTTCTATGCAGCAGTAAAGAAAGATGACATTGTGAAATTTGCAGGTAAATGGATGGAACTAGAAGATATTATGTTAAGTGAAGTAAAAGAGCCCCAGAAAAACAAAAGATGAATGGTAGCCCTCATCTGTGGATGCTAGCACCAAGTACCTAGTTGTAAGGAAAACTGAGCAACATTAATGTTATATTCCTCATGATCTGAAAACTACTATCCTTTTATATTGTGAATTCCTAGACAGGTTCTAGAACTAACCTACCATTTATTTTCAGACTATGGATTTTTGGTATATGATGGTGGGCATGTATACATGTTTTAGAGTAACACAAAGTTAAAATGGAAAAAGGTGAATCAAGAAATATGATACGGAAATAACACACAGTTTGTGTTCAGAAGATACAATTTATTGTAGGTGTGATGTGTCAGGCTGGTGTAACTTAGCCTTTCTGTGTGATTAATGACCATACTTAATACTCATACCAATTTGGCCTAGATACCTAAGGGATAACTTTATTCCTTGCCCTCAGAGGTCAACTAAGTCTCAGGGGACTATGCATGGGTGCATCTCTTGAAATGTCCTGCAAATGTGAGTCACCAGGCTTCCTGTGCAGGGAGGTCTTGGAGATCCACTAATGGGACTTCAGTCAGTGTCCAGTATGTAAAGAGGAAAGTCTGTTCATGCTTCAAAATGGGAAGCCTGGTCTAGCAATACCTTATTTTGCCCTCGAGTGGACGGAACTGGTAAATGAAAAGCAGAAACGAGCCAGGGGCTCCCCCCCCCAAAAAAAATGAGTGACCCCTGAGGACCAGATCCTCAACTGACCTTGAGAAAACAAAAACCTTGGTTAATCTGAGCTGTATGGCCTTAAGCATCCAAAAGGAATGTATAACCAGAAATAAATAATCAGTAAGGTCTGAGAAATTGTACTTCAGATATAAAACTTGAGATCTTAGTAAATAAAAAGAAAAGAGAGAGAGAACCATTGTTTCGCCTATCTTCAATTCTTACTGGTGAGCGCATCTACTCTGTGGCTGCCACTGATTTTGCCATTCTTTGAAGACATGAGACACAGCTTTTTTTTAATTTTTAAATTTATTTATTTATTTTATGTGTATGAATGTACTGTCTGCATGTAGGCTTGTGCACCTGTGTCGTGCAATGCCACAGAGGTCAGAAGAGGGTGTCGGATTCCCCTGGAACTGGAGTTCTCCTGGAATCGGAGTTACAGACGGTTCTCAGCCACCATGTGGGTGCTGGGGATTGAACCCTGGTCCTCTGCAAGAGCAGTCAGCATTCTTAACCACTCGGCCATCTCTCCAGCCCCGAGACACAGCTTTTTAACCCTCCAATATGGACTGAAGATTCATGTCTCTCCAAGAATCCTCCAAACCTTCAATGCCATATGGGGCCTACTGAGATATCCAGCTTATGAACTGAGCAGCTACTAGGATTTCAGCCTCTTCAGAGTGTAGACCGCTGTTGTTGGACTAACCAGGCTGTGTCATGGAGGCCAGTGTAGGAAGATCAAGACAGGACACATGTTTGCTGGACCTCATTTGGGTGACCATGGAGGGGAGGGACCCCGGTGTGGAGCACGGGGCAGGATTGATGGTTGTGTTTGCCAAGGAGGAACCTTCAAACACTTCCTTGGGGAAAACATGACATCTTTCAGCAAAAAGAAAGAAAGAAAGAAAGAAAGAAAGAAAGAAAGAAAGAAAGAAAGAAAGAAAGAAAGAAAGAAAGAAAGAAAGAGAAAGAAAGAAAGGAAAGAAAGACCTCCAACTCAGGTAATATGTGTATGTATGTATGTATGTGTGTATATATTTACATATGTATATATATGCAATATATATGTATATATATGCAATACAAGTTGGAGAGAACAACAACAAAAGAATGGGGGGAAAGACTGAAATATTGAAGTTATCCCAAAAATAATAAGCCTCTGCTTTGAAAAAAAAAAAAAAGCAAACTCTGGAAAGACTAGGAAAAAGATGCAAGACATGTATGGCAGAGTGCAGGAACTCAGGTGGGGTGGGGGGCATGGAAAAGGCAGTGAAACTAGATTCTATTGAGAAGTGATGTATGATGTATGGAAACACTTTAATAACAATAATAAATTTTAAAAAAGAAAAAATAATGCTTTAATTGAACAACAAAACCAAATGTAGTTTGTTATGTATTGTGTGTGTGTGTGTGTGTGTGTGTGTGTGTGTGTGTGTGTGTGAGATACTGTGCATATAGAGGTCAGAGAACAACTTGTAGGAGTCCATTCTTTCCTTCAACCACATGAGTCTTAAGATTTGAACTCAGTTCCTCTGGTTGGTGGAAAGTGTCTTTGCCCACTGAGCCATGTTACCTATCCTTGCTAATTTTTTTAACAAGTGACTCACATGTTAGGTTAGTGTATGTGTCACCCTAGAATTATTTTGTTTTTAGCTTAAACATTTTATCTTATATTAATGTGGGAAATTGTCTGGGCTAGGGGGTAGAGAAATTGTCTACTCAGCAGTAAAGGAGTTTTCTAGCATCTATGAGGCTGTAGATTTGCTCACAACACACATGTGCACATACCAAATAAAACTCAGAAACAAAAAAGTTAATTGCCTGGCATGATGGTGCATGCCTGTAATCCTAGCTCTCGGGAGGCAGAGGCGGGCAGATCTCTGTGAGTTCAAGGCCAGCCTAGTCTACAGAGTGAGTTCCAGGCCAGCTGGGGCTACAGGAAGACCCTGTCTCAAAAACACCAAAAAAAGGTGAATAGTTCCTAAGGAATGATCCCGGGGGTTGTCTTCTGGTCTCCACATGCACATAACACATGTGCACATGTACCCACACACACTTCTGCACCCACACTTACCTTCGTATTGTGAAATCTATTCTTTAAACATTTTGTGTATATTATAGACTTTCAGTCATGTAACTGTAGCATGATGGAAGAATGTGTCTTTAGAAATTAATTAGTAGATATAGTTGATTCACTAAGAGTTCTGGGGTTTTTTAGCAAAATATATTTGCAAATGATTCAGCTGAACTTTTAAAATATTTTAATTATTTATTATTTTATGTGTATTAGTGTATTGCCTGCATGTGTGCAAGTGCACCCATGTCGTGCAGTGACTGAGGAGGACAGAAGAGAGCACTGGATCCTCTGGAACTGGAGTTATAGACAATTGTTAGTTGCCATGTGTGTGCTGGAATGCAGACCCGGGTCTTCTGCAAGAACAGCCAGTGGTTCTAACCACTTGGCCATCTCTCCAGTCCCTCAGTTGAAAGTTAAAGATGGATGCCTATTTGCTCATATTCACTTATTCTTCTGATTAATACTCATTTACAAGGGGGCAAACAAGCAATTAAATGGCTCACTATAATTCGGCTTTTCATGGCCAAACTTAGCTCCTCCACTTTCTTTTGGCCTCTGAATATTAAAAGATGAAATTAAGGATTCCATAGTTGGAGAGGATCCAAGAACATTTTCCACACACAGAGAGAATAGTTTACTCACGGTCAGCATCTCTACCTTTGAAACCAAATCAGGATGTACCAATGAATCAATTACCTGCATCATAAAAAATTCAGATCAATTGCCAAGCAATTAATGAGAACATCTGGCTATTTTGATGGTCTAAGGGACCAAATCAGTTGACTCCCTGGGCAATCCAATTAGCATGACAAATCTGATCTAACCACAGCAACAAAAGGCAGATGGGAGATGACTCACAGGTATTGCCCCTTAATGTCCTTTCCTTTCTATGTGGCTTAAGATCTTTGACTGTCACCCTCCTGACTTGTGCTGGGAATCCTATAGGAGCAACAGAGGCACTTTTGATTCTGGACTTCTGTGGTTCAGCAAAAATATTATTATCTCTACTACCAGGTTTAAATCTCCTATTTAGATGTCCTACTCCACTTTGGCAGCAATTTATAGACACTTTGCATCTCAAACATGTGAAATCTTTCATCTGAAGGAGAGACGTGCTTTATATATTTACAATAGTGTACCTCAGGGAGAGAAGCCAATGTGCATTGAAGATTCAATTAGCAGCAGTGAGAATGGTGATTAAAGAACTGAAATCGTCTGGCTGGTGATTTATTTGGTCTTTTTTTCATCTCATTTCTTAGGGAATAAATGTAGTTTGAAATAAGGCTTTATTTTAAATTGATGTTCCAATGCCAAAAAGACTATTTTTTTCAAAATATGTTTCATTTTACATACAATGATATTCACCAACTATGTACCAACTGCCAGGTCATTTGAAAGACTTGTTTAGCAGGAGTGCTGAAAGATGAAGGGTAGGAAGCTTGGCAGAGGTTTGCAACACAAGCATGAAGATGGGAGTTCGACCCTCAGCATCTACATAAAAAGCCCGGCATGGCAGTGTTAGGGGAAACAGAAGCATGCGACCACACACAGAAGAAGCACCAAGAGGCTCCCAAGGAGAAATCAGGAAGGTTTATTCACATCAGAAGACTCAAGTGGAATTTTCTTCCAAAAATCTTGAGCCTTGTTTGGTTCCTTGAGCTTTTATAGGTGAGTTATTCTGTAACATTTACAAAATTGGTGGGTTAAAGTTACAGTTGTATGATTACCAGCACAGGTGCTTACTAGCCCTAAGACTACCGTAGGGAAATCCCTTCTATGTAGGCAAGTCTGCAGAGGAGGATATTTGGGACAGGCATTAAGATATTCTTTAACAACAGTGTTTGTTGCAAGCAAGGGAGCTGCAAACAGATCATCCACTAGATAATGAGATAAATGATTATACAAACCCAGACACCATTTTTACATATCCCAGAGCTAACTCATTTTCCCTGAGTCATACTAGGAAGTGCCTAAGTGTTCCTGAAAGCTCACTCTAACTGCTGACTCTCCCTTCTGTGACTGACACGCTATTGCTTGATTGGTGACTTTAACTATCATGTTAAACTCTGATTGGCTGTTGTACTTATAAAAAGCTGTGTAATGCACTCTTTGGGGCCACACTCCTCCTGAGCCTAGTGTTGGGCCCTGCCGTAAATAAGCCCTACTTTAAACTCATGTTGTCAAGTAAGAGGTCTCTCTGTTTCAACCCCATAATATATAACTGCGGTGTTCGTTTCTTAATAGCTTTCTCCATTGTGGCTTTGATTCCTTCTTCAACACAGATTTTGGTTGTCATTCGTAAAGCCACTACAAAGCTGAGTACTATGTCCTAAAGTATAGAACTAGCCATAAAATAGTATTAGACACACACAACAGTGACAATAAATACATGGGTAATTTTTTCCCCTTTATCAGGATCAGCCCCCTCCTGCTGGGGAAGAAGACACAGGAGGATCTCTGGAGGTCCCTGGCCAGCCAACCTTTCAGAATCAGTGAAATCCAGGTACACACTGAGATATCCTGTCCCCCAAAATACAGTGGAGAAGAGAAGAAGTGGATGTTGATCTCCTATCTCCACATATACATGCATAGCCATGCACACAAACCTGCACACACACTAACATGTATACATAGACACACGAAGGCTAGAAAGTTATCTTTCATTATACCACCTCAAATTAAAGCCAGAGACCAATGACATGCAAATTGGACTTTAGAGCTGTCCTGAACTCATAAACAATAAGAGGTACTATGTAGGGTCAGTGTCTTTGAGTCACATGTGACCGCCTTCCACACACTGTCCTTCCCTTCTTGGCTCAGCTCCAGGACTTGCCTCCTGCCTGCAGGCCAGCAGTCTCTGGGCTCTGCTCCTGCAAGAAGGGGGCAGGGAAAACCGCCAGAGATCACCCAAGGAACGGAATGAACACACACACACACACACACACACACACACACACACACACACACGCACGCACTCAGAGAGCGGGGGAGGATAGGAATCCATTTATTTTCTGTCAGTGAGGCCTATATATCTAAGTCTACTGTGCTCTGGGCAAGGAAGTGGGGAGCAGGCAGAGGGAGGGGTGAGCCAACTTGGTTCTAATGGGGGGGGAGCTGCAGAGCTCCGGTTTGTGCAACAGGTAACTAGAGGTGTGACATTCTGCTCAATGCCTCAAGGGAAGGGGCCTGGAACTTTGCAGAGATAGGGCAAAGCAAGAATCATTGAAATATCCCAAATCTTCTGGCTACAGATAACTCTGGAAGCCAACAGAGATATCAGATAACTGGAGATCTCCCGGGACAGGCCTTACAAGTTCTCTCTTCAAGCCACACACAAAGTTTCATTCCCACAGAACTAGAGGATCTAGACTTCTAGCTTCAAGTGGGAAAGATTGATTGGAGTCTTCCCTTCTACCACAGTTTCTATCCCACCAGTATAGCTGACTTTGCTGACCTGTCTAGCATCCAGAGTTCTAGGCTATGCAAATCCTCAGAACTGTACAACAGCAATGTAGAAGTGGGGAGTATAGAACAGAGTATGTACAGATCGTGAAACTCAGATTTACTCAGGGGTCACTGGTATTTCCTCTATGGTGTATCCTTCAGCCATCTATGCAGGGGGCAGGGCTGCAAAATGATGCCACAAGGAGCCGGCTGATAAGGAAGATTCATAAGAGGGCACCTGTGGTGGATAGTCACCATCAGAGGGGATTTAGGAGGAGGAGAAGGGCTTTATCTTGTAAATGAGAGCAGTTCAGGGTCTCCTCCTCACAGAAGGTAGGAGGGACTATCTAGAGAGCTATGGTTCATCATCACAACAAACAAAAGCCATGATCCAGGTCACTTTAGAAAAGCAATGTGATAGCTCAGGGGTAAACAGGCATACCATGCAGTTAGTATTTAGTTCCACTGAGCTGAGGCTGTTGGCTCCTTTTCCTCTGACCAGAACCAGTGTTGGACACAAGCATGTAGTCAGTGTCCTCGAATCTGACATTTAATATGAAACAGATGCACTGCAATTACGGATGAAAAGAGAGCAAAACCATCTCTACCTCATGCTTCAGTTAGATCAATTGGCTCGGTATTTGTCACTGTAACTTTTCTGTTAGCATGAAATATGATCTTCCACTATTCATATATTCAAAAACAAAACAGACAAAAGCAAAAAAATATGATGGCAGAATCAGGTGGCCTGTGCAGCTGGCCTCAGGGCACGGGGCATGCTGGCTCCCAAGAGACCGAGATGGACATGGGTCTGATGGACCATATGAGGAAACTCACCCCACAAAATGAATATTTTCCTGATGATAGGCACATCTATATTGATCTCAAAATCCTGAACCCAGGACATGGCAAGTAAGAAAGAAATAGTTGAAGGCATGACGGCAGCAGAAGCAATGGAGGCGACAGTGACTTTCAGCACGAGAACTTAGAAACATGACTCAGGGCCTCTTCGTCTTGTTAAGACCATTAATACTAGTACAGTGTTCTCAACATTCTGAACTCAGGACTTGGCAGGTAGGAGGGATAACAGCTGGGGAGCCAAGATGGCAAACTCATGCTCACTGGCAGAACAGAGTTGGTCTGGCAACCCATGTGCACCAGTAGGGTGGAGCCAAGCCAGTCTGGCTGCCCACTTGTAACAGCTAGTATAAGCCAAGCCAGACTACCACCCCTGCAACCCAGTGTCACCCAGTGGCTGTCAAGACCGGGCTGCAGTCCTCAACAGCATTAGGAATCTGAGAAGGCTACAGGTTTCAGAAATAAACTAGAGGACACTTTTTTGAGCTGTCAGTGAAGCATCCCAACTGTCACTCAGAGAATGCTGGATTTGAGGCCTGTGCTCTACTTTCTGCCTGCTGTGAGGACCTAGCTTCTGCTTTTTTCACAGTAAAACCTTGAGGGAAATCAGCCTGTTGGAGAACACCTTGGTCCACAGTGGGGTCATTGTGCTAAGGACCTGAAATAGCCAAAGTGTACCCTGCATGTAAGAGCTACAAAAACAAAACAAAACAAAACAAAACAAAAACTTTGATGAAGAAAAGCAAGAGTTGCTCACTACCTAGAGTAAAAGAGAAATTCTTACCTGACATTCATAAGCAGTCTGTTAGAGAAACAGGAATTAAGAGTGAAAATCCCATGCCAAGAAACCTGGATGTATGGTGACCCCCAAAGCACATACAAAGGAAAGGGACTGGGCCCTTAATTTGGCACATCTGAGTATAAGAATTATAGATCCTGGACACTATCATGAGATGTGATTTCTCCAGCATCTCACTCAGATGTGTTATGTAAGATGGATGGGTTTTTTCATTTGCAAATAAAAGACACAAAGTCGGGGGTTGTAGTGGGGTGGTAGGGTGAGGGTGGAGATGGTGGAAATAGTATAAATATAATCAAAACTCATCTATGAAATTTTTGCATCGATGAAATTTCTCTTAAACTTAAAACATACTTGTTGAATGAGAAAACAAAGTAGTGAACAATCAAAGGTAGAAATCCTATAAATATGCCTAATAGTTGGCAGGAGCTTGCATGGACTCTTACATAAAAATGAATGTTGGAGCTGGGCGTGGTGGTACACGCCTTTAATCTTAGCACTCAGGAAACAGAGGCAGGCAGATCTTTGTGAGTTCAAGGCCAGCCTGGTCTACAGAGTGAGTTCCAGGACAGCTGGGGCTACAGGGAGACCCTGTCTTGAAAAGACCAAAAAAAGAAAAAAAAGAATGTTGGAACTTGAAAGCCGCAGCACTTACCTTGAGCTCCCAACTTGGTGTCTGCTCATGACAGAAATGGTTTCTTGCATCCTTGAGGTTTAACTAGCCAACGAGTCTGGTAAATGCTTAGGGCGATTAGTGTAGGGATGATCAGTCCACAGTTTGGGCTACTGTTCCTCTGGTCACATCCCCTGGTAAACCACCAGCTACTTACAACGAGCTTTTCTGCTGAGATAGGATGAGTCCTCCGTCTCTTTCCCAATCCCCTGCTTCAGACATGGATCAATTGGGGCTGACTCTGGAAATGAAATGCATCTGCCTTCCTTTGTGCAGGTCTTTACTGTCAAGGGTTCCAAGGACAGGGCTGCTGAGTGGAGGAGAAACATCCATTTCCAGCCTGGGTGCAGGCAACACGCTAGCCAGGAAAGTTTGTATTAAATGTATTTATAGTATTTGTCTGCAATGATCCCTCCTCCCCTCTATACCTTTTCTAAATGGATAGACAGCCCAGCTATTTATAATTTGCAGCCCATGGGAATTTATTTTACTCTTTTCCTGGGCAAAAGCCTAAGATGTAACCATACCCCTGATTCCCTGAAAACTTAAACTGAATGATTAGATTCTTTGCCATGTGCCAGAAAAGTAAGTAGGGAAGAGGGATCCACTGAGGATTCTGGGAGTGATAGTTGTGCAAGCACGTCGGTGGAAGGAGAGCAAGAAGCATCCATAGCCACAAAGAATCCCAGCAGAAAGAACAAAGGAAGCCACAAGGAAGAAGGAAACACCCTTAGTGTAATAACAGCAGAACTGTTAGCACCAACTGCCTATGAAGACAAGAAGGACAAGTGGCAAGCGGAGCAGGATGTGGGCATAGAGAGAGCCATCTAGAGAGCAGCTGGACCCTTGGAGTGCAGACAAACCAGCCCTTAGCGCCATGTGTACAGAAGAGAGCCTGGGAAGAGTTCCTCCCACTGCACTCCCTTGCTCCTCTGTCCTGCTGTGGCTCCCCTGTGCAAAACAAAGCAGAAAGCAAAGCTGGGGTGGGGTGGGGTAGAGGGGACTGTTGCTATTATCCCAAAGCAGCAGGCTGGGGTAGGCAGGACTCCGATGGAAGAGCAGGTGAAATATGTTTGTCACTACCTCGGTCATTTCTGTCAACATCCGCTTTTGCTTTAGCTGAGTAAAAGCTTTTGAACTGATTACAGAATACAAGAGGGGTTCTGTCAGCTACCCTGGGGGAGGCCATAATTTCCTTCCTATTTAAACCTGAAGCCCAAAATATTAGCTACTACTGATGCTCTGCCCTAAGCCACTAGGAGAAAATGGGAGGACAACTTAAGTAGCATACACAGCTGCCGCAGGCCCCAGTTGGGTGGCTGGTCCTGATGTCTCTCTCATTTGGGAATCGTGTTCTTCATTGTCTTCTGTTGATTCTGTTTTCTTGTTCTCTTGCCAGCACCCTGGCTGGATGGTTCTCTACCTGATAAAATGATTCTATCTTCATGTCTCTACTATTTGAGCTCTTCGGGTTATTTTTTTCTTTGTTTTGGCCTAATGGTGTTTTACTAGTGAGGTTTATTGGCCACAGGGCTTCTAAGATGAACCCAATGAGTCCCCTAGGTTGTAGAGACAAACTACCTCTTCCTCAATGAACAGTCTTTTGTTGATTTTCCCCAGTCATAAGTGCATTATGTACCCTTCACAGAATTCACGTTCTTGATCTTCTCTGACAGTTGTTTCAGCATCTGGAAAGCTTGGTTTCTGATTGACTTTAATGGTGACTGTACTTCCTGGTGGAACTATTTCTTTCTTGGGCATGAAAGCCTCCAAATTTGCTACATTGCCCTTACAAAATAGGGACTAAAAATCCATCAAGTTAAATGTTACCTGGTACTCCAACATCTGCACCTCAATTCTCAGATCCCTGTGTTCTGGCTGTGACTGATTTAAGGCACATACCACAGCCTACAGGCAGCACCTTAGCTTGCACTGTAACCAAATCTTCTCTAGGACAAACAGCTTCTGCATGTCCCCACACATGCTGAGAGGGTTTGTCTCATGGCAAGAGCCTGTGGCTACATCCCTTTTATTATATGGGAGTCCATGGCAAGGTGGACTTACCTCACCTCACAGATGGTGCCATTAGCAGAACAGCTTATGGAACATCTTCTGGGTGAGCCAGAGACACATAACAAAAGGTAGCCTATATGACATCTGATATCCAACTCAATGGATCTCTTTCTTAAGCATGGGTAAAGTCTTGACACCCTGTTTCTAAAAGGAAAATTCCCACATTGCCCAGACCAGTAGATTTCTAGTAACTTTGTAATCACAGAAGGCCCTGCAAGTTTATCTGTTATCTTCAGCCATTCAGATATTTGGTGAAGGCATCCACAGTGCTTGATAATTATTATTCATCAAGATCCACTCAACATCACAAGACCTGGGTACTGACCCATCATTGTGCTCTGTGGGCTGCTGGAATGATCAAGGTCATTCTGGATTCTATTGAGAGAGATGAAAAAGAATTCACACAAGAATGAGACTTAGCCATGAAACAATATCATAAAGGAAAGTTGTTATCTATGATAAAGAAATACAAGCTCCTTTTTGTCCAATGGGGGGGGGGCTCCTGCAACGACGAGGCACCTCATTGCACACCAGGTAGCAGAAGCTGTGCCTGAAACTTTTGCTGCAATTGGCCTTACTTCCCAATTAAGCTGGTAATAATCCACTATCATATTTCATAAACTATCTGGTTTTTACACTCAGTAATCTAGACAAATAAAAATATTTATAAGAGCCACCCTCTGTATCTCTTAAGTCCATGATGACTGAGTTAAGTGTGCCTCTCCCCAGGGATAAATTTTTATTACTGTCTTCATAGCAGGAGTATGCTCAATATTATCCATTTGGTCCTTCCCAGTAGAATGTCAGAAAACGAATGTGGATATTTTATGAAGTCACCAAGCATATCTCTTTCTACCACTCATCCTGGGCTTTCAGTCTCATCGAGATTGTTACCTGGTGTCTATGAGCTCCTACTTTGGTGGGCCATGCCTTCAATGATGCCTTCATATCTCTAAGGAAAGATATAATTTCAGAACTTATTCATTTCCCTTCCTTGGTGTCTTGGAAGTGGCCATGGATTCCTCTGGCTTGAAGCTGGTAAGAGACCATCCACAGTGGATCACTACCACAGTGACTTACATTAGCTTTCTTCCCCCCGTATTTAAATTTTTCCTTGGGACTGGAGAGATGGCTCAGTGATTAAGAGCACCAACTGCTCTTACAGAGGAACTGGGTTTAATTCCCATCACCCACATGGCCTGTGTGTTGGCTTTAATCGCAGCATTTGGGAGGCAGAGGCAGGAGGATCTCTGTGAGTTCAAGGCCTGCCTGGTCTACAGAGTGAGCTCCAGGCCAGCTGGAGCTATAGGGAGACCCTGTTTAAAAAAAAAAAGAACATGAAAATAATAAAGCAAAGAAGCATTAACATCTAAAAAATTTTTTTCCTACTTGTACATATCAAGTAGCATCTTCATTTCATTTCATAATGAACACACAATTACTGAATATATGAGAAACAAAGCATTCTGATTCCAAGATGGCACAGCTGGTGAGACTATCAGGTTTAAGGAATATATGTGCCAATTAGTCATAAATGCTCCCAGAGAATTAAGAAAGAGTACAGGCTCATCAATTTATTCCTTGATAATAAAATCTTTCAAGATCAGCACGAGAAAGGAGAATTTCAGACAATATTATCCTAGGTGTATTTAGAAAACTCTTAAATAGAACTCAGTTATGTATAGGTAGATTAATACTTTATGACTAAGTTTTACTTAAGATTATAAATAGAATAATAAAATATATTTGATCTCTGCTTCTAGTACTTGGAACAGAAATCCCAGATTTCCTGAGCATTAAGGTGCCACATGAACTTTTGTTGGTATAGTATTTGGCATTTGACTAGGGAGCCTGACACAGAACTCCCAGTCTCTTGGACTGCTCTGGATAACAGCATCTTTTCTTTCACTGAGGCAATTCTTAGATTAGTGCTGATTGACAAACAGTCTAAGCCATGATCAGAAGACTAGAACTTTTAGCTTTGCTGCCTACTAGGGGTGAGAGAGGAAACAATTAATTTAATAATCAAATGCACCTGCAAGACAAAGGCCCTGTAGGAAACTCAGCTACAGGTTTAGAGAATTGTCAGGTGAGTGAACACTTAGCCACATGCCAAAATGGGTGCATTTAGCTCCACAGAGTTCAAAGCTCTTACACTCAGGACACACATATACTTGCCTATGGATCTCTTCATCTGGTTGTTCACAGATGTTTTGTAATTAGTGACCAATAGTAAGTAAACTGTTTTTCTGAAAGCTTCTCTAGCAAATTTTCAAATGGAGATGGGAGGTCTGTAATCAAATTAGAGAGAAGTTGTGATTAACCTAGGAATTTTCTGCCTGTAATTGAGACAGTCATGTGAGTCTTAGCCCTTGCCTTCTGAATTTTTGCTGACTTTGGCAAGTCCCAGAAATGAAACATATTATAAAACGCTGATATAGATCAGTCTGAGAAAATTTCCCACATATTTGGTTACAGAAATTGAGCATGTATACGGGAGAAAATAATTTATGCTTTTCTCTATCATAGTAAGATTGTTTTAATATTTGAAAAATAAAATATAACTTACTATAGCTGAATAAAAGGAAAATCACATGATATTAGATAAAAATCCAATAAATATGGGGAAATACTTAAAAAATATTCAGGATTAGGGCTGGAAAGATGGTTCAGCATGGGGTTTACAGACACTCTCTGTCACTCTCAAGGGCAATAGTACGACCCCAGCCACTTCCCACATCGCTGCAGCTCGTAACCACTGCTCCACCCCACTCCAATCCACCATTAACACGTTCCACAGGGAGTTTCTTCTTCCTGAACCAGACTCGGGTGCCCCCTCTACTGGCACAGGTCATTGACAACGCTTAAAGAGCGCATTTGCTCGCAGAATTATTTAGCGCCATTCATAGATTACATTATCACAAGTAATTAAATATATCTATATTAACTAACTAAGATAGTCGCAATTATTCTTGCTGGCATGATAATTACAGAACTAAATTCTGCAATAAAGCACATAGCACTCTTCTTGAAACTGAAATAGCGTACATACTCATATATTTTGCAAAGTAGTGCAGTATTTAAGTAATGGAGTAATAAAGACCTGTAAGTGAGCATCTCAATCTCACAATACTACAAACATGCTCATATTATGAGGTCCGACCCAAAGCCTCTTTGTCCAATATAGTTTCAAGATAAGGCATTACAAACTACGAAATCTTGAGGAAGTTAAACACTGAATGTCCCAATAGTGTGTATATTGATTGTAGTTTCAACCATTCCTACGCCACCACCGACATAACCACAACCTATATGACGATAGGCATCTACGAAATGTGCTATAATCTAGCGCTCTCTGTGTGACCGACACTCGCGACACCATCCTTCTCCAGCAAGGATGGTCTTACTACTTGCTCGCACATGGCTCTAAGTGGATTATATGGGGCTGACCACGGCTAGAAGCAGGAATAAAGCAGAGTCCTGCAACTTAATAACGAGATCTTTCATCTTTCTTCAGTCTAGAGGTAGCACAGATGGTCTTGGATCCTCGGAGCACGATTGTATCCTTTCTGAGGAGCACTTGATATTTTCAGCCTTGCACTCCGGTGCTTATGTCCCCGCCACTAGTTTGTTGAGTGCCGGTAGGGGAGACATAAAGCACGACATTCTTTCTGGTGAAGATTGAGGCAGCTCCTGCGTTCCAAGGCCTGTAAGTGGAGGCAGCACAAGGGATGACAATCAAACGAACAGATATGAAATAAAAGAACATTAAAAACAGTGAGGAGCATATTCTGACTTTACCAGATTGGAGCTCTCAATCCATCTACTAAATGGAAGCAACTATCCAAATTTAGCACTAAATCTGAACGTAGAAGTTGAACATATACATTATGAATGATCACCATCTGATTGCTATACACTTTCCTAGCTCAACTAGTAGTGGGTTCCTTAGGTAGTGTAGTGACACCACTGCCTTATCAAATCTGTAGAGACTCTATTGGGGGCTCTAACAACACATAAATAGAGACTCACAAGAATAAAGCATTCTAAGAAGACGAGATTATAGGCTCTGACCAAGTTTGAGTGGCACGCGCTAGGCCAATCCAACTAAATAATGATGAGTCACTAGATTATACCTCACGCATTGAGGCAGCCCTCGAACATCCTACAATGGAGTGTGTCAAGTAGTGAAATACATCATATCAAAATGCCAATATACAAGGACAGTTTGACACTTTACCCCCCAAATATGTCTAACTTTAATATATGTGCTTAGAGAATCAACTTATAACACTATCACTATTAAACCACCTTTTCCAGTTCTTATCCCCACAATATGATGTTAAAACGTGTTGAAATATATTCACACAACACATTAAGGTACAAAATATACAACTTTAAATAACATACCCTATTATATTATTATTGGCTACCAGAACACAGAGAAGTAGGGAGCTAGGTAGAATATAATGAGGGCAATTGATGGAGAATACTGTACTCATCAGTATGGGTATAGATTATGGAGAGACAAGCATATGTGTGAGAATTAATTCGAACGCTTATGTGAGGGAGCGTAATAGAAGTATAAGGAGATAGAGACTTCTTTGGAGACGTTTTTTGAATGCACATATGTACATGTATTTCACTGCAACGCGCACATAGCTAGATCATGAAGGCTCCCAATTAACTGCCAAACATTTGAATGTTTGATAAGTAAAGAGGAAGCTGGGATTAGGACTGAACTAGTGATAATAGTTTCCCCACAGTAATTTGGTCAAAATAATAAATAAATGATTTCGGATTTCATGTAGGACAAAGATAAAGACTGTAGGCAGCCTTACATTGGAGTATGTATTATAAGTAATATATTGTACATAAAAGGACGCATTTCTTGGTGAACTAACAGCAGTTTTGAATCACACAATCCAAGAGAAGCTCCAGAGATAAAATGCAGGAACTATAGCACTGGCATTGCTAATGAGATATTGTTGATTAAATGAGCTTAACCATGGTAAACATAAATGTTTGTGTATGAGAAATAGATGAATTATGTTTCATATATGTGACATTGATCAATGCCATAACAGACTGTAGAGCAAACTTTGGGGGAAATGTGTGTTGGTCTTCTTGTTTATATGTTAGGAAGAGAGACTACATTTAGAGTCGCGGAGATCAGTTAAGCCATGTTTGAAAGATGAGTTGAGTGGGGTAAGTGTGATGCAGAAAGAAATGCAGAAATGTTATCACGTTTTTGGTATGAACGATACCTAGAGAATATATCATTGGATGGGTTGTAGATCCAGATAAGAGTAATTAAAACAATGGTGATGTGCTTCTAAGGCTGTATGAGTTAGTTGTAAAAGAGAGAGTCTCTTCTCCGGTGTTTGTGGATATTAGTGACAAGAATTTCTCCTAAAACGCATATGTGATTGAAGTAGGAGAGGGAATGGGCCTATTAGCTATTTAGAGCAACTGTGTGATGAGCATCAGCATGGAAGAGGAAGTGTAGATTTACTACTGATTCCAACAAGGGAGGGGGAGACAGGCTACTACGCAACGAAGTTTTACGAATTTGGTAGGATGATACACAGAATAGCATAGAATACAGTGAACCGCTGCCTATCAGGGCAAGACCACGACCAGACTAATGCCCTGCACCAGTAATTTCCAGGGCAGTGGTGTAGCTGGTGCCGGAATTCAGACGAGTTGATGTGAAGAATATAGCACTTATGAAAATGCAGGGTGTAGACCTTTTTCACTGCTACTTCCATACTTAGAGGCTTCATGTATGGTCAGAGGGAGTATTAGTTGGGCAAATTGGTGTGGCTGAAATATGGGTCAACAGGTATCCTCTCATTGGCATTCCAGAACCATACTGCATGCTTCGCACACGTGTGGTCTCCCATACATAATTTATCTCCTATTGTTCATGCGTAAGTCAGAGTCTTCACTTCGCAGGCAGTGGTTCCCATATCGCATAATTCTTTAATCCCTGCATGATCACTCCCAGTTTGTTGGGTGCATGGCAAGGAGCGGTTTCTCTCTTTTGATGAGGGCAGGGTGATCTTAGGCCTAGATCCCTCTGGTGCAAGAGTTGAAGGGCGTCTTCTTCCTTGGTCAGAATGTAATATTCTTCGCACCACTTCCTGCACTTCGATAGTTATGTAATGTGCCTCCAGTATTGAGAATATGTCTTGTGCTTCAGAATGGGACATAGCTCTACAAGAGCGAGACATATGTAGCACAGTGAATCTGCTCAGGGGAGTTGGTTTAGGCTTTATCTGGATAAATTTAAGGAGAGAAAAAAGCGTCCCTCGTTGAATTATACGGACAGAATGTTCCTAAATATTGTGAGTTCCAGAAGAATAGAGATTATCTCAATTGGAAAGAAGACTATGTCATGTTGTAACTGCCGCGATATGTGGTTGCGACGTACAGTTCTAAAGAAAGAACCAATACCTGAAGACATTGGAGATTGTCGTATTAAACCTGAGCATGCCTGTGTAGGCTATCAATATCTTGATCACACAGAGGGAAGGAAATGAGCCGTTCAGATCCAGTGGGAAGTCATTCTGGTTTACTCTTACTTCAGTTCTATGGGGGGAGAGAAGTTTTACAAGTCTCTTGGTACTTTACAACAACCTTTGTGGCAGCCTCTACCACTAAGAAGGTAGAGCCACACAGTACGAGTTGAGGATTCCATATCGAAATAAAGCCTAATTGGGTTACTTAGTAGGATCAGATGGACGGGGACACTCTGCGTGTCGGATGAGCGAGCAGATCTGAGACTGAGGCATTCCACTTTCTACGCTCTTACCCTCGAAGTGTGAAGATCCAAAGTAGGTCAGCTAGATCATGTCACACTATCGGACTGCTTGGCGAGACCTTGGTGTTTCTTTGCGCGTGGACACCTGTCTCGCGTATCTCTGTCGCACTCTTGTTTTGGTCCGTATTGTCCACAGTTTCATGCCTATGATCCTTTTCTTTAGTTTTTCTCTTCTACCCATCATTAAGTTGTGTCACTGAGCATAATTGGCGAATGATGGCCTTGATTTGTGAACATAGCTCTCAGCCCATTATTCCTCCATTATGTCCTAACACTTGTTGTATTATTAGGAAGATTGTGGTTGGATGTGCCAGTAGGATGTTTTACATGTTTGAGTGGCATCTTTATGAGAGTTGAAAAGGAGTCTCTTTAACATGCTATAGATCTAATGCTTTGGGACTTCATAAAGAAGGCGACCTTTTTTGCTATTATACTTTTTAGGGATTTATGACGTTACATTGACTTTTGAGAGTAAACGGACCATGGGACTCGCTTCATTAAGTGTTGGAGTTACCCCTAAAATACACAATGAACGTTCATGTGCATTTGTATAACTTGGATCAATCAATTCTCAGCCTAATGGGGGCCAGGGAGTGCGCAGATGTGGTGGTTCCTGAATCTTTCTCAAACTCTCACTACGGCTATCGAGTAGCATCGCGATTTTTTAAGGGTCAGGATATTTGGGCACACTCTCAAGAATAAGGGTGTGCATATCCAAGTGGCCAGCTCACCTACAGTCTTGGAGGTCTTAAGAGAAGGATTAGGCATATACCATTGCTTGCCGAGCGAAGTATGTTATGAAGCGGGCAGAGCTTAGTGAGTTTTAACAAGCGTCATGTTCTACAGTTGCTCTCTTACCCAATTTTGACCTTTGGCCTGTCGTGTTGGCTACTTAACGTTTTCAGCTTTCAAAGCAAGATGTGACCTCTCAAAGTGGGGACTATGACTCCTATCCGCTTCCACATGGACCCTACATCAAGCACTACCACTCAGCCTCATAGTTTATCGTTTGGAGTTGATTTGGTTAATCATTGTGTCCAACACTGTGGACGCGGCATGTAACTACCTGAACCTCAATAGAAGCAGAATCAAGTTTGCTATATCATTACACAAGGCCTCTTAACTCTCTCTTATATTAGTTCCCCTATGGGCCGGTTGCTCATAGGGTTGGTTGTTTTTAGCAATCTAGCATATCAACTAGGAAAGTTTGTACTAATTCAGATGTAACTTAGCTCCAAAGTTGTTTTGTGTTATCTAGAATACATCAATTAAAGTTGTATAGATTTCCAAGCAAACAATCATTTAATCGTAGGTTCTTAAGCTTAACTATTAGTGTTGTCACATATTTGATGCCTTACAATGTATCTTCTACTTTCTTCTATTTATTGATCCTATATCACAATTTCCTTTTAATTTTATTTAATCTCTCGCTATCGTGCAACTCCATGTACTGTCTGCATGCAGGTCTGTGCACCGACCTCATGCTCTCATACGCAATGCTGTGGAAGTCAGAAGACGGGGTGTCAGATTCCCCCTGGAGCAACCTATGGCTTTTTCCATAGGAATATCCTTCGTCCCTGCAGGAATTTGCGTTGAAGTCTTTCAAAGATGCCGTTCTCAGTTTTCCACCATGTAAGTGCGCGGGTGATCGGAAACCCGTAGGTCCCACTACTGTTTATATGAGCGGCATGGAAGGGGGCTGGGTCCTTGTGAACTGTATTACTCTGTCGCTCTGGTTGAACCTCACTAGTGGGAAAAAAGCCCCGTCTTCCTTCCACCAGCATCTCCTTCGACACATGTCTGGAAGCCAGCATTTTTTTTATTAAACACCTTCTCTTGAGAGCGATAATTGTTGTTATTATAGAACAATATTGGTTACTTTTACTGGCACAGGTCACTGACAATATTATCTCATTCCCCAAGAGTATATAGTACGCATAACAAAGTCTCAGTGGCACAGAAAAGATCCTGGTCTACGCGAAGTGTATCAATCACCAAACACTCCCAAAATCTACTATAATTGTTTGTGTAGTCCTGATATACAATTGCTTTTTCCTATTAACGTTAGTGTGAGTAGACTTACAGAGAAATCAAGTCCATACAAACAATATACAAATTGTATTAACATCGTATATAAGGATAACATCACCTATCGAACTACTTTGTTTCCGTTGAATTTATCCATCTATGACTTGTAATGAAGGTTTTATCTGGTGTAGCATAATTATGTGGATGTATCGGTAAATATGATCAGATATTATAGATCTTATAAAGTTGTGGGATTTTAAACAAACCCTTCAATAGTAGTCTTTTTCCTTCATGTACAATTCATCGCGGAGCGCTTGGTTTTACTCAGCGAGGTTCCTGGCATCTAAAAATACAAGGTTTCTTAACCCAGTATCAACATTTGCACTTTTTACTGATTACAACACTATACAAATCTTGGTTGTATTGTTAAAATACTAGGCTTATTTCTTAAAAAAATTATACACATTTATACCAATATACTTTTTATATATATTATTTTATATTTTCGTAAAATACGACATGTTAGTTTTGGAATGTAACTTATTGCTCTCTAGGTTGGTTTCTGAGGCATGGCGACAAGTATACGGTTTGATTATTGGTTGCAAGGTTACCATAACACATTGTTAGCAATATATGCCTGACACCATAAAGTAGCTACCTGTAACAGCATTTGTACAAATCAGTAATTTTTAACCAAGACAAGTAAATTAACAACAAATGACCATAGAAGTTTAACTAATTAATAGAGCTGCATCTGAGTTGGAGGGGCCATTCCAGTCTGAGGCTTTTTAGAATTTACAAATGCATATTAACATTTAAATAAATCCACTAAGATTGCTAACATCAAAAGTATAAACTGGCTGGAGAGATGGCTCAGCCATTGGAGCGCCGACTGCTCTTGTAAGAGGACCAGGTTTGATCCCCAGCACCCACATGGCAGCTGGACACCATCTGTACTCCAGTTCCAGGGGCATTCGACACCCTTTCTGACCTCGCAGCATTGAACAACACAGGTACACAAACCTGCATGCAGACAGTACATTCATACACATACGAAAAAAATAAATTAATTTTTAAAAAAGTATAAACCAAGTTTTGTATAGTTGAATCGTGTAAAGGATTTATAGTTAACCTTTAAAACACAGGAGTTTAGAAAGCTATAGGGGTTAAAACAAATACTCAACTACTCATACACACATGTGCATCACAACATACATCAACATGATAAAACAAGGAAAAAGTTCATGAGATCAATCTGTAATATTATTGTCTTATACTCAATGAGAAAAGGTCACTTACACAATTAAGGTTGGGCTTGAGTCTTCGCAGAGGTCTGTCTCCTGAGTATTGGAATAAAAGCTGCACCTTTAAAACACAATGAAAGATGCTCCAGGGCAAGAGTGCCTGAGAGCGGCTTTTCCAGTCACACAGAGAATACAGTAAAGCCAGCCCTTCTGGAAAATGTGAATTCCTAAGCACTAAAAAAAAAAAAGACTGAGAGAAAGATGCAGAGCAGTTATGGCAGAAAGCATGGTCTGGGGTAGAGTGGGTGGGGTGGGGTTGGGGGAAGAGAAAGGGGATATATCCTGAACTTAATTGAAAAATGTTTGAAATACACAAAAATCACATAAAATGCAAATAAAACAGTTGCAACAACACAACGCCCCAAGAAAGTTATCCTGAGAAACAATCTTCGTGTCTATGGTAATTCATGAGTCATATCAATCAAGTCACACGTAAACTACTGATAGATTATCATGGGTGATTATCTCATTGCAGCATGTTGAGTGAAATTAGCCAGAGACCAGAGATTGTAGTGCCTGATTTTATTTTGAATCCCCCAATGCTGCCTCAACTATGTTGAAAAAGGGAGAATAGTACAACTGCTTTTTTGAGACTCATGGGTCCAAAAATTAAAAACAAAATAAAAAGAGGATATAGATAGATATGAAAATTTTTTGTCAAAAAAACCTTGCAATCCAAAATCTTAAAACTAACTATGGGAAGGATTTGTATGTTCCAACAGGCCAGAGCATCACCAACTTAGATGGCTGAGAAAGAAATTGCAGCTTTGCAGTGAGTAGGATTCACATCGAAAGTGCCAGCAGAAGGATTGACTCCTCGGGCATTGAAGGGAAGAAATGCTCAGATTGCTAGCAGACACCAAGCCCTTCTTGGATCCTACACAGTAACAACTAGTTTTAACAAATGATTCCTACCGAAGCTTACCTTCTAGGTGCGACAAAGGTTTTAATACAAGAGAACTTTAACCTCTCCCCCCATAGAATAAGTAGAAATATGATCATGATGAGGTCATCCTCCAGATGTAGATTGGAGGCGAGCTTGTGTATAGAGGTTTCTCTTGTAATCGGTACAACTGTCTTCTTTAATTGACTACTGGACATAGAAACTGTGTAAAGGATTATTCTCAATTCAAAACCAAATATAATATGCTACAGTCTCCTTAATCTATGCACCTTAAGCAAAATATATTATACAGAAGAGCTCTGAACAGTCGAACAATGATTACTTCTAACCCAAGGACGTTGGCCAGGGGGGATCCAAGCCCCACAAACAGGTAAAGGGCTCCTTGCCTCCAAACTGGGATACTGCAGGAAGAGAGGCGATATCCTGCCTTGTTGAAGATCTGATACAAACTGGGAAGATGTACTGGAGACGCAACGTGCAACGCATGCAGATCGGTCCTCTGGAATGCAGAGAGGTGAATTACAAGGCCAACTAAACCATATCAAGCAAATATACAGGTCCTCCTGCACTCAAGCACATGCCTCCTCCATCAGCAGCCACCTACACTCACCTGCCCGGGAAATACTGTGCCGCAGTGGCAGCCATGTGTCTGTACATCCCAAATCTAACTGGCTATTAGCTGTCTCCTTAGAGGAATAACCCTCGGTTGATGCCACAAGCCTGTACATCCTCTTCTATAGGTTAGGAGATGTTTATAAACCACCACGAAGCACCTGTGCAGATACACTCAAGCAGAAGGGAAAAGACTGTTAATTTCTGGATCACACATACCATCCAACCATCTGTGTCCATACCCAACGCAACCTAACACAAACAATTACGTATGGTTCGTTTAATGCTTTTTTTAACAAAAAAGAAATTCCAAGTGCCTTGCTTGTATAATAACAACGACAATTCACTTAGTTTACCTGGTATTTTATTACTGTAAGTACTTAAAATACCAATAAGCATTAGTTTTCTGTTTTGACTCTTAGCTCTTGATTTTCATTTAAATTGTCCTATTAACAATGCTTGAAAAAAATTTATTTTAATTAATCAAGGTATAATCATAATATATTTGACCAAAAATGGGAAAGACTTTATTCAAGTACTTCTAATCCACTCCTCTACTACAAAATTCAAGATGATGAGCTTTGAGATTCACATATGTGCATCCAGGTGAAAATTCATTCATATAAACTATCACACGAACGCTAGTTATTGTACTGTATCTATTACTAAGTGACAATTCAGTGGGCCCTTATTAACAGGGGGGGGTGAACAATTTCTGCTCATTGTATTGTCCCTTACAGTTTTATAATTGATGTTTTTAAAGTTTTTGATATTTAAGTATTTCACTTTGTATATTCATAAGTGATAACAATCTATTTTGGCTTAAATTAAACTTTTAAAATAATATGTCTATTTTCTTTCATTAACTCACATACGTATTCTATGAATATTTATTGACCTCCACCAACCTTACCTTACCTCACACTTATTTTCCTGTTTTATTTTGACCCATGAGTCTCAAAAAGCAGTTGTATTATACAAAACTCTATATTGGTTGTTGTGTTATTTATTATATGTTGTTTCTATGTTCATCAAGCTTAAATCCTTATTATCTCTAATTGCAAGTTGCTTCACTTAGTAGGTGGAAAGGCTATGTATTATAGTTTTAAATCTAGTATATCTAATTGCGTGTGCTTCCTTAAGTAGGATCGAAAGGTTTATGCCTGGACAAGCTGGCATGCCCATGAAAGAAACAGGCAGAATTGAACTGAGAGCCAAGACACAGCTCCGAGGAAACGTAGATCCTGTTTGCTTCTCATCCACCTGTTGCCCCTTTTGCTAAAGCTAGGGAACAATCTGCGAAGCAGGGGTGTGGTAGAATGTAAGGCTGCGATTGGGGTGAATGTGAAACTACAACAATATAGACTGGACACTTTTGATCAACTTGATTGAAACTTGATTGAACATACAAGCGCCCCACAGCTGGATGGTGGGACCCATGAGCTGTGTGGGTTTGGGCACAACTGCTCGCAAATTGGTTTTACATGAAGGATGCTTGTACTCACAAATTATCACTTATTGTTAAAAAAAATGAAAACAAAACAAAAAAAAAACAGAGAAAGATGCAGAAACGTTATGGCAGAATGCACGATCTGGGATGGGTGGGGGTGGGGTGGGGGGAAGGGAAGGGGATATATGCCTGAACTGAATTGGAAAATCATGTATGAAATACACAAAGCATCAATAAAAAATAAAATTAAAAAAAAAGAAAAAGGGAGAATAGTGATTGTCTTTAGAGGTAGGTTAATGAGAAGGAGGAGGATGTGAACAAGCCTGTATCTGTCCACATAGAAAATGGAAATACTCTGTGTCTTTGGTTTTATTTGTGGCTTCAGGGAGGTGCATAATATTTAAAAGTTTATCAAGCTCTGTACTTGCATGAAGCTTTCCCAAAATATTGACTCCAGTTTAAAATTTACTTTTAAGTATATAAGGAAAGTATGACAGGACCTGGCAGCTGTGTCCACAGATATTGGTTTCAATCTGTGGACATCAACATGGGGTCTAGTGTCTCTCGATAAGGCAAATTCATCTGCCAAACAGCCTTGCTCATATTTTATCAGGTACCAGGAAAGGTGCTATGCTTGGTTTCCCATCTCCTGTCCCTTAGCTTATGCACAGGGCAGCTAGGTGAAGAGAATGAGGTCTGAATGCACAGTCTCCCTCTAGCATCTGTGTGGTGAATTACTAGGCAGATGGTTTTCCAGACTACTGTACACTGAGTTGGTATCTGTGAATGTTTTGTAATTTTCTGAATTTGAGGTGGCTATTGTTGATTCCTCACAAATGTGAATACACAATGTGATTTTCTTCCACATGTTTTCTTTATGGAGCTCTAAGTTAGTGAGTTTGTTTTAGATGTTAGTGTAAAAAGATGGCTTGAACTGTGGACTGGCCTGGCATTTATGATTCCAAGTCGAGATTATGCAGACAAATTAAGCCATCATTTCTCCTTTTGGAGAAACACATAGTCTCTGCCAAGAGGCAAAATAATATCCACTACCTGTGAGCAAAGCTTTTCTCTGGCCATACAGTATTCAGATCATTATTCTTCTGAAATATTTGCTTCCTGGAAAACTACTCCACCCATCTCCCCTCCCACTACCATACTTCCTAAACTGGAAAAAGAAGAAATAACAAAACAACAGCAATCACCAAAAGCCTGTAAGCTTACAATTGACCTAGTTATGAAAATTGTAGGTGCCTAACATAGTTCCATATTGATATGCCCAGGGTGATCCTATCCTCTTCCTACCAGATTCTCTGGATTTTTGGACTTTTAGATGCTCAGGATCAGTGGAACCATCCAGAAGTAGGAAACTGTTCTTTTTTTTTAATTTATACAATATTTTATTGATAATTTGTGTATTTCATACATCATTTCTCAGTCCAGTTTAGACACATTCCCCTTTCCATGTCCCACCCCCCTCCCCAAACAATAAACCTCGGCAGAGAAAAACTTTAAAAAGACTGGGAAACTGTTCTTATTGCTGGTTTTTTTCTCTACCTTCTTCTTTACCCTTCAGGAAGTTGCATCTCATTTTTAGCCCTTTACAATGCAGCCAATTCAACAAGTCCCACTCATAATAATCTTTGACTTATTCTTGCGCCATGACTGGTGGGTCTCAGGAACATGGAAGTAATAGGATGTCTTTGATTTTCAATTCCCTGAATTTTCCTAGAGCATTTGGTAATTCTTTTAAAATCCAAGTGAGAGCCCTTTTGTTTTATAAGATATATTAGCTATGGCTTCCTCATATGTGGGATCATTTGATCTGTCTACATTTCTCCCTCCACTTCAGTGTTTTCTCTATTGGACCCTCTCTGTTGGCCTGAGAAACAGTTTTCTCATTGATTCATCCAGGGTCCTTGAATTTTCCTCACACTTTATTGATCTATGCCCCAGGGACTTTCTCTGTAGGCTGAAACAATCTAGCAGCATCTTTATGCTTATAAATGATGCACCAGGTGGATGCTTGAGCAGAGATGATATATAAACAGTTATTAGATAAATGACACACAAGATACAGAGTCAATTAAAATTAAGTCTTCATTTATAGTAAATTTGTCAAATTAAGGTGAGCTGGTGATTTGTCTGTGTTCTCTTTCTATCCTTCACTTGATCATGATCTGGTGAGGTTAGGAGAAATGGATTTCTAGATTGATTGATTTTGGATCTTCATATATTAATTCATTCAGTAATTATTTGATGAATAGCTACTGTTTTTAAATAGTGACAACATGAAATCATGATGTGCATTTTCCCCATAGGTTCAAAGAGAGACCTGTGATTATGTAACTGAAGAAATTAGCTAGCTTTAAAATGTAGGGATAACTGAATCAATTTTAATGCAGTATATAAAAGGAAAGATTTAACTCTACAAAGTAAGATTATGAAAGATGTTTTTTAAGAACTGATAGTGTACCTCTATAAAAGATTAGTTAGAACTATCTATGCAGACAAACCGGTGAGTGTTAGGGTGAAGAACTGGCTGAATTTTGGTCAACTGAGATCCTTTTTCAGTACATATATATGATTATATACACAAACACACATATTTATATATATATATAATTTGTATATATGAATATATACTATGTTGACTATTACTGAAAGGTGTCCCAATGCCAAAGATGGCCCAATTTGAGGATCAAAAGGGATAATGATTTGGAGTCAGATTTGTAGCCCATTTTTTATCATATATTTCTTAGATTAGTGTACCTCTCACCACTCATCAAATAAATTTCTGTTTGCAACAGATGAAGTCTATTATAAAGTTCTACAACTCACCAAATGTGGAGAATAAGTGACTGTGAGGTGCTGAGTCTTAAGTGATACATCTACAATGTGACCTCTACATCTAAGGCTCCAGAAACATCAAAGACATGGAGGTGGAAATATTGTAAAAGCGAGAGAGACAAAACACCTCCTGCTAGTTAATGTATTCTAGATGTGATAGGAAAACTGCACCAATGAAATCTCTATGGTATGGGGAACACAACAGTGCCCACCATAATCCTCCAGTAGAAAGGAGATTGTGTTTCTTGAAGAGAAGCAAGACATTCACCACCATGATAAGCGTTGAAGTGAGGACATAGGAACAGGAGCTTATTAAAATCATCTACTTTTGAACATGCTGCAAATTCCCATACAAACTTGGCAGAACCTTATTATGGCCAAGTGACCTGTGCTAGATGTAGAGTATAAATTATTTTATTCCCAAAGTTTGTTTCTAATTAAGCTGCTGAGAACTTAGAAATGACTTATCTATGGAAATGCTGTCATGTGGTTGTAGGGTTTCTCTGCAAGCACATTGAAAACACCTGGACCAGCAATGAGGAGAAGACCATATACTCACAATAAATGCACTTGTAATGAACCACTCCATGATTCTGAGAAATGTCTTCTGCTTTGCCCTGGATAATCTAGGGAAAGCAGCTGCTCTTAGAGCAACTTTGGCTTCAGTTTATTCACTGTTAGTGGGACAAACATTTTACAACTCTCCATGGCCTAGAGAATGCCGGAGATATGTAGATGTGAGACTGCTTATGTTTTAATGATTAAGGCCAGACCTCCACAGCAGTGTTCCATGTATGTCTGCCCCCACTTCTATGGACTTACCTCCCATTTGTAGGTTTTCTCATTACATCATCATCATGCAGTACTACCACTAAGGTGTCCAGGCAGTAACTCAGCAAAAAAAAAAAAGCCTGTCTCATGCAGCCAACCCATAGGTACTTTAAGCAATTCACCTTGAAAGGATTCAGGATCTCAAAACATTTGGCAAGCTTTGTCTCTTTTCAAATTCTCATTAAGCTGGATGCTCTTCCATGAATGCACTCATTACTCCTATGAATCCTATTAACACAATTTACTGGCTTTCTCTGTTTTGATCTATTATTTTTCTGTTTTGATCTATTATTTTCTTTTTTTAATCTATTATTTTCATCTGAGCAATGTAACACAATCATACACATGTATAATAATACTTGGACCTTTATATATGTGACATTCCAAAAGATAGCAGGACTGCCCTAAAGTCAGTGCAGGTGCCATGGTTTGAGTGTGGTTTGTTCTTCAAGGACTCTCATGTTGGAAGCTTGGTACTCAGAGTGGTGATGTTGGGAGATATTGTAGAACCTCTAAGAGGGGGCATTCAGAGGAGTACTTAGGTCAGTTGGTATTACCTTTAGAGGGGAGTATTTCTCATGAGGTCCTCATTAGATTCTGTGAAATAGTTGCCATAAAAGCCCGAGTCAGGCATTGCCTAGCCTCTTTGTGTTCCAATTTTGAGAGGCAACCTCTTCCTCCTACAGGTGTTCCTAATGTTCTGCTGTTTTGATGCCACCTCCAAGAGGTATTTATTTATTTATTTTCCTTGAGACATGGTCTCACTATGTTGCCCCCAGCTGGCCTGTAACTCACTATGTAGAGCAAACTGGTCTTGAACTCACAGAGATCCACCAGCTTCTACCTCTGCAGGATAGGATTAAAGGATTCACCACCACACCCAACCACCATTTAGTATTTACATGAGCAAAGTCATGCCCTTGAATATTGAGAATAGTAAACTATTATGTGTAAGTCTCTAATATTTATAAAATTAGCTTGGCTCATGTATTTCATTATAGTAATGGAAGATTAATACAGCTGATAAGTAGTAGAGTCAGGATGCATCCTCTATAGCTCTGACTCAACTCTCCATAGTCTTCTAAATTTGCCATAAAATAAGTCTCCTAGTAATTTCCTAGATTTCCTATGGAGAGTATCACTTTTATTTAAAAAAACCTGTTTTTAGCATTTTATTTTTTTAATGTGTAAGGTGAATATACATGCATGCCACAGAGCATGGGTGAAGTTCAGAAGGCACACTGTGAGAGTTGGCTTTCTCCTTCCACCATGAGGGACCCCGGGACAATTCAAGTCTTCAGGCTTGGTGGCAGGCATCTTTTACCCACTGAGCCCATTTTCACGATTTTTATCAACCAGAGAAAGTACTGTTTTCTGCAATCAACAGGGTAGGGCACACATGAACTCATAGCAGTTGTGACAGTATGCAAAAGACCTGTTTAAACTCAAGCCAGATAAAATCCTAGCATGTAAAGTCGGGCATGTTATCCCACCATTATCTGAGGAGCTATTGGCAGTTTGCTAGCTTCAGAGAGAGGAGAGTCAGTTTAGTCTCACTAGCCCTGGCTGGCATTGAATTCACTACGTAGATAAGGCTGCCTTTGAACTCACAGGGATGGATCATTTGCTTCTGCTTCTTAAGTGCTGTCCCTCAAGGTCAACCATGCTCCAGTGGAACCCATACCCAAGAGTGTATATGGGAAACACAAATGGGACTTGATATGTTTATTTATAAAAAAAGAGCATAAAGTTAGGTGGGGAGGGGAGAGAGGGTAAACATAGGAGGTGGGAATAGGGGTGACTATAATCAAAACACATTGTATAAAATTCTCAAATCTCAAGAAGTCCAAAATAAATACATTTTTATAACCAGAGTAATTTTTGCCATCTAAAGAATCAATAAACATACAAAAAGTAAGAGTTAGCTTGCTTGCTATGTATTAAATCATACCCAGAAATGTCATAACAGCCCAGGGGGGATGTCCTGTTAATGCTTCTATTTTGTAGATAAGAAGTTAATTTGCTCAAAGTTGCATGAATAAATAACAGAGTTGGTTTTTGTACAGCAGTAGTGAGTCTCTGGGGCCTTAAATATTATACACTCCAATATCCTAAGGACTGAGGGTTAAGCTCATGAGAAGGCCATTTCATGCCTGGAGTTGCCCATCAATACACCTAGACAAGTAAATATTCTTTTGTGGGAGACGATAATGTCTAGATCTAGCATAGACAATGTTTTCCATCTAACTAGATCTTAAAACTGGACTTGACATTCTTGCTGTTGAGTGCCAGGCTCTGCCCCCTCCTTCTTGGAGCTGAGCAGATCTTTGCAATGACTTCAGTGAATAGAGTCTGAAATGAGGGACACAACATAACTGGCAAGGCTGTGTTGAAAACAAACCCGAGGACTTCTTACTTGGTCTTTTGGGATATGTCTTCATGAAGTTCTATCACAGTGCTTTGATGGAGTCTGGCCCAGCCATGGAGAGGCACATGCAGAAAGAAGCCAAGTTCTCTCTCTTGGTCAAACTCCCAGTCCATAGCCAGCACCAATTTTTCATTTGGTTACTGTGGTGGTTTGAATGAGAATGTTCCCCATAGGCTCCAAGTATTTGGGCATTTTTGTCCCCAGTTAGTGTTGCTGTTTGGGGAGGTCTTAGAAGGTGTGGCTGTGCTGGAGGAAGCACATCACTGGGGACAGGCTTTGAGAGTTCTTAAGCCTTGCCAGATGTCCAGTCAGTCTCTGCTTGTGGGTGCTCGAAGACGTGATTGTTCACCTTTCTGCTCTGGTCATCCCTGCCACCATCCCTCCCTCCTGGAACCATGAGCTCAAATAAATTCTTCCTTCCATTAGTTGTCCTGGTCGTGGTGTTTTATCACAGAACAGAAAAGAAACTTTACTGTTACCATCTTGGAAGTGGATCTTCTGACCTCTAATTAAGCCACCCTACTCACCCGACAGCCACACCTGAAGCAGAAATGAGATGCTCCTTCCTTAAAGTGCAGGTTATCTGTGAGAACATAAATGATATTTCTGCCTTAAATCCTTACACTTTGAGGTGGTTTGTTTTGCAGTAACAAGTAATCAAACTGGCTGCAAAAGCGATGACCTTTCCACATTCTACTGGGTATGTAGAAGTAATGGTGGTGATGTCCAGAGAGCAAAGGGGCACAAAGCCAGGTGCTGTCACTCACACTTGGTCCATTTCCTAGATTAATTATGCTAATAATGCCTATTATTCCAAATTTGCACGTGGAGACTGAAGGCCAGAGAGGCAAGTGATTTACCCATTGGGCAGTTCCAGTACCAGAAGGCATGTGTTGGAAATGGAATATGATAAAATTTTTATCTTAGTCCCAACACATATATTCTCATGAATACTTTTCCATATTGAATTGTGGTCATTAAGAGTAGTATCTAAACTGGCAAACTAGGAGCAGCCCAGGATTGAAGAGGTTAGTGGGAAGCTCAATGTTTTCTCCAAGCTAGGACAGTGGATAACCCTACTGTGAAAATCACCAGAAACTTAGGAGGTAATGTTGGTAGGAATGAAGATGAGGAGGAGGGAATAATAAAACATGAATCAGGCTTTGCATCAAAGCTTGTATAAGACCTCATCAGCTGATCTTAAATTAGGGTATTCTTAACCACAATTCCAGTTGAAGATACTGAACTTCATACAGGCCAAATAAGTTTCTGAATGTCAAACTCATGTAACTGTGAGGCTCATACTGACTGGGGGGGACTATTGAGAAAGTATGTGCCATTCCAGTAAAACACATCCCATTGGCAATCTGTCAAGAACAAGCTGAGGGAGATCTCCTGAGCCCAGCGGCAGGTGCCGGGGCATGGGCTGAAGAGCGCCCCCCCCCAACTGAGATTATGAAGAAGCATCTGAAGGAGACAAAGCAAGCCTTCAACACAGTGAAGAGGCATTTAGGACTCACATTGGAATACAGGCAAGGAGAAGCCCATATGCCAGGGTCACGAAGAAGAGACTACACTGGAAAGGGACAGGATAATCCCATGCCAAGCTTTACCAACCCTATGGAAGACTCCTGCAGTGGGATCCCTCCGGGGATGCCCCAGGACACAGACATCAGAAACACAATTGGGAACATACTTAAAGAACTACAAGATCATAAAGAACAAATTAAAGAACTAAGAAAAGAGAATGAGGACCGAGAGAGAGAGAATGACAAGCTCCGGAAGGAAGTAGAAACACTGAAAAGATCCCATGCTGAAAAAGAAAAAGAAACCAACCA